>JAHQIW010007164.1:0-389291 GCA_019055375.1 Parelaphostrongylus tenuis
TTTTCCGCTTTTTTCCGCCCCCCCCCCCCCCCCAAGGGTTAAGTATGTCTTGACATCGTCTTCCTTTTGGGAACGTTACTGTTCCACCAGGCAGGTTGTGGATGCATGTCCTCTCGGAAATAAGCCGTCAGGTACATAAGTAATCGGACGTCTGTAACATCCAAAAGTATTGCAGAAGTTGACTAGGAACTACAGGAATTTGCATGAGAATGTGGGAACACAATGTGAATGGAATTTGAAGACTCTAAACTGTGATAAAGTCACGGCAACATCCATTACGAACCATTTCAGTATCATTCTCCATGCATAGATTATGCTTAACTCAAAACCCAACCACTGTATCGGAAGATAGTCGTTAATGATTTGAAATCGATAGTAAATAGATACTGTGATAAATGCTGTGCGAACACAAGCTTGCCGTAACGCTTCATGAAAGTCTTCCCTTTCCTTAGCATGAACACCAAATCTGCTTAACAAACAGAATGGTTACAGTACTGAAAATTATTTGATACTAAAGCTCAAGCTATATAACGATATGGAAAGCTTGAACCTGTTTTCTTCGATAGCTTGGAGAAGAACACTCAGCAGCTTCATCGCCACAGTCTAGACCATCTGCGCGTAGACTGAGTGCAGCCTGCAATCACTCTGATTTTTCTTCTTCGAAAGTATAGCTCAATTCAGTCAAACCTCATCTGTGTTTCCAAAAATTGGACTTCTGTGGATAGGATAAGGCTATAGATCGATTGGACGATTCCCATATTTCAACTAATAAAACGCATGTTGATGCACAGATTTTTCTCAAATTCTTTTAGCCTATTCACATTGAATAATTCCTATGCCGTTAAAGAGCACTGTCAACTCTTCATCAGTGCTAGTCGGGCATTTTTTAGATTGGAATAAGCTCTTTCAGAACGAGGACTGGCGAAAAAATTTCCACACCCAGAGAGATGGAAGATTTGGCGGCTACAAGTCCATTTAGATCCAAGCCCTTGTGTGTATTGAACAACATCTATACTATTACGCTACGTATTCACTTGAGTTAATATTAGGTTTATATTTTTCGTAATCCAGATATTAATCTGCAGCAAAAGTACATGTGGTTTAGAGCGCAATCAAAGCGCAATTACTTCTATGACTTGCTCCAAACGGCGAAAATGATGGAATAGTCGACGCTCAGATTTTCTGCAGCAACTCTTGCAGTCTAAGAGGATCAGCTTCAATGTTTGCTTTTCTCATGATTTCTGATGCGATTGTTAAGAAAGTCATTGCGGTTTGTGCACTGCTGAAATGGGTCTTCTTACAAAATCTTTGAACCACCACTACACCGAACACTAGTTAGCAGTTCTTCGGTCAAATGCGTTATTGATGTTGCGGGTTATCTCTGCTGCTTTAAAACCCTTTCGAACTCATGGTCTTAAACTGCAATTGCTTTCGCATCAACATCCATTTTATAGTTCACAAACAAATATGTAATAAACAGAAAGTAACGCGTCATTAGCAACTCAAAGAACCGACTTCCTTAAACCTCGGTATGCCAATAACATAATACTGAGGAAAAAGGAAGGAATAGGGATCACCGAAAATTTGCACATCACAAAAAACAGTTGGAAATGCTAGCTTCGTAGACCTCTGTATGGTTCATAAGAGTGCGCGCGTGAGGCTTATATAGCTCATAGCTCCAGCACTCTCCTTAGTTGTGTTTTGGTGCCACTTCCCACAGTGTTTTGTCGAGTTTTTCCAATCATGACATACGTTAATTGATTAAAGCACGTGATGGCAAAAAGACGGACGAGTGATAAGGACGAAAAATAACGAGAAAAACTCTCAACAAGGGGCTAAAAAAGGACTGCGCTCGAAACAATTATTGTGGTTCTGTACAGCTTAGAAGAAAGCATGATTCTGAATCGACTTGTAAGTGAACTGTGTGATTGGTATAATCAGTATAAAGCAAAAAAACTCACACTGCCGTCTTGACTATTCTTTCCTTGCGGACCTTCTCTATGTCAACATGAACTGTCTCATTTTTCCATTTGATCGAGAGAATTCCATCACGTATCTCACAACATATTGTCACCATAACTGGCTTTTGACGAGCTGTATAGAAGCTAAATACTCTAATTCATTTCCAACCCAACATTTTAGCCAATGCTGTCTAAATCAAGGCAGAAACTTAAACTAGATGACTACTGCAGCGGAAAAATCTTAAGGATTGTATTATGATTAGGAAGTTCGAGATAAAAACACAAGATGACGACTAAAAGCCCTTACATGTGCTGTAAGACGGCACTGGATATTTATGGAACTATAACCTTAATTTTCTGACTTATGAAAGTTGGCAGGCGACTCATAGAGTGTTTCTTCACGTGCTGACCTCGTAATGCGATTTCCATTCATTTACTGCTATTCTTCATCACTGAAGACAAAACGACGACCAAAGATTGCTATCAGTTGCTGCGACAGAGCATAACGACGAAACGACAATACCCAAAGAGTTACTAGTAGGGAGTAACCTTTTCGTTCAGAGCTGACCATTTTCTAGTACAAAGTTCTTACTAACCGGCCGGTTTTTCCGCAAACCACGATGAAATGTCGATCGAAATGTTCGCCAGAGACCGGACCAAGCCGATGGCAAAAGAACGAGAACACCTGTAGTGGTAACAATCAACGATTTTAGACGGATATCACAAACACATCAGCAACATACACTGATTCCTTTGCAAGATTTGATCGGATACACGTATAGTTCTTTCACGACACCAACCGGGACAAAATCATACGATCGAGAACAAAAATAATTCCATAGGCGTGAAAACACCTGTATAAAGATGGGTCTTTTATTTGTTAACGATTTTAGCGACCTCAATTACTTTTATCTCAACAATGTAGTCGACTAAAATGAGCACAACCAGGTATTGGAAAACAAAAAATTCACAAGAGCGGTGAACGTTTTGACACTGTGCAAAGTACGAAGTATCTCCTGTGAAATTGATTTTCTTGTTAAGAAAAGGTAGAGTGACTTTTGGGCCAAAATAATTAACCGGCTAAATGGAAAGCATAGTACTCAGATTCCATTGGTTTTCATGATGAATCAATGGACGCTACTACTGCAAAATCTGTTTTGCAGTGGTTATATCTCCTAATTGTACGCGAAAATTGTTCACACCTTTTCTGTCATTCAACAAAAAAGCTTCGAGAATGAAACGAACGTTGTAGATAAGAACCGAAGCGCCAACGACCGCGACGAGCGTCTTCTTGTCGTTCGCAATCATCCGTATCTAAAATTCGTTTTATTGACTGACAATGCCGAGGTGAGAAAAGGAGAAATTTCTGGATGTGGCCGAATAGATTGTCCAAGAGTGGCGAATGGTATGATAAAGAACGAGAATGGGAGATGATCGATAAGTTAGTGACAAGAAAAGGTCTGACTGCGCAATGTCGGCTCCTGTTTTGGCTAATAGGTGTCCAAGGTCTTGACCAGTGAAGGCATTAATTAGCAAACAAAGGCTAATTGATTATAAGTGAAGAGGTGAGATATCTATAACCGCAACATGAGATGTAGGACGCCGAAGTAATGAGCCACATTGTTGCCTTCATTATACAGCTCCTCTTCCTTCCCCTTCTACCACTCTAAATTCGTAACTTTACACTACTCGGAGCCACGTTTACAAATCTTAGCATCTCCTTCATTCAAATGACTTCCTTCATTCAAATGACTTTCTCGTCTCTACCACCCACGGGAATTACTGAGCTCCGTGTAGTTTCGGCCTACGCTTGGTGAATTTTGATTATCTCTACATATGTCACTGTATGCTGACTGAATGATTATCCCTGGAATCGTGATAACCGTGTCAGTATGTTCCCAGATCACCACCATAAAACAATCACGAGCCTTTGTAGATTGGAAGGGGCTCGTTCCACACAAGTCTTTTGCCAATTTTCTAACTTCAGAGCAAGGTGAGTCTTCGTTAGTCTGGTTTTGAGTGCGACTAAATTCTTGTCCGTATTGGCCATCATCTACACCAATGCGTTGCCCGTGCTGTAGTTGCATCATTAATAAATATTTCCCTTCTTGGTAATGAGAGAAAGCAATCACAGAGATAATCCATTAATAGATTATTGTCGAAAATGTCGAAGAGCTGATATTAACCCATAGATCGGGTGTTTTTGAAACCTCGCAATAAACATTCAAGATGATTTTTTCATTATGAATTTTGAAATATTTTAAATGTTTATTGCGAGGTTTCAAAAACAATCGATCTCATGGGTCAATTTTGATCAAACAGCCGAAATCCATCGACTGAAAAGTGGTGATGGACCAGTGTCATGTACACTATGTTAGCACCACATACGCCTCCCTTGTGGCTATAATGCAGGGCTTAATGTGGGGCGGGGTCACTGACGAGGAGGCCGAAACCTCCGAAACACCGGTGTATGGCCCTGGCGTACCAACCTCGTTTAGGCTTTGGGCCTTCTTTTGTGAAACTATTTTGAGAGTTGAAATTATTGCTGAGAGAAAAGCGAAACAAGGGCAACGACTAATGTTGTGGATAACACGTGATCCCTGGATGAGGACAATGAAGGTTCTAACCCCAACTTTGTTTTCGACCTTTCTTCAAATTGTAGCACTTTTTTTTGGCTGTATTTCACATCATACCGTAGCACGGAAAAAGAACAGGCAGAAAATGAATGTCAGTTTCTGTTATCTATATTTTAAAACCACTTTTCCCATAACCTCGGAATTATCAATCGAAAATAATTTCTCGAAATTAGGCTTTTATGGGATTGAACGACAAACTTTATTTGACTTACTTACTTACTCATTATAATTAGCCGAAAGCACGAAATTAATATCGGCTTGTTGAATTTTTTGAGTTTTGAAGTCATACGTTTTATTTAGAGCTCTTCTTTTTAGCAAATAAAAATCTTAGATCAAATAACAAAATTCGCATTCCACGTGTAATTTGCGCCTCCATAATCTATCGATCTTATGTTGTTGATTCCAGGAAACACACGACAGCAATACAACACAACACATGCCAAATAGATCCGCAGTGTATGTGAAACTCAAGCTATTTTCCCTACCGCAGAAAAATGGTCTTTAAGACAATAAGCATAGATGTGGTCGACGCAGCTCACACTATTGAATAATTACGCACAATCCAAGGAAAGAGCTCTTCTCTGTGATAAGCACGCTTGTGGGGCACAAACTTTTATATTTGCTGCAGTCCGTAACAACCTTTCCCGAAAAGCAAGCACATGTTTGGATTCATAATTTAGTTTATTGAAAAATTATGACTAGTCTAGGGAAGTAGCTCGGTTCAGCGAAATATAGAAGCGCGATTATGTAAAAGGAGAGGGCGGTGTGAAACATAGTTTTACTAGGTTGAGTTAAAAGATATCATCACCCGTTGAAAAATCAAGTTCATAGATGATTTAAATTGAACACAACAATAATTATTCCTCATAATAAATCATCATTATCCATCATTATCCACTATGTTCTACGAACGATCTGTGAGCTTTCGGATCTACTCGAATCGCCATTCGTTGGGCTTTCGAAAAAAAAACCTCCTGACATGCCTCTTAACTTGGTCAAATGTCTCAAATCGGCGTCCATGCTGAAAATGCTCCATTGAGCGGAAACGAGGACCATAATTAAACGGCGCAGTATCTGGACAGTAGGGGTGCACCGGAATCTCAACTCTCTCCAATTCATCAGACCTTTCCTTAGTGCTCTGTGCGGTGTGAGATAAGGCATAGTCTTGATGAAGCAGCGCGCCTTTCAACCAATCAGTGATTCTTTTCTTCATAGCGTCGTTGGCTCGGTCCAACTGCTCGCAGTAGAGTTCGGCAGTGATGTCGCGACCATAGGAAATAAGTTCGGAATTTTAAATACCTGATACTGCGTGAAATAAACATAAAATTCGGTGTTTAAAGTATTCCTAAGAGCACTGAGTGGTAAGCAAAAATTTTGATATGTATGACACACGGCTTCGACTCCCATCTGAGGTTGAACTTATCTTCAGCCCTCAATTCTCTTAGGAATATATGCAACATCATAACACTGCATAAAGGAGTAAGAACATAAGAAATCCTGGAATAATGTTAGTACAATGGCTGCCAGTTAACTGGGTTCATCGAGCGATATTGCTTACCCGACCAAACCTGTTAATGGTTGGTGGGTGATAGCTATCTTAGGAGATATTGAAGAATGAGTGGTAAGCGGTGGCCTCTGTAGTGTAGTGGTAGCAGACTTCCCCATTATGGATGTAAGTCAGGTTGAATTCCCGCCTAGAGTCGAGTTTTTGCTTACCATTCGATTCTCTTAGGATTAGAACTTAAATTTCGAATGCTAAGGAACTTTTTCCTAAACTTAGTATTTTGTATGCTACAGCGTTGTTATAGACTTTTCCAAAAATCGAGCACGTACAGCACTATCCCGAGATTTATGCTTTACTGTGAATACTAGCACTCTTATGACAAGTTCTTGTGAAAGGAAAGACTTCCATTCTTCCTTCATTTGTTCCAGCATAAGAGAAAAAACCAACCAATTACCTAGGAACTAGAAAACACATGTGCATATATGCCTGTATATACTGTATGTTTGCATAAAATGTGTTCTTTGTCAATAGATGTCATTTCGGAGATCATATCGTGGATGCAAGAATGTTGTGAAGTCTATCTTATGAATATCCATCTCTTCAGTTAATATCTTGTAGAAAACTTTCCTCTTAACGAGCTAATTTTGAGACATGAGAGTGTTGTAGTTGAAGAGCGTACGCGGCATAGAAAAGCTCACCTTTTAGAGCGCTAATGAGATGATTTTTTTGGCATTTGAACAATGATACTATTGGAGAAATTCTTCAGAAAAGGTTCAATGCTCACAGAGCACACGCTCATCTATAAGACACATCAGACTCTCCTTCTGGAAAACTCATCCAAACCTACTTTTCTTTTGCTTTGCATCAATCCTACAGCCTATGAAATGCATAATGCACGTACTATATAGATACTTGTATATATAAATACACATAAAACCTCCGATTCTTGTTTACGATAGAAATTTTTCTAAAGAAAACTACTATCTCTTATATACAGTCAGTGTTATCATGATGTGTGATAGGTCTCATGACATAAATCACGAAAACGACGTTGCTTCAAACCGAGGCGGGAAGATATATTTGAAACTGCCTTTTATAACGAATGAAAAACGCGCACTAAGAAGGTGTTTGAGAAATAATGCTCTGGAAAACACTATAAGAATTGTGGAAATTCCTCTCAATAACTTACGTCGCCAATCAGTTCGGAGCCGCTTGTACGTCTTTGTAAGACTGACACTTGCGCATGCCCTAATGGTAGAGAAGGAGATTGCACGAATTCGAGCACAAAATAGCTGATTTCTTGCACAACATACGCTGAAAAATACATTGCCGAAACAGGAAAACCACTTTCGACCCACATCAAAGAACACATGGATGGTAAAGTCAACAGCGCAACAAGTAAGCCTTTAGGAGCGTACAGAGTAGAAAAGCATAGCGATACGGACATTGATGTGGTGAATAAAATCCTGGGGCAAGAATCAAAAATCACCGCGAAAAATTTTTGAAGCTTCTTGGTTAAACCGCAGAAGGCTAGAAATGAATAGGAGGTGAGAATGCCCTAACATAAGAAGTGATATGACACCTTATCTCAGAATCATCTTTCTATCTTTGGGCACAAAATTTCGCATATAAATGTAACGTCATAAGTGACCTCTCTCATATAACTGTAAGCAAGGTGGGGTCTTCCATAATGACTAGACTACTGATTTCTCTTTACTGGATTTTTGAGCATACGAAATATTAACCGAGTAATCAGATATGGTATAATATGTACGCCTAGATCTGCGAAGGTGTTGCCGCCGAAACTCGGCCATCAAATTTTGAAGAAAAGGAAGTACCAGCCTCCTGTAAGTTCTAGATAAAGAAAAGGACAGGTCGCAAGAAATTTTACACTTCTTCAATCATGCCGAGTTTCAGGACAGTCGGACTTCTGAGCTGATTCGAGTGTAATTTGACCCACTGGAGTGTTAGAGTACACATAATAAATAACATCAAATGCTTCCAACGACGTCCTTCCCCTTTATTCTAAAAGTGAAAAATTTTCTATCCCCATGGGAAACTGTACCAGCCGCGATCTCGCGCTTATTCTGCTGTCGGGTGAACAGCTCACTTGGAGGTGATTAACTTCCCTTGGATCTACCGAGGTCGGCGACTACTTTTGGTATCGACTTGGAACCTTAGGAATATAATATCTCGAGGAGAAATCTTCCCCGACCAATTCAGGGAAAGGTGTAGGAAAACCTAAACATGTTGATGTGTCAACTATGTAGCTCCTATCTTCTATGTGAGCTATCCTGTGGGCTCAAATTACTTGCGAGACACAAAGAATATCTCTTCCACTATGATACCTTTTGTTACTGATTTTTTATCGAGAAATGAGTAGTCGGCAGGTCCTGCGTGGCTGAGGTGTAGTGGCAACTACAAATTCAATTCTGTGGGGCGGGGTCACTGACGAGGAGGCCGGAACCTTCGATACACCGGTGTATGACCCTGGCGTAGCAACCTCGTTTAGACTTTAGACATTCTTCTTTTGGAATTATTTTGAAAGTTCAACTCTGTTCAATTCTTTATCGAAAGGTTTAAATAAACAAAAAGATTAATACAACTACGAAGAGTTTGCATTGTATGGACGAATAAGACAAATGCGAGGGTAAAAGTTATAAAAAAACCTCTTATAAATATTGGCCTAAAATGGATGATCGTGAACATTTGGATAACGTAGTTATGCAGCACCACCGACAATTGTGTCTATTTACAGATGATTAGGCCTTTTCACTTGAGATATGATCACATCACAAGAGTTGAAGGCGAAAGGGGTGTGGCCGACTGGTTATGATGCTCGTTGCGGCACGACGGAGACCAAACACCACTCCCTCTCCACAAAACTCTCCGGCGATTTTGGGCTCGCTATCCTCGAAATTGCATGGAGACGTGCTCAACCAGCAATCTACGACGTACAAAGGTGAGAACGAAAAGGCCAAGTGAATGCTAGAAGCACTGAACTCCGCGCAGTGAAAAAGAAAACTGGGAAGACGCATAAATAAAAATACTAAAGAAAATCAAATTTTGAGATCCACATCATACAAATCTACTGTATTTCTTCATAATGTAAGCATCAATGGGAAACTTTAGCTTGGTGGTGAATAAGAACGCGTATGTACAATTGGTAATACTTATAGGTTGCATATTTACAGCGTAGCTTATAATTGATGGTATCACGTGCATACTTCAGCTTTCTAACCAGCTTGTACTTTGTTTATAGAGAGTCTGCTATAAGCGAAAATAGCAGTGAATTGAATGCATGTTAAGTGCAATTGAAGTCGGGGGTATCGGGCTCAACTGGCGCTGTTTTTGAAGCATCTGCAACCAGCAAGTGTGATTACGGTCGTGATTCAAACGTCTTGACAAAGGCGACATGGTCCATAGAAATTGCACACATTTCCGTCTCATCCAAACTCCAAAAACACAACGAGAGCTAGACGATGAAAACCTTCATAGATCGAAGACTCAAAAAGGCGCCATGCCTTTGGTCTCATTAAGCAGCTAGAGGTGCATTTCAGCAGGAAATTGATCTATAGACAAGTCTGACACCAACTGACTATCCTCGGAAGGATGGTGGCCTTGTACAGCTTAGGACATGCCGCCTAAGGCTGTTAGTGCATTGCTGCGTACTGCTCACCATGTGGGCCACGCGCATCCTGGTTCCGTCATTTGACCATCAAATGTCACCTTATCTCCATATGATTATAGAGACTTCTGATGAATAGTCTTTATTCAACCTTACTATGCGATCATTTGAGTTTAATAATTTGATATCAAACACATGTCTGTTGCATAAAACGTCAGCCTACATGCAAAACAAGCAATCGGAATCGTATCCAATATAAGCAAACGACAAGCGACCTAATAAAGCAATCCGCCCACTTTGAGACAAATCCAGCAACATTTGATCAAAAACGCTTACAAAGTTATCACGTTTGTTTTCTTATTTTCGCTTTAGCACATATATGTTACATATCTTGTCTATGGCCATGTAGAAACTCTCTGGTTCCCAGAGTCTTCTAGTCATTTTCAGTTAATCGGTCTAAATTCTGTCTATTTTTACTCCCACTTGCAGTGGTATGATGTTATCCTATACCCAATATGTGGACTACTGTGCAAAAACGTTCGCGTCAGCCAGGATTCGAACCCAGATCTCACTCTTTTCGGGAGCGTATGCTAACCATTGCACTACCGACGCTCGTTTTGCACAGCACTCTTATTTACGCTATAACGTGTTTGTCTGCCAACAGCCAACCGTCGACGGTCTGGCGGGGCAGCCGCTATCGGCATTGAACCCACTTGTGTTGACAGACATTGGATATCGATAATCAGTCTAACTTCTGTTTTGACTGCCACTTGCAGTGGTATGATGTTTTACTCTACCCAATATGTGGGAGTAAGATCTGGTTCGAATCCCGGCTGACGCAACAGTACTCCACATATTGGGCATTTTCAGTTAATTGCTCATTCTTCTCATATCCAAAGTTCATCTCTTCTGTATTTATTTTGTAAAGTGGTATTCAGCTACTAGGTTATCGTTCTGAACTCCATAGTCTTCTTAGAGGAAGGCTGCCTATTCATGTTCTTCTCAACTTTTCATTCACATAGTAAAGTCGGACTTTGGATTATGAACATGTACGACAACATTATTTTCACTTGTAAATTACGTAAAAGCTGGTGAATTGACTCGACATTGCAAATCTGGTGCTTTGTGGTTATGAGGGGACAAATGAGTAACCAAGCTCATCGCTGGAGAGAAATTTTTCATAGGACGTAAAATAAGTTGATTCCGCTTGTGCGACCAATGGGGTCTTTGGCCAATTCACGTGCGCTGGCGCGATGTCGCAAGACGGTGCAAGGTCTACCGATCATTGCGCCAGCCGCACGTGAACTTGTCAAAGACCCCCTTGGTCGCACACGCGAAAACAACTTATTTTACCTGCTGCACTTGAGGGAAACGGTGAATATCGTACAGCTCTGTTTACACTATGAAACTTGTGAACATATTTTGCAAACGGACAATTGCTGCACCCGTTGTTACTCTAAGTATCGTAATTTGCTGTCTTTTACTAAGTGATTTACTGTACAAAACCTCATGTGTCACTCAGATTATAAGTTCTTGGATTGTTTTAAAAAATAGCACCCTCATAGCGCGAAAATCTCATTGTTTTGTATCATACGTCAAAACATGATCATCAACCAAAGCTAGCAATTCCAAATGCCATGGAAGCCATGGAAGAATGATTATGGAACAGCTCTCGAAAGACTATCATGCGACTTGCTGTAATAGTTTAGGGTTGGAGATACGAGAAATTCAAATTTTTCAAAATCTAATCCTTGAAAGTCTATTGGCTACTAAGGATATACCTAGTACCCACATAAATCTCGATGATTACTGATCTACCTATCTATCTATCCATACATCTCTTCTTTCTTCTCTTCTCACAAAAGCAATGAAAACTGGAGAAAATCATGTTTGATGCTCGATTTCTTTTTTAAGCCGTTGTGCTTATTTGATTAAGTTAGTCTCCTCACTACCCCTTTTGAGTCCGACTTCTTCATATGGCTAGTGCCTTGATTTAACAACATTTTCAAATACCTTCATGTGCCATTTATCGCTCTGGAAACTTTCACACAAAGCAATGACAACGAATTACAGAAATTTCTGTATCTCATCGTAAATAGCGAGTACAAGCGCTCCTCCAGTACCACGGAATACGTTCGACAACGCTCCCTATAAATAAATTGTGCTCTTAAATATAAAAATTCGTTCTAGTGTGCACCATGAAAAACCTTGCCTTGAACATCGCAGCAAGTCCTTCGTATTTGATTATTTTTATGGCGCAATCCAACGTGTTCCTGTAGAGGATATCCGACCTTCCAGATTGCATCATCATTCGCCGACGCACTGTATCCCATGGGTATGACAAAATTCCAGAGCCCACAGTCACAACCTGATTCAGTGCACCAATATTAGTGCACTTTTTGCGTTATGTTTTGTAGTTAATGACGTATTTATTGCTGTTTATTCTATAATTTTATTGCACGGAAAGGATGTTGGCTGGTGCAAAAGCTACAGGAACTGCTAACAGTGCAGTGGTGGTTCAAGAAGTTTCATGAAGGAGAAGCATTCCAACAATGCCGAAATCGCTACTACTTTCGCAACAACCCAACACTTTTGACATGCTGCACTCCTAACGAAACTGTGCATAGAAAAAATATTACATTCAACAATAGCAACCAAGTTTCAAGGTCACAAATGACTACTTGTGTTTCCACATAAACCCACGAATCTTAATGGTGAGAGATAAACTATGCTGTGCTTGACGAAAGTGGCCAGACGTCCCCGACTTAAAAATCACCAGTCAATATTGTTGCAAGAATTTTGAGTGTAACTCGTTTACACTGAGAACACGAAAAAAATAAGACTTTCGTATCAGGCCGTTTGGTTTTCACGACTGTTGTTTTAATGCCCACATTGGAAACGACATTTAGTAATTGGAAAAAGTAATTATAGTCGACTGCATAGTCTATTAAACAAGCGTTAGACGTTGCTGCGAACTCGATAAATTGCAAAAGAACGTGTAAAAAGATTTATGTCCCAGGAAACCGTTGTGGCATCTAGAAGAGCCGTGTTAGGAGATCGAACTAGTAGTATTCTTCTTGATGGACCGCAGCAGGAGGTACTCATAATCTACTCGTCGCCGAGCCACCGCGCGCGCGATTGGGCAGGGCCGCACCGTGTATCTGCGGTCTCCAATGTGTTAACGCGACTACGTGATTTCTTAAGATGATGAATAATCTTCGCATTTTTTATATTAACGAACTTCAACTCATTAGATCGGACTGTGCTGAGTACTGTGAAGAAATGTATCACATCATATTTTGATTTCAGAAGGCATTAGCATAAACGTATTTTTTCCCTAGACTGCATCAATCTAAATTTTTTCGCTATCAAATTCGAATCATACAGCTATCAAAGAAAAAACCAAAGAAAAAAAAAAACACTTAAAATTTCGTTCATTTACTTGTGCAACTGCCCATGCAGCGAAGAAGTTGAGCTTCTTGCCATCTGACGTGAAAACGTACTTTGCCGTATCAAACATACCAAAATATGCTGCACGATAAATGATGATTCCTTGCACGGAAACGATGAATCCGCTGAAATAAAGCGCTTGTAGAGGCGATTAAGTTCTAGAAATGATTTAAAAGATGATCTACTTTTTTTTGGATTTCCTGTTAAAAATGCCGAAGTTTTTCTTAGTGTGCAAAACTACTGGAGGGAGAGGGGAAACCCAACTTCAACTTATAACTGAAACACTCTTAAATCCTAAGTGCGATGAGCGGTCATAAAACTACTCTTTACCTAGTACATATAACTATTTCTGACTTTCAATGCATTTCAAGGAAAATAGTATCCTGCTAAGTCTTTTTCGTGAACTAGTATTCTTGCTTGTCGTTTTATTCCACTTACTCTTCCGATCATACCGTAAGGAGAGCAGAAACATAGTATTGCAAAAACTGTCCTTCCATGTAAATTTTGTTGTTTTTTTCAAACATGTTACGCACCATAATTAAGCTCTGACAGCCTGACCCAAAAAGCCAATTCGCCAAAATTCTAAGCTTTTGAGTGACTACTAACACTCTTATAAAAAGTTCCTGTCCAGCGAATGAGATCGGTTTTCCATTAATTGCCTCTTAATGAACAAGTACCATAGCAACATTAAGCTGTTGAGCTCCTCATTCGCACAGATACCATTTGCAATGATAAAGCACCTACGCATAGTACCGTCTTAAGTACTGATTCGTAGGGTGCTATACTTGTTCATGTTCCCTTCCATTTACTACTATTCTTGCTGAAGCTTTTACAACGTTAATATGCCACACCGATAATAATGCAATATACACTGTTCATTCAATAATGTAGAGTGGTGTGCAAAACATTTACGTCAGCCGGGACTCGAACCCAGATCACACTCTTTCCTACGTTACAACGCGTTATCTGTCAACAGCCAATCGCCTACGGTCTGGCAGGACAGTCATTATCGACATTCTGTCGACCACACGCTCCCGGAAAGAGTGAGATCTGGTTTCGAGTCCCGGCTGACACAAATGCTTTTGCACATGACTCTACATGATTGAATTTACTGCAACATCAGACCACCGCAATACGCAGTCAGATAAAATAAAAACTTTCATTTCGTGTTTTCTTAAGACCACTGCTCAAATTTCAATATGCCTGATGATCATTATTTGAGCCACGCATGTCAGTGGTCTGTCAATGAGGGCTGACTTATAGAGCCCGATACACGTGTTTCGATCTTGTGATCTCGTCAATCGGGCAGTTACCCTTTCTCGTCTTTTGCTAACTCTGTGGGAGCTCCAGTCCCCACACTAAGAGTTAGCGACGACGAACGCTTTACACTCTATGTCCAGTGAAAATCTCACCGTGTTGTACACATTGACAGACCACTGGCATGCGTGGCTCGAATAATGATTATCAGGCATATTGAAATTTGAGCACCCATGGCCCCATGTGGACGATTTTTACTGCCGAGCTGTTAAATTCTGCATATTCGTCTATGGTATTTTAGATAGCAAAACGATAAAATACTAACCGGTAAAGACCCACTGGTCCATCCGACTTGAAGATTTTGACCAAGCAATCAGTGAGACCTTGGAACTCTCGATCTTTACTCTTTCCTATATCAGCAGCAAGACGAGTTCCTAAAAAGAGCCAGTTATTTGAGAACTTTAAAAAAAGAATTTGTATACGTGTTAAATCTGTTATATCCTTAGTGTGCCTCTAAAAATGTAGGAATGTTCCGAACCATTACTGCTGTTTAAAGCCTAGAAAGCGACGCTACTTCAGACAGCTCAAAATGTCATTGAAAATATTCGAATTCAGATTACCGCGCGAAAGACGCCATTACAAAGTTAGAAGAATGCTAAATTATAAGCCTTTACTATCAAGTTACATTTTGGATGTTTCGTATGAGCTTCTACATAGTTGAACAGAGGTGTTATCGTTAAGTTTTTTTGTATCAATTGATACATTCCCAATCTGAGCACAATCCCTCCCCTTGTGAACCTTGTTGCGCCTTCCCATCTCTTTTCACACCTTCCAAGGTATAGGCCACGGTTTGCAAGTGAGCGTGATGCAGTTGTATAACGTATGTTGCACAACTCGTCTACTCACCATCTCAGCGTCTCTTGTACTAATAGATCTTCTCCTAAATGTTGGTGGTACTAGAACAATGAACACTAATTTTATTGAACAGAGGTAATTAAAATTGCTCAAAGCACTATTCAGTGCGACATCAGCATGCGCCGCCACTCTAGACACATTTCTGCCATCTCTCAAGTAACAAATCAGTACTGCTTTGTGCAGAAAATTGTCCATACTTGCTACATCACAACCGCTCAAGCATTTATCGCAATTTGTTGCTTTACATGTACGATTTGGGACGCGATGCACAGACCGCCTTCGAGAACATCAACTGTAAAAATCTTGAGGATTTGTATCCAGACAAACAGCGTTTCCGTTCTTTCCGCTGCAACCGGATCCTATCACGTCGACGTCGCCGCAGATTTCATCCTGCTTCAAGACAACGCAAGGCTGCATTCCGCCAAATTGACAAAGAGGAAATTGACCGAAGTGGACTGGTAGCTGATGAATTATCCGCAGTACAGTCCCAACTAGTCGCCGTGTGATTATCACCTCTTTCGTTCACTGAAGCATTTTCTGTATAAGAAGAAGTTACGAAACATCAATCAGTTGTGTCGTGGACTGATAACTTTCCTGAAATACAAAGATGACGATTTCTATGAGCGCAGTATTGATTTTTTTTGCCGGTGAAAATGTGTTTAGGCTGATGACGCATATTTTCAATAGTGTTGTTGATCAATCTGATTTACTTTTGGTTAGAAAAATAGATGATTACTGCTCTAGCGCCGAAACTTATGACATTACCTAATACTTGTAAATGTCGACACAATATATTTGCATATAGGCCAGATTAAAGCATAATAGGTAGTAAGAAATATATTATCTATACATATAGAACGATATAGTAAAGCCTGTGTCACATTTCTGTAACGTCCCAACCTCCCAATAGTCTAGTACTGAGAAAATATCTATTATTGCCCAAAAATAGAAAGCTCGCAGTAGACGAAAAATTGCTCGCGATCCATTAGACCAGCCCCAAAAAAAGGCGCTGTTGTGAACCAAATATGGCACCTACTGTGTAAGTATATCTATAATGTCAAGCATGGAATGGGTCATTCGCGACAATAGGACGCCTATAGAGGTAATCGGACATGGTGTTCGCCATAACCTTAGTGAAGGTCCTCTTCTTCCTAAAGGTTGATTCCGGTGTACATAAGTTTTTTGCATAATTCTGGTGAGCATTCAGCAGCCCATCCAGCACAGATGGTGATGGATGACGTGATTTATGGGAAAGTTCTTCATCAATAAGTTCTTGCTTAGTTCTTTATTTTCAGCAAACGACCATTGTTGTTGAAAGGAAGATACAGCATGGAGAGTGTGCTTAGTGAGGCGGTAAAGATAGGCCTTTGTTTGGTATCGCATGCAGTGTATAACATTATTGCAGCAAACAAACTATTCGCTATTTCCTGATTTTTGATTGCTAAGACAACTTTCATGGCGCTGCTGGAACAAGAGGAACTACTACTCTGTTATCGGGACGCATCTTTCAACCTTTGGAGGCAGGGCTTTTTCTGTTCTCATTCCTCAGACATGTAGTAATCAAACGATACGTCGTAAAAAGATGGTTTTAAAACTACAGATTTTTCTTCGATAAGGAGGGTTGGTGGAGTGAAGATGAAAGAGTCTCTCTCTCGGCGCGCATTACCGCCTCTGTGAAATCGCGTTTAGCGCAGCGATCCCAAAGCCGCTCGGAAAATACGTCATTGGTGTTAATTAATTGGGAGTTTTTCCCCGTTCCGTGAGAATTCTTGGGTTTTTAATTTTGTAATTATAAAAGCAACTTTGTACTATTGTTTTAAGGGCTTAAACTTTTATTTTCGTTCTATGATGCTAAATAAACCCGACATGAAGTCTAAGTCTAAAATTGAGCTCTGAAGTGCGTAACATAGTCTTCTTTACGCTTTTCCAGCGCTCTACGAAGACCTTTCGGAAATCGCAGTTACTTCAGAATCTACAAAATTCGTGCTACGAACAACTACTGAAAATGTGTTGAAAGACCACTCATAAACCCTAATTGGACAAAAAATGCTCGTCGAGTGTGAAACGTGGTCCTATTTTTGCTGCTACGCAACTCTAAGAAGACTTTTGAAAAGCTATAATAATGAAATCGTCAAGATTCGAGCTAAGGAATGACTATTAAAACCCTCCAAAAAAGTGAAAAACGCCTCTTCCCCAAAGGGGTGGAAAATCGTTCGAAGTAAATGAATTGTTCCATGCTTAATTTGAATAGGTTGAGCAAAATGTCCGTGCCGTTCTGGTTTTTTTTTTTACAAGATTTCTACATTAAAATTGCGCGAATTTAGTATCGCTCAGTTGTGCATTTCCTTGGAAGCATTTTGAACGATTTCGCTTCCTAGCCATGCAGGAATGGCGCATAGGGGGAAATGCCTAGTGAAGCGGTGCGCAAGATTAACAAAGCTTTCGGTGGACGGCTCGAGCTCGACCGATCTTCCAAACTGCTCTGGCCTTGAGCCCCGCGAATCACTTCTTAGCCGTCCTTTATACCACCGTATCATCGCTCCAAGCTCCGTTCCGTTGATCTTGCGCGCCGCTTCACTAACATTTCCTCCTGAGCGCCATTCGTGCATGAATTGCAGAAATTGTTCCCAATACAGCTCCATGTTGAAGCATGCACAATTTAACGACACCAAAGTCATGCAGTTTTATTGCAGAAATCGTATTCAAATTCAAAGCGGCACTAACTTTTAGCACAATTTATTATAAAACGACCATCGCCAATTTGCAGTGGGTCTGTTTCTTCCAATGCTACCGTAATTTCCAATAAACAACTAACGTGCGAAATCTAGAGGATAGACGAAACAGAGCGATACGGCGCCGGCAGCTCCTCCAGAGGCGAGATTTCCGGCAAAGAACTTCCAGAACTCTTTCTTTTTGTCAACACTACAAAAAAAAAGCTCAAATGCGTTGAGTTTTGATCTTGAAATTATTATATATCCGACAATGTCGAGTGATATGAACAACTCTAAAGCTCGGGCACGACCTGAACCCCCCTCCTAGCGTTTCCGGGGGATTGTATTCGGGAGTGATAGCGAAACACGAGCGCCGGTACTGCACTGGTAGGCCCGTCTCTCTGGAAAGGGTGATACGCGGGTTCAACTCCACCGAAAGGTTCAGTTCCATATCACTCAACATCGTTGAATGTATATTATCATGTCAATCCATCGCTAAAAAAGAGAATAGACAAAGAAATGAGGATTAGTCTGAATTGATGGTGAAATAACAAGACAAACCCTTTCAGGAACATTTTGTTGAATGCGTCTTTAAAGGCGAAGTTGAGTGCTTGGGTCGGGAAATATCTGAGCACATTAGCGAGGTTTCCTCTCCAGAGCGAGAGAAATCCCTGCTCTCTCGGGACTCGTACGAGTACGTCGATTATTCCCTTGTACCGCTTTTCGGCCGATATCGTGGCTGACGCATCTTGCACCTAAATATCAAAGAATACAACCGACGTGACGTCATCATACTATGAGAAGAGAAGCCCGTCAAGCGATAAAATACGTCGTGGTGTGACTGAGAATCGCAGAAAGAGTGATAGCAGAGCAGGAGCCACACTAGCGTAGTGGTTGGCACGCGTCCACGGAAAGGGCTAAATGCGGGTTCAACTCTCGTAATCACTTCAAAAGTTCGACTTTCTATAAACCTCGGCGCGGCAGCCTCGAGGTAAATCGTAGCCTAGGGTTTGGTCACGGAGCCCCTCATAGGATCGATCAATAATTGGCAGTTATCTGGCACAAGGCCAAAAAATCGCAGATATAAGCACAGCACATAGCTGCCGATTTGAAAACTGTACTCTCTTCCTTCTGTTGTCCGATCGCTATCAGATCAAAGCCGCCTGGGCGACAAAAATTTCAAAAACAAAAAGAACGGGTACTACTATTTCTAGGAAACTTTTTTGTGAACCCTCGTGAAAACGACTTTCTTTAAGGACAATCCAGTAATCAATATCAATCGATAATCGATAGCAATCGAAGAGAGATAAAGAAAACGAGGGAGGTTTGAAGTTCGTAGCCGACGACTATGGAGCCCAAAACCCCGATGGTTTGAGTTGTGGGAAAACCCTGGGTCAGAGTGCCGAACAGGGGCTACGTCGTTATAAATACTACTCAAAGTGACACTCAACTAGGGAAATAAGCTTGAATCCCCCTACGAAAATCGATAGATAGCAAGAGCGGCTGACCTGTAGCAGGAGCTTGACCCTCTCGATCGGGGCGACGGCGGTCTTGGAGATGGCGGCCGCTGTTCCGCCGGTGATCAGATCCATGGTGAACTTCTTCGCGTCGAACGCCTTCTTCTCCTCTTTCTTCTTCTTCTGCTTCTTCTCACCGCCACCTTCCGACATAGTGCAGCTTGAAATGAATGAACGAATACGAATGAACGTCACCAGCGAACGGAACGACCGACTGCTAACTCAGCTTCGAATCAGCCGCGCCGCGCCGCTTTGCCGCGTCGACGCGAACACACTCGCGTTCAGACAGCACGGCGCTTGTGCTGCCGCCCTCATCGGCCTCCCGGCGTAGATCAAATTCATGTGATAAATAATCGAAACATAGAGTCTCGATCTAGCAGAAACCAGCAAATCAATATATTGTTTGTGCCTATCTAACTCTTATTTAGCACAATCCATCACAATTTATCGTAACTCATAATTTCTAATGTATTTACTGCATCTGAGTGGTGGTGAAACGGTGCCTCGGTGGTGTAGTGGTAGCACGCGCCCCCATATGGGGTGAGACGCGGGTTCGACTCCCGCCCGAGATTGAGTTTTTGCTCACTACTAAATTCTCTTAGGTGTATTTGAAACGACTTATTGTACGTGTTTAGAAACTTTCTGTACTTAATTCGTTTCGTTGCATTCGGCCACAACAAAGGTCTTCGAACAATTTGCCTGATGCTTGGCGGGAACCTGCCGTCTTTATGAACGACGGAGAATGCTGGTCGAAATAATTCTTACAATCGCTGAACCACCTGAGCTTCGGCGTTCCTAGGCGAGCAATTGATTGATTGACGGATTACGTTGGAACAGGGGATCGAACCAGCGCCTTGCTTGCCACCTTGCTTTCTGATATACTGCACCACTAGCCACTGAGCTACTTCGCCTCCGAATTTAATACATTGACTTCGCAGATCGTACACTGGACGTCTTAGCCTAAAACAGCCACGTGCACTGATATCTCAGCAGAGCATAAATCAAGAAATTGACTTTTCAACACATTTCTGACCGTACGGACACTAAAAGAGCGTATGTGGCGCTGTGGTTAGAGGTGTTTTGCGTCGCATACAAGGTCGATGGTTCGATGTCGCGCTCATGGCTCACCAAGCCATCCATCTCTCCGGGGTCGGTGAATTGGAATCGGACTGGTCTCAGACTTGTCTGGGAGGGTAAGCAACACTGAATCGACAGAGCGGCGGGTCACCTCGAATCATTGTAAAGGCCAGATGTGCATTCAATCACCTCAAACGAAGTTAAAAATTGGAAACGAGTGCATGACGAACCCTCGGGAATTGATCAACGCCAAAAGCTCTATCCTTTTTATTGACAGTACAGTGCCCATAATTACGGTAATTATGGCACTTCATGACCACTTTTTTGAGTTCTCAAGCCCTTTTTGAGACTTTTTCCCTTTTACAAGCCAAAGATAAGAACGGCGATTTTAACCAATAAGTTCGCCGAGCCAGAACTGATTACTGATTATTGAAGCAGTACTGTTTTTACAACGAAAGGCAGCCATTTTGTGATGGGTTGGCGTGAAATTTTAGATATCACATACCAATATATAGATCTCTTAGCGTGATTTTCTCACAATAATTGCTTGAAATTTTACAAGTTAACGTTTCATAAGTTAGGAGTGCTGCTAGCAAGCAAAAATTGCGGTGCTATTGTGGATGTATTCAATATTGCTGAGTGATATGCAAAACTGTGAACGTGAGATGGGATTGAAACCCGCATTTCATCCTTTCCGGAGGCGCGTGCTAACCACTGGACTATCGACTCTCGTCCTGCCATCAATCTTTTGTAATGTTTGATGTTTGATTGAAAAATAAGTCAAATGAGCACTCTCAGCGACATTAACCTATGGTACTAATTTTCAGCTAGATTAGGATCACACCGGCCCATTCTCTGTACTTGCTTTGTGGGATGCTGATATCCCAATTTAGCTGTGTACGAATCACGGTGGACATATCTCTCTGCGGTTAAGAAATTCGCAGTTAGACCAATCAAGTGAGCTGAACACGCATGACAATAAGATCTATTTCAACAAGAATGCTGAGATATGTGCAAAATTCAGAATTAAGTTTTCCAATAACCATCGAAACCCCTTTCTCTCAGCCGTCTTCTAACCCGTTCGGTGGAAACCGCCTACTGCCAGTCACCAATCAAAACGAATAATCTGGGAAACACGAATCACTACGAATCTTAGTTAAAGCGAAAGCTGGTAGTGTGATTGAACAATAGGAAGTACTTACGACACATGTTAATTTTGTATTAAATTTGGCTGCAATATGCAATGAAGGTTTCTTGAGAGCACTGGCAGAAGATATTCACTGTCTCTCATTTTTGAACGTATAAAATCATGGAAGAGGAAATGTAAATTTCCATGGCTGTTATGCATTCAGTGCAGTGGTTGACGGTACATTGTGGTCCTCGATTCAATCCCATATCCCGCGCAAGCTAGGTCTTTTACTTTTCCGAGGTCGGCAAGTTGGTACTAGACTTGAGTGGGAATTAGCATAACCGACTTAATAGATCGGCAGTCGGCTGTAATTTATCAATACTATTTTTGATCATACAGGACCTGTCATAATGACCGTGAGCATAGGAGCACTTCGTGTATTCGAACCGTTTCCTGGCATTCAACCGTCACAAAGTCCGTCTACGTGTTGCTTCGACTGCTGCTTGAGGATATCGTGTTCTCTATAAATTTAGTAGATTGCTGGTCGGAGCAATTCCCTTTGCATCAATAAGGTAGTTGAGCCAAGCAGTTCTTAGACATTCGGTCAATTTATCGCAAGAGATAGTTGGGACACGAGAAGGAGCGATTTCTTTTGCACTTCTAAAGTAGCTGAGTCAAGGAGTTTCTAGGCGTTCAGTCGATTTACAGCAAGAGATTGTTAGGACATGGGATCGAACCAGTGCTTGTTTCAAAATTACTCAAATGATTCTAAGGAGATTACCATTGGCAAGTATGTCTGGTGTATAATTATGAGGTATGAGCTAATTCTAAATTTTCTTATGGCCTATGCTTTGAGCCAATCTCCTATTCAGAGTTCAAATGATTAAGTTCGAGTGCCTATGTTTGTTTATTCATGCTATTTGCGTCTTCATAATAGTCGTTGAATCGAATCGCGTGTTCTGTAGAACAGCTTACAAACCTCATCCGGCAGCTCCCCAGAAGACAGGACTGTTCTTACTCGCTATTCAGCATTAGTTTCCGTGACAACAATACGTTTTGAACAGATCGAATTCGGATTAGCTGGTATATAGTGGTACTGTTTTGCTATATCCTAGCTAATTATTGACTACCATAAACAGCTCACTATATGTCAAGGACACAGCGGTCGTCTGTTGGTCCAATATAGAAGGTTGTTTTATCGTTTCATATTTGTTATAAAAACTATAGAAGTAAGCGTAGAGATTTCCAGAGTAGACGAGTTTGTGTTTTATGCAGAATGTGAATTATCGGCAAGTTTTTCAGTTGCAAAAATTGTGAAAAAAATTTTTAGTAAACAACGTCAATCGCAAGCACCATTTGGAAGCAAGTTTCTTGATCAAGTATTTCCTATTCGGTACATTTTTAAATCCTTTCGAGACCATGCACCCACGGCCTCTGCATCTATAACTGGTAACTCTAGACGGTCTGCCCCACTTCCTCATCATCTGTAACCTCAGCATGCTGCGTCTAATAATGGCAGGTTGTTGCGTCTAACAATGGCAAGCTGGGAGCCGAAGATGCAGAGATGGTGGAGCAAGACCGTTCATAGTTGCCATTTAGAAATGCAAAGGCCGTGGTTCCACGGTCCCGAAAAGATTAAGACTTGAGTCACAATTATTATAAGCTGGTTAGAGGTGTGGACTCAAGCAGTAGATGCATATTACATGCATGAGTTAAAACCTTGATGTCTCGACAGAAGAATTCTTGAAGCTCCTCCGACGGGGCATCCATGTTCTTTGAAAAACAGGTAAAGGACAAGCGCTTCGAAACCCACTTGAAAGTTTTTTCTACAAGTCATGCTCCGAATAGTGGTCAGTAGGTTATAGAATACAACCCTTTGTTAACTGTCGAACATTTTTTATCTTTAGAATGCATTGATTTTTTAGAAGAGCCGGTAAGTGGCTACCACCATACTAGACTAAATATACACACAATGCCATGTTAAAATTTATTTTCCGCTTTTTTACTTAATGAAAAAGACTCACTTCTCGATCACATTCTGGAGTGGGATCAAAAGTGGACCCTAACGATAAAAAGTGACGTTAACCAGGGTTTTTGGGCTCAAAAAAAGCTCCTAAACACATTCCAAAACCGAATCAGCACTAAGAGAAAGTGGCGGTGGTTGTTTCGTGGCATGCAGCCGAAACCATCGATCACACTTCCTGGATCCTCTTAAAGCAAATGTAGCAACAAAGTGCTAATGTCTCGATATTCTTAGATTCAATCTGTATTTGAATTGTATGCATTCGTACATGGCTAGCAAAAGTGGTGTACCTTTGGCTCACCGACACTCAGCCATGATTTCCATAACTGAAGAAGCTGTATGAATTGTACTGCAAAAATCCGCTTCATTCAGTCCACTCAGCGACCCTTTCTCAGTTGCTTCCCACTTTTCTCAAGTAGTTAAATAATTGTTATCTCGAATTTGTTCTGTTCATAAGTTCATGATTATATGTGACCATTACCATGCTACTCGAAACGTAGAAAACTGGACCATACTGCACAAACGTTTTGGAAAACGTGTAGATTCTTATTGCTCCTTTTCCGATAGGTTACATTCCACCGAATCATATATAAAGTTCTGTATCAAAATTGGCCATGATTTTGCATCATCGTATACGCAGTCTAACAATACTTCAGAAAATCCAGGTCAGTATATTGCCAAAGTTATACGTTCTTTTCATCAACAAAAACTAATCTTAGACGCTTCAATTACCTCTCTACGCCAAAGTTTTCCGGCACGTTTTTCATCCTTTTTGTCGTGATTGACTTACTGTGCCTTACCACTAATCTTTCGCGCAGCTGTGCTAAAGGGTTAAGATGTTCGGTTTGCTGTTCCAGTGGAGAAACATAATCAAATTACCTTAAAAAGCGAGTGTTTTATTGAGAACACGCTCAAATTCCAATATATCTCATGATTGTTATTTGAGCCAACATATCATTTGGTAGAGAGTAGGGCTCCCGATTGGCTAAAAAAAATAATAAAAGTCGACGGGTTCTGCCCGATTGACGAGACTGTAAGGTCGAAACACGTGTGTCGAGCTGTACAAGAGCCCATTACCAGACGACATGACTTGTTGGCTCAAATAATAATTATGAGATAATCAATTTAGTTAAACTAATATCACAACGACTGAATTGATTCTACTGTATGGGAAGGCTGTAGGACTGGTTGCTTCGATATCGCGATATTATTTTCTCACCACGCCAAACGAAGTATTGAATTACCAACGGACTTAGCCGTTCTATAACTTACTTTGGTGAGTTCCACTAAACTTTTTTTCACATTTCGTGCAAGATTATGACCAATACTTACGATTCAAAGAGGAGTGATATGAATGTGATGGATGAAACCGTTCTTGCGAGTAATATCGTCACTAAGTCAGGCGATTTTGCAATGGCTGAGTCCATTGTCCGGCCCATTTTTCTAATACTTCTGAAAGAATATTTACTCTCCATTAATATTTGGTAATAGTGGAACTTTTATAAATTGTTCTGCGATATCCGTACACCTGCCCTCATAGAATATGAGTATCGAGGACAGTAAATTACTAAAGGGATTATGTAATTAAGTTTTCTCAAGTCGTATATCTGCTTTACCTTTTGATGAAGCCGAAGAAATCCAATCATGCCCTAACAACATGAGCATTCGTAAAGTCAACGGTCACCGCTGTTCATCAAGGAATCTTTCGATTTCCCAAGATTCGTTCACTAATTTAACTGAGCAGTTTAGTTATCTGGTGATAGAAAATGTTACTCAGAAATTTCTCACAGCGTAAGTCTATGGAGAGCACATTCACACTTAAGCGCTGTGTGAACTAAATAACTCGTACTTAGGTTCTGCCCTCAGATTGCGTTGAGGCAATAGATTTGCCCTCTCTTCCAAATTGTAATTTTAACAAATAGTTCCTTTCATTGACTTTATAATCTGTGATGAAGTGGATAATCGCCACAAACAACAATAACTTTTTTGACGCTAGACTAACTAATGCACCTTATGGCGGAATTGGTGGCTTCGTAGCAGTGACTTTTTTTGGAGCCAGTGAACCATCTTTTTGGGCCCCTTGCAATCTTCCCCCTTATGGTTATTTTCCGTCAGTTTTTTTCGTATTACTCTAGAGAAAACAGTCCGATCTGCGTTAGGTAATTTGAGCTCATTCGTCTACCAGTCACATTTTTCACGACTACTACATCGTGCAAGCTAACTTTTCCAAAAATATTTTCCTAGTTTCGTCCATAAAATTTTCCGACATAGTTGTCGCTAATTCGCTATTACGACTTTTTGTTACCTAATCTTCTGCCTCTTTTTTCTCAAAAAACTAGAGGAAGCACTGTGGTTTTAAGTTGTCACTTTTTGGGTACATCTGATCAATGTACTCAGATATATGGTCGATGACCCGCATTCGTATTCTTATCTGGGATCGACCTTCGAATCATCTCAATGTCCCCGGTGCATTTACCTCCGGTAGTCATATCCTCTTATTTTTGCTCACTATAATGGAAACCATCACCCTGTTTTCTATAATGGGGGTTCGCCTTTTTGTAATCGGATGGATCCTAACCTCTATTACTAACTTCCCAGCGGCATTCACCCATACGTCTATAAATTCCGCAGTTCTCAAGATGAACGAATATCTAAACGATTCTTTCACTGATCGTTATCGTCCGTTAGATCATCATGAGGCAGGTTAATTATTTTATCATGACCTTGCAAAATCTGCATTGGTTCAATTCTAGGTGTCACTGATTAAGTCCGGTATCAACAGTATCTGGTATGTTGGACAAATAGTTGGAGCAATCATGAGTCCTTACATTTGCGACAATTGGGGAAGAAAACGTCAGTTGCAGAATTTTTCTAACGACGAAATTTTGAACACAAGAAAAACTTCTCATGAGAACTAGCTTCATACTTTTTTAAATACTAAACGATTTCTTCATATTTTGAAATCGTGCAACTTCTAAGAGCAATTCAATGTCCTGAATCACTGAGTATTGCGAAGGTGACAGTAATTGCAATCAACGCTAAACAACACAAGTTGGCCACGATACTTACGGGACTTGCGAGGTCATGGACAATCAGTCAAAAAATTCTATTTGAGCTTAGTGATTATTTCAGGGAAAGTCACGTACCTGTTGTTCTCAATTTGCCTTTTATTATTGTCATAAAAGAAAGCTTCTGAAAGTGTTCGCTGATACCTACCCCAACGAGACTTATCGGATATGATGAGAAGAATGGCGCCATATTGACTAAAATTGTGCTGCAACAAGAGAGCAGTTCATCTTTAACATTACTGATTTCAAACGGGAGGTTATACTATGAGATAGCAACCCTCCATCGCTGTCATCAACTACACTGATCATTTGCAGCAACTACTCATCCTCGATCCGAGAACAACATCCCAAAAACAGCAAAGTCCTTTGCACGAAGTACTTTTTACTTTACTTGATCCGTCATCACAGTGTTTTTTTCTCACTGTACGGATCCCATACTTCTAGTATTCGCTTCGTTTTTCGTCTTCTTGAACGACGTGTAATACTGATCGAACGAGTCTCCCGCAATCTCGAGGATAGCTTGGCTGTGTTCCATAAGACGTTGTTGTTGACTGACGGATAGACTTCAGAGGTGGAGCTCAGCTCCACGCGCACCGCGACGAACATCACAACCGCTCGGCCACGGCGCCTCTTTGCACGAAGTGCTCGTTCATATCTCACGATATTAGCTTAGGCGTAAATTTCGGATTTGACCACTTGACTCAACATTTTCCCCACCCCCTATAGAATGTGTCCTTCAAAATTTACGCACGCTCTTAATCAACGTACTTTTCGAGAATATTTATTTCAGCATACGCAACCAAGCAGCATTTCAACCACTCTGACGTTTCTGTCATGTATTATCCTTCAATGTATCCGTCTTCCAACATGTATTATGTGAACCATAACACTATATAAGTCAAAAGTTATGACTCACCTATCTAAGATGCTTCCCGCCCAAACCACTCTTCCTAAAGTAGTTATCACTGGAAAAAAATAAGCTTTACGAAGTATGTAGTAAGCGTTTACTTGTCAATAACGATTGTCCTCCAACTTTAGCGGCCTACGTGTACTCTACGGTTGTAATGGCAGCAGCCTGTGGAATGCAGATGATAGCCTCATTCACACCCTTTCCAGAGGTAAGAACTAAATCCACTCCAACTCCGTATCGCAAGTCAGCACCGTCGTGCCATTTCCAACATTATACTTCAGATTCTGATTGTGGGACGGGTTATCACGGCCGTATTCTCACCACTTAGTGATGCGGCGCTCATTCTTTATCTTCAGGTTAGCAAAAATTCTTCAAAAGCTTTCCCACAAATCCAAATCTCTCTCATTTTTTTGAAGGAATGACCCATTCCATTTTTTAAGTTCCGTATGTTCTCCTTCATTTGTAATTAAAAGTCATGTTCTTTTTTATAAGTGATCCTCAACAACATTTGAAGTAGTGCTATAGCGCAACTATTCGCACCATCAAAACGATCTGTCCACCTATCTTTACTTACAGGAAATTTCACCATCTAGCCTCAGAGGAACAATGTCTTCACTGTTCTCAACCGGATATGCTGCTATGTGCTTGATTGGAATGCTGTTGGGACACGAAGACGTTCTTGGTAAGCCAATGTCATTTAGTATACTTTCTAGAAAGATTTTGACGCTAAATTGAGTGTTGTGACTTTGTGTTCAATTGTCAAAGTAGAAGTCAAAAATTCGGCTCTGTTGAGAACAGAAAAAGACTTTCTGTTCATTTGTTTCATGGAGTCCGGTGCAGAAGTAGCTGCGTTTTCGAATCGTGATTTCATATCATTGTAAAAATACTAAGCTCAATCACATATTTATTGTGAAGATATAACATTTGGTGGATCGCAATTTGACAAAGTATTTTCGGCATCCTGTTTGTTGTAGAAGTGTTTCCCTACAAGAAGTTGTCGAGGTGCTTAAAGAAGTGGTAGTTGGTGGGAACGAGGTCCGGCGAACATGGGATACTTATTAGACATTTTAATATTCATCTTCTCAGTGTTTTTTCCCACTTGCGGATCTCAATACTTCCAGCACTCAATTCGTTTTTTCGTTTTCTTCTTCAACGTCGTAGAATACTGATTGAGCGAGTCTCCTTGCAATCTCAAGGGTAGCCTAGCTGTGGCGTTCCACAAGGCGTTGTTGTTGACTGCCGGAAAGAGTTGAGGAGGGAGTGGAGCTCGGCTTCACGTGCGCCACGACGAGCATCATAACCACTCGGCCACGGCGCTCCATATGGACTATGAGGCAAGACTTCGCAGCCAAACAACTTTTCGCTGTACAATTCGAGGCTGCGGCTTTGTCGTGGAGAAGAACTGGGTCGTTTCTACTGGCCAATATCAGCTACAGATGTAGCAGTTTTCGTGCATCTCATCATTGCTGAGCATAGTTCTCAAATGTAATAGTTTCGCAATATTTAGAAAGCTGTAGTAATTTAGACCGGCATCATATCACCATACAATGACTTTTTGGTGCAATTTTGACTTTGGAAGTGCTTTGGGGCTCTTTCTCGATCCAACAACCTGGCTGTTCGTCGCCGGTTGGCGTACAATATCCACTTTTTGTCACATGTCACAATCCGATCGAGAAATGCTTTGTGATTATTGCGTCGAATAGCAGAAGACGACACTCCAGAACGACAATTTTTTGACTTTCGGTGAGTTTACAAGGTACCAACTTATCGAGTCAATCACCTTTCCAATTTGCTTTGAATGACGAACGACGGTAGAAAGCTCGAGGTTGAGTTTCCCTACAACATTTCGTCAAATTTTGGCAGATCAACTTTGACGATTACTCTCAGTTGGTTGCTATCAACCTCCCATACCTAGCTGCTATGCTCATCATCTTCGAAACTTTAAAATCCTTTACAAATCTTCTCGAACCGCTGCAAATATGTTCGTTAGCAGTTCTAGGCCAAAGGCGTTGTTGATGTGCCGCGTTGTCTCTGCGAATTTGCAAGCAATTTTGAACTCATGGTGTGGAGCCGCAATGACTTTTTCTCAACTAACATCCTTTTCATGGTCTAAAATAAATATGTACTAAACAGCAAGTAATAGTTAGGTTCATTTTGGTTAGTCGGGACAAATGAATATTTGACTCAGTTACCGAAGACGAATTTTCCATAGGAGTGTTAGTAATCATTCGAAAGCATAAATCTCTAGCTATAGCGCTACATGATCGTTTTTCAAAAAGGCCCTTTTGAAATACTGTAGCACAGAGAATAATATTACGTTTCTCATCCGCCGCGCGCCTTCAATTCTATCATGCACACAATTCGCTGTGAGCGCGAAAAGTATATAATCGTGTAGAGGAAATCTCTCGTATTGTTTGGGTCAATCCTCTAATTGAAGTTACTTCCAAAGCGGAGAAAAAATTGTCAATTGAGTAACAATTTGCACCCCACATGTCTAACCCGTCAGGCCGTCGATTGATCGCCCCGCCTCGAGCCTGTAGGTTAGCCAGCAAACAAACTCGCCGAATACGTGAAACTCGATTTTTTTTCCAGCTACACAGCAGTGAAACGGTGTTTCCAGAACATGGGCTCGGCGTCGGAATCACTGAAACTTGCTCTATTGAACAATTACTAATAATCTAAAGAAAGCTTTGTCCAGCTAGGTGTGGAACAAAAAATTTTTTTACCTACAGCACTATCAAAGAAGCTTGTTAAAATGCAAACACATTTCTGAGTTTTTTGAGACTTCTCCTATCGAAGGAGTAATAGAATCTGAGGAAGGAGTTTTGTTCAGCTATATATAAGCCATGTCAGAAAAAAACACGTGCTCGTGTGAAACATAATTTTATTTTGAATTTACAGTGTTACAAAGGGCACTTCCAAAAACCGATTATGTACCTTGCTAGCCAGAAATTTGAGCTTTCGAACAATTACTAACATTCCTATGAAGAATTCTTTTCCAGCGAATGAGGCCGAATATTCATTTGTCCCTGGATGACCGAAAAGAACCAATAGCCATTAGCAACAGCGCATAAAGCTTGAGACAGCGATGCATAAACCGTAGTTGGTTTTGCATGAGCCTAGTGAGAATCTAGTCAATAGTAAAACGTTCATGAAAACCTTAGCAGAATTCCTGTCGCCTGAGCATGAGTGCAAATGGATCACAGGCTCTTCTTCGTTATCATATAACAAATGAATATCCGATCCCGTTCGCTAGAAAAGAACTTTTCATTAGAGTGTTAGCCGTTTTCCGAAAAGTTTTTTCATAACGCCCTAGCGAAAGGAAATCATTTATGTTATACATACGCGCTTTTCTCACAATACAGAGGTCATTCTTTGGACTATTATTAACCAATCGATAGCGTAAGATCCAAAGATTCCAACACTGTGTTTATTTTCTGTAAAGGCAGTCTCTCTAAAGTGCAGCAGGGCAAATAAGATTGATCCACGTAGGCGAGCATGTGTTTTGGCCAATTTACGGGCTGCGAGGTGGGGGGAGGGCGAGAGTGCGGGGGTTTACCGTGGATGTTGATCGATGGCGCCTTGTGAAGTGCGAATTTTGTTACTCCATCAGAGACGGTTTTTCGGTTTCAAAAGAAATCCCAGGTAAAACGTATAACTCTGATAATTCTAGATCTTCTCTACACATTCATGTGCTTCCAGGGAAATAGTAGTTGAATTGTAAGACCGATGTAAAACATAATTTTATTCCGAATTAGACAACGTTATAAAAGGATGTTTCAAAATCCGGCTCCGTACTGCACCAGTCAAAGATTTAAGCATTTCAATGATCACTAACACTCTTGTAGAGAGTTCTTCCCCAGCAAATGGGGTCGAATATTCATTTGTTCCCGGATGAGGGCGAACAACCGAATCAAATAGATTGAAGAATCTCCGGCCTTCAGTATTCAAGAGCTATAGTATCACAAGAGTTAAAGTAACGCTCTCATCCATGCAGAAGTTTTTTTTTGTAGAAAGAAGAACATTGCTGTAATTTTCAGGCAACTCGCTCTCAGTTCTTCTCTTCGTTCCGGTGATTTCAGGAGTAATTTCCACGTTGATAATTGTGCTCATACCGGAGACACCAAAATTTCTAACAATATCAAGGTTGGTTAGTCACCTGAGATTATGTTTTTTCGTTCTTGCGCGGCATCATTTAACTTGGACGCTGAGCACACCAGTGTTATAAAGAATGCTGCACTGAAAATAAGCAGCCTTTGAATCGAAGTGAAACAATGTAGTTTTTGTGATTCCTGTGTCCTACCTTCATTACGCCTTTCTTATCTAATTCGTCATCGTTACTTTTAGACATGACTACGAAGGTGCTCTGGCATCGCTACGATTTTATCAAGGCGAACACGGTGAGTTGCAAGCACAGCTGGCAAAACTACAGCTTGAAGGCAAAAGCGCCGAAGGGAGCACCAAAGGAGGGCTCAAGGTAACGATCCAAATTTGCAAAAAGAAGTGAAGTAAGAAGGGAAATGATTTGGAAAAAACCTAAAGGCATTTTGACTTGAAATGATTCTTATTATTTGAGGTTTTCGAGTGATAACGCTATAAATAAAATTATCATGTTAAAAGAAAATGAATACTTTGTGAAGTTCCCCGGTAATCTCTTCTAACAAGGCAAACGCCACAGTAATAGCCAACGTTGTTTCAACGGACCCTAGCCGCAGCCCGGTTTTCTTGTCTTTTGGTCGCTTAGTGCAAGCTGGCTAGCAAATGGTGGTTCCAAGGTCTTCCCATATTGAAGATAATGATTAGTAGTAGCATAATGGATTGAGAGCATGCGTCCGGAGAATGCAAACAAGCCCAAATAGATTTTTTTGCATTCCTGAGCTAAACAGCTTAGAAGCTATTCGGCGCTATTCTGTACTTGTATGGGTAATCAATGCAAGATTATGCTTTCATACTTAACGAACACGAACCCACCCACAAACTAACTGTGGTTATTTTGTCGCAAAAGAATGCGCGTTCTAATCATTCTGTCAATGCTCGGACTCCTAGCATACTGTACGGGCAATTAGCAGAAGCTCGTTAATTCACTGAGTAGCTTGCTCCAAACCCTCTCACGAGCTCAGACGACTGGGTTTCGTACAACAAGTCATGTTAACATCTAACCGGATTGTCATAACATTTTTAGCGACCGTAAGCGATGTGTGACATTATAAACTGGAACTTTTTCTCACTTGAAACTGCAATTACAACAGGAGATTATTGCGTTCAATCAACTTGATTAAAGGCTCTTAATTCTTGAATTGCGACTAGTCCCTAATGTTGCCTTTTATGAAACAATCATATAACTACCCAACGTCCCGCAGTGCAAAGCTGATACTTGGAAAACCGCTTGATTTCGAAATTTTCGTAGTTCAGTAGATTTTGCCCTATATGTGACACAGCTTCGACATGACACCTGTTCAATCTGACTCTGCCATAAATCGTCTCAAAATTTATATAATATCGGAGACGCACTCGGAAAGTTATAAACCTCGCAGCTGCGAGCCCTGAGCACTCGTTGGATCCAGTTATTGCAAAACTGATGAATCTAAGTGATTTTTGCCAATAGGTATTAGCTCAGCTGTCCTGTATGGTTGTTCAGATGTGTCTTTCCATAGACTAAATCGTACCAAAATCTAGATAATATCAAAGACGCGCTCAGAAGTAATAGACCTCAAAGCTACAAGGCCTCTGCACTCGTGTGGCTCCCATTATTACACGACTGATCAATCTAATTTTTGCCAACGCTAAATATCTTAGCAGTCGTAGTCAGTTCATTTGCAGATAAATAATGCTTTCTTAAGAGTGTAACTTTGCAATCAAACTTTATTTTAAATTTGTAAACATCCAAACTTTTATGTCACTTATTTTGTGTTCTAAGTTGCACTACATAAGTCCTCTTGATGTTCTCCTTGTCACGTAGTCGATGAAAAAACCCATCATGACAGCGATGTCGCTAATGAGGAAGTACACTTTGTAGAAAGCTATCAAAGCGGTCTTGCCATAAAAGACAGGAAGCGCACACTGCACTGAAAACTATCCTCCTATCTATCTGTTCGATACCGTCGCATGCTCTTCCGCTCTCAAATGGTACATTCTTAGAGGAACTCTTATAGCCAACTTGAGTCTTAGAGAGGATTCAACACGACCTCCGCAATTCGCATTGAATTCCTCTTTATCGCGTTTTTATGGAAATAAAGACGCTCATGATTTAATCATTACGGAATTGGCAATCGAAAATTGATGCCTAAAACTTTTTAGCTTTGTTTACCCGATGCTGTAGGCAAATTTCACTGGACTTTTAGAAACTATGTCAAAAATGCGGTGACAAAGGGTCTATTTTGAAGTTATTCGAATGATAGAGTAAAAAGGCGTGGTTATTGAGGTGAATGTCAGTCATTTCTACTATCTAGAATCAGCCACAGATAAATACAAAGGGTTTGTAATGTGATGATATACAACTTATGGATAATTACATTGAGTACTAGCCAAAAGCAACTGGAGTAATTACTCTGAACGCATGGAAAGATCTCATGACAGAGCAAGATATCGACACTTCTAATTCGAGCCTCTTTTAGTTGAACTTTTTATAATCAAAATGTGGCGAGAGAAACTAGAAGATTTGAAAGTGGTTGTTTCAAATGAATGAAGAAAAGAGTACCTGTATACCTATCGGAGTTAATTTTCGACTTCTCCGTAATAAAAACAATATAATATTAGAAACAGTCCGGGAACCTCGCTTTTCCTGGTTCCATTTCAGCAGTTATTGAAGCATTCTTCTTCATCGTTTTTAACTTATGATCCTTTCAGCCTATTATGACGACAAGTCATCTACGGAGAGCGTTTACAATTTCCATTGCTGCACTTTTCGGTACATTGCCTTTCTTCCCGATTCTACAAAACAGCACACATTTTTTCACATTTTTGAAGTTTCCAAAGTGGGTGATTTTATTTTTGATAAAGATTTTATTGAACGAGTTATGTCCAAAGGAAGTTTTCCAGCAGCATGGCACAGCTTTCTTCCTCTTTCCTTATGGTATTGTTTACCTTTTCATGTATCACATCTACACTTATCATCGACAAATTACCCCGAAGGTAAACTACTTATGAACTAACTTTTATACAAGGATATTAACATGTCCTATTACAACTTTAGATTACTGTAGAAAATATCATGTAGAGCTTTCCAAAATAGCCTTTTTTCCTAGATATTCTAGCGAAAAACGAATCAGTGCTGACGTTCTATAGTTAGTGGACAACTCAAAATCTTGGGCTAACAGACATCTGTTTCATCAAAACATGAAATCTGATAAGCATTAGTATTCAGAATGGGTATAGTATGCCAAAGGGTGACTGTGACACTGGTGGCCTTTATGGGCGAAATAAACGTTACGTAAATTAAAAAACGTGCTTTCCTTGTTGTTCCGTAGTCGATACCTTCAGGATGATGCTTCTAACAGCCGGGACGTCGTGTTTGATTTTCCTCAGCACGTTCGTAGTTGCTGCAGAACTCAGCTTCGAATACATAGCTATGACAGGAATATTCGCCTTCGTCTTCTCATATGGGTGAGATCAACGTCTTCAACCCTTTGACCTCCATGCGTACACTTTTATGTATATAGCTGCGCTAATTATCGCCCTTCAATACCACTTTTTTGAGCATGCTAAGCCCTTCTATTATTTTTGATGCGGAGAATGAACGGCGATTCGCCCAACCGAGTCTTTAGTAAGTGCTGATTTTTTTACTCAATACTGATTTCGAATCAAACCAAAAAACCAAAAAATCGCCCGAGTCTTTAGTAAGTACTGATTTCTATACTCAGTACTGATTTCGATGCGAAGACTGGCCACGCCGTGATTGATTAGTCGTCGGAGGGTTAGAAGTCGACTAGCAAAAGAAGGACTGTGCGATGAAACAAGTAAACTGAAAGAAGTTTTTGAAAATGCAAAATATACTTCTTACTTTAACTATGTTCAAATTTTTCCAAAAATTCTTCTCACTTCAACTAAGCTGATGAACAAAATTACTCAGTGAATGTTGAAGCTAATGTTTCAGCGTCGGTGTCGGTCCCGTTGCATGGTCTATCCCACCTGAGTTGGTGCCTCTTCAATATCGTTCGGCAATGTTCTGCTTGTGCTATGGAGTTCACAGCCTACTTGTCGTGCTTACCAATTTCGCCACTGTTCCTCTACTTGGGGTAAGCCTAACGTTCATTAGAAATGTGCTTCTTCCATTTAGGCCCATAACTAAAGCAACGTGCGCGGAAAATTTTGGACTTTGCGCGACTTAAGCCCTTATAATCACGCTTGAATCTGCGCATCTTTCACTGCGATGACGCCCTATTTTTTTCGTTTCCGCGACGTATACTGGAAAAATCGTCGAAAATAAACTAGATTGTGCTTATAAAGTACAATCCATACCGGACGGCATGTGCGGTACACTATACATTCTGAAAAATTTGTGATGGTGTTTTTTACGAGACTATGCACATCTATTCGATTTCTAATCGAATGCAAATCAAAATAGGAGTGTGAGCAAAAACGGCGATCTGTGCACTCAATGATTTACAGAAAATATCTCTTCAAAAAAGTCCATTGACCGGGAATTTAACTAACAGTAATTATCACTTCGTTTCAATTGCTGTAATCAATCATGGCTGTGTTACAGAATGTGCGAAAAAAAAATTGAGAAAAAGTCGATATACGCAACAAGAGGCCCTTGTGGCGCAGTGTCAGATGTGTCTGAAACACACACGTGATCGATGTTCGATCTCGCACCCAAGACTCATCAAGCCTTCCATTGCTCCGGGGTCAGCGAGGTATATTGTAAAGGATAGGTATACATACAATTACGTTAAACGATGCTTGGTGAAGTCAAATGTACTGCTCAGCCCTCAAGGATTGGTCAAAGCCAAAAGCTTCATCCTTTCATTCTTTACTGAAAAATTGTTTATAATTTTACTTTACTTCAGACAATCCATTATTATACTTCCCTATGCGGAACCCAGTACTTCTTGCATTCAATTCGTTTCCTCGCACTCATACTTCACAAAGATCGTGGAACATCTCTTGTTTTGCTTCGGCTGTTGCTTTGAGAATTCTGTCTTCTTTGTAAATGTCGTAAAATGCTGGTCGAGACGGCTCTTTTAGCAATCTTTGAGATAGTGGGGTTAAACGCGTTCCCAGGCGTTTCATAATTTTTTAAAAGAGAGTGTTAGGAAAAGAAATCAAACCAGTGTGTCATTTATCGCCTCGCTTCGTTATGCACGACGTCACTAACCAGTGTGATACCCTGTCCCAAAGCAATTGTTTCGTGTCAGGAAACTCAAGTTTGCGGTGACGCGAAAATTGCTTGTAATGATTCCCAGGAGCGACTATCCATTAACCTCGACTTAGATTGAATAATTTGATACTTTCTTTGGCATGTAGATGCGAGGTTATAAATAGTCTTCATTGAATAAAATATCACAGTACATACTGATACGTCTGACGTTCCGACGGTTTCACTGTCTTCAGAACGTGGAAAGCTCAAATTGATCAGTAATCTACTTAGTCAAAAAGCATAATAAACACATTATCGGATTATAGTAAAAAGCTTCCTTTTGGAGCACTCACCGTTTATACTTTTATTTTCAGCTGTTTGTATAGACCTCGCTCAAAACAATCCACAATCTGCTAATTTGGTAACAATTTTTTTTGTAAGTAGGGGCTAGATCCTTCTGCGAAGGATTGCCTGAATCGAAAGGCACCGTGCTACTGATGAGCCTGTAATGGCGAAACACGTGCCTAGCACTGTATAAGTGCGATACCAGACCTATAAAATGGCTCAAAAAATGTTATCAAACTCACTGTTTAGTTCCTAGATAGATACTAAAAATCTAAAAATGAACCGCAGATGAGAAAGCGTCATGATGATGCGTGACCTTGCACGATAAGTCTGGCTGAATTCTCGGACTGATTCAGGCACATTCCTACTCGATGTGAGACTCTGGGTGGCTCTCCAAGTAATAATTGGAAGAATGAAAATAACTAAACGGTGATTGTTCTAAGAAGAAGTCTTTAAATTCAAAATTTGTTATTTACGTCTTTCCGGTAGGGTTACGAAAGTGTTTTATTGAGTAGATGGCGAACCAGTTCGATCTTTTCAGGCGCCGAGCAAGGCGAAACCGCCGAAATATCGGCCATTGTATCATTATTGTGCTGAATTATGTATTCAGTAATTACTACTGTTCATAACCTCTCGTCCTCTTGTTAGAAAATACCGAAATTCTTTATATTCGATTGAACCGGTCACCGAGAAATTACGTGACCCGAAATAGGATAAAGAACGGCACATTATGGATTTCGTTCTCCCCAACATTGCTGTCAAGCAAGCTATTCACCGAGCAGAAAAATTGCAAATGTAGAAATGAATATTTCCCGGCAGCACGAACAATCGAGATGAATAAGTATGGGGATCAATGCATGCATTCATTATTCCAGCCAACCCATGCATATGGCCGAAAATGTATCTACGGGAATAAAAGAAAACTTAGCAAAATCTACAGCGATAAACGCCCACGCATGACGTATTAAGACGTTTACACATCGAAATCACCATCTGTCCATAACTACAATGCACAAAGCAAATATGGATATTCACACTCTAAATTGAAGCGATTTTGCATCGCCTGAAACTACGTTTAGGCTCAATTCTGGTTCACCAGGTCAGTGTGACAGGAGTGCAATTTCAAGTATTTTTGTGCATAAACACAGGGCATTAAGCAACTTATCCTATGGTAAAAAATTCTTCCACGCGGATATGTACGCTTTTGGTCTGTATATAGCGAACCTGCTTGAATGCAGCACTATAACAACATTTTATAATGTGCTAAAATTCTGTAGAGTTTTAGAGAAGCTTGTAGTACAAGATCTTTACTCTACTCTTTACGTGGGAACGATGATTATGACTTGTCAAAACATTTTTTCCAAGCCTCTTGAGCCTATTTTGAGCTCTTTCCAGATTTGAAAAGGCACAATAGAACTAAAATCTTAAGAAACCAGCCAGTCGTCAAAGCTAATTAGACTGTGACGATGAGGCCGTCACTGTGCCTTACAGTTTTGTTAAGTTCTTTTTCTACAGGCAGTCGGTACGGTGTGTTTCCTGCCCATCTACTTCCTTGTTCGCTTGCACTTATGTACGTATACGCTTATCTGCCGGAAACGAATGGTCGAGATATCATCGACATTTTGCACGAACTGAAAGGACTCAGTAGACATAACGAAGTAGATGCATAACTAATGAAGACTTTCAAATTAGACAAAATAAATGTTCAAAACAAAATCCCAAATTCTTTGTGAACTGATGGATTAGTGGAACATTTATTTAACATCTTCACAAAAAAGAGCAATCAACTCGAACAACATAAATCTCCAAAACAAATAATTATTAGGTAATCTAAAATGTAAAAAGTTCAAAAAAAAATTATTAGAATTTAACGTTCCGCGGGAAAATGACTTTGTGAGAGAAAAATGAGCGCCAACAATTCGAAAAGTAATCACAGAAGGGAGAAACAGTGAACAGAATCGTTAGAAATAACTGATATTCAGCCAAAATACATATCGTTGCATGTATCAGCATCTCTCGTCAATAGACCCGCTCTAGACCGGCAAATAGAATAACCCAAAGCCATCACGGAAAAAATAGCCAACTATCTTTTATGCATTGACGATGCTACAAATCAATGGCTAGCAAGAGTTTTTTGTTATTTTGTGTATAATTGTACCCTGCTTATATACAAAAAATAGCACTCCAAACTTGAGAACAGTCATATTCGGAGCTCTCATTGTCGTTAACTCAGTGAGAGAAAAAGAGAGAGCCACTACAACACATTAATCCAGAGAAGAAGGAAACTGGTATAGAAAAGCCGGACTACGGGTAATAAAGACTCCGGAGCGACTGACTGATATTCATATGACCGACCTGAACGCAAACAGTAAAAAAACACTCTTGCGAGGAAAGATTAATGACAAAACTAGTAGGTGGACGCTTTGTCCTTACTTATGTCTTCATGAACGACAAAAGCCCCTTCTTCATCTCCATCGTTATTGCTTCCAAGTACGATATTGTCAGATGCACTACTCAACACAGTTTGTAACAGAGGATCATTATCCAAGTAAATACTCTCCGTTCTCGAAGGTGCATCTGTTGTGGTCTGAAAATGTTCAAAAACTACAGATGGAAGCCAGTAGACAAGCAAAGAAGAATCAAAACAAACAGCCAAAGAGAAATGTCCATACCCTGGTCCTTTCCACGGGCGTGTCAAACGCGAACGTACCCGTTGCTCCTCGTTGAGCAAGTGCCGCAACCTTGAATTTATATCATATATATATACATATATATATATATATATATATATATATATATATACACATGTATATATCTACATATATATATATATATGTAAACATATATATATTAACACATATATATATATATATATGTATGTATATGTGTGCATATGACACTATTTGATCCGTCATCACAGTATTTTTTTCCACTGTGCGCATACCAATACTTCAAGCATTCAAATCGTTGTTCGTCTTTTTCTTGAAGGCGTAGAAAACTGGTTGAGCGAGTCTCCTTGCAATTTCGAGGATAGCCTTGCTGTGGCGTTCCACAGGACGGTGTTACTGACAGCCGGAGAGAAGTGGGGGGTGGAGCTCGGCTCCATGCGCGAGCAACATGACAACCACTCGGGCACGGTGCTCCCACAAATGTATATATGTATGTATGAACAAACATATATGTACATGATGAATTGGGTTAAAGCTCTCGGGTTGATGAATACCTAAGGGATGCGCCATGCATTCTTTCTTATCTGGCACCATATGAGGTGATTAAATGCATGTCGAATCTTTATAATGACTTGCTGTGGCCTACCAACGCATCAAGTTAATTTTACTGTCCTCCCACACAGATATGGTACCAATTTGCCAACTGAGAGTCAGTGGATGGCTTGGGAACCCCTGGAAGCAGGATTGAGACATCGATCACGTCTGTCACACGGCACCCATAACCACTGCTCCAAATGGCTCTATGTACATATACTATATATATATATATATATATATATATATATATATATACATATGCATATATATATACATATGCATATATATATATATATATATATATATATAGATATATACTACAAACCTTCAGAACTTGCTCCGGTGTGAATTCATCAAACTTAGATTCCCGTCGATGTCCATACGAATACGAATTCACCATGGCAGAGAACTTCGAATAGACTAAAAGAGAAAAGTTTGTATAACTATTGAAAGAACCACTTCGACAGTTATTACTCCATTAACCAATGTATGTAATAACCACAGTCCCGCTATTCAATTTACTGAATTTCAGTGATAATTACGTCTCATCAATGCGCTTACTACTGCAAAGTTAGACCTGAGCTCAGGAAAACGACGATTCCATGTAAAGTTCTGGCAATGAGTAGATCTATATTATGACAAAGGACCAGCATCAGTGACTACCTTCTCGACAAAAACAGTGTAATATCAAAAGTATGATGTCTGCTTCATGTTTCCCCAAGAGCTTCCTGATCGGGTCGCGTGCATGAATGAAAAGAATTCAGATTTCACGGGTGGTTCCTCGTATTATAACGGGAATTACAAGGACATGCAGCCTATTTGTTGGTCGAAAGCACATACAGGAACCGACACACCATGATTCTCGGTCAACTGTCAAGTAAAACCATGCATAATTCCTTTTTCTATCGACTTTTTATTTTTCTATCCTTTTATTTTCAGCTTTCAAAAGTGTTTTCTGCTGCAGATCATAAGGTTTAAGATTAGCGAAAATTACTTTGAGAGTCTTGCTGTCCTGAAATCGGATCCTTACGAGTAGTTCTTGAAGTGGTTGTACTACTGGGCATAGCTCTTGTGGATTCTTTCGAATACTCTTTTACGTAGATCATAAGTCGCATATTGTCGTCAACACACATTCCACGTTGAGTTCGGTCGATGCCATCAATCTCACCAGTTGATGTGGCTGAAAGTTTTTTTTTTCACTTCATTAGATTAAAAATGAAGCTGGAACTCTATAACGTTCTATAAAGATATGACAAAAATATTGTCGTCAAAATATCGAAAATAACAGGGAAAAATTCACAAAAATGAAGAACAGAGGATAACACCAATGAGAGCCCAAGTTTCTAGTTAAAGTAAATTTATGTAGATGTAGCTTTGAATTTACAGTTCCTTTCACTCTTTGTAATATTTTTTGGACAAAGAAGAAGCTAATAAAAAAAGGGAAACGACACTTTATATTCAAGTGAAGAAAAGCCCTCTTAAGTAAATCTTTTGAAAGTTCTCGTACTTTCGCCTGGATTGATGCCAACTCATATTATTAATAATAATGAAGCACATATACTAACCTATCCAATAGTAAGTCTCTCCTGGCTCAAATTGTATAGTTTGAGAGGGCGGGAGTCGACTGAAGCGACGAACAAAGAATATCGTTTCCGGTCTACTACTATCGTCACAAGTAACAACCAACGTTTTTTGTGTCTCTAGAAGACACTCATTAAACGAGAGAGCACTAACCTAAATATACATGAATGAATTAGAACTTCTAAGGCCTTGAAGCAAGTCACAACTCAACATCTTCTCATTTAAATTTAAAGACATTCAATAAATCTCACCTTATGAACTTTTAAGTATCTCTTTATCGCATTGATTCCAGGACAAATTACACGTATGGTGTCACCCATATGGACTTCGATATAGTTTGATGATCCCATAGGATAACGAAAACTAGAATTAACCACTTATAACTACAATTTTGTAGATCGAAATTGATAAATCTCAGTCGAGTTCTTCTTTTTCTTGCACTTCCTTTCCCCCAAAGATGCGTTGCGCAATACTCTCCGACGATACCAACCACCGTCGCCTTCCGGTCAATGAATTCGCTAATTCAATGCCCTCATAACAAAAGATGGACTTTGATGTGATCGATCCACTAGTGTTTGACGTTACCGACAATTTACAAAACATGGCAAAGTAGTCTAATGAGCTGTAAACCGATTAATATGACGTAATTAGTGCGTGATTTCAGTAAAAAAGAGGCTTACGAAACTAAAGCGTTGGCTGAATTTTAGTTGAAAAACGTAATTTTTTTTTGAAAAACCTTTTTGATTGCAGTTTCATTCTCGGCTAAATGCATTGGTTATATTTACACCTAGTCTAACCCTTTAGCAGTTATGTTTGCTAACCATCTGACACCTGTCCAGCGCCGTAATTGACGGCCACCGTAGCAGCACATTTTGTTCGCACAATACAAACAGTGGGAAAAAGCTGGGCACAATTAGGCCACAGGGAAGGTAGGAAAGAACAGACACAACTCCGTTCTACCGAATGCAAACCGTTCTCAATTTGTCTATGCGAACTACAACGTTTAACCTAAACGTAGAACTGGAAACCTGGTAACAGTAAGAATATCTCATAAGGGTGAAGCTTTTGTTTCAGTTAATTAACGAGACATTAGAATCAAATTCCACGACAAGCAAATGCTTGCTGGAGGGTTTCCATTGAACAAGTAAATGATTTTATCCGATAAAATCAATTTTTCATGTCGTTTCTTTGTTAATTTTTGTTATAATCATCAATAACTGATTTTTTGATTATTATTACTTCACTGATTATCGATCATCAGTAACTTCCAAGACCGACTGTCTATTAACCTCGACATTCTTGAATAATTCATGGTTTTTCATTTGCAAGCCTGAAACGAGGTTTTAATGATAGGATTTGTCCTGGCAGCAGAAGTTTTGGCTAGTTTCGCCTTCTTCTGAACCTGGAAGGGATGAAGTTACCCACTATTTGGTCAAACAAAAACCTCCATTACTTCAGCACTAAAAAAAAAATAAAATCACTCTGAAAAAGACAAAGTAGTCAAATTGTCAGCAGTCAGATTGAACTGTATTATGGGAATTTTGTGTTTAGCTAGCAAAGAAAAAATTTTGAATCAATAACTTTTATCGATTCATTAGCAATTCTGCTGAGTAGGATTGTACTTCACTCAAATGCTGTGAAATATCTTGATGGCGAAATCATATAAATGCTACCACCAAAAGCTCTAAGATGACTGCTCTGAAAAAGTGAACTACTAAAGTCGGAATATCAATTAAGCTAATGTGTCATAATCATCTCCGATTACCGTAACCATCTGAGAGTACCACCTGACATGGGGAAAACGAGCGACAATGTGCTGGGGTTCGTTATCTGATGTGGGTTTTCGGTAGCCCTGTAAAAGGTTTGCCGCCTACCGACCATCGGTCTATTTGCCGAGTTATTAACGGGTGACGGTCATTGCGACAGGCCACAACAGCTATGTAAACCATATTATAACAGTATTGGATTCGACCGTCAATACCTTCAGAAAAGCCTTCAACACAGCATGTTGACCTGACCGGTTTCCGAGTTGAAAGGTCCCATAGTGGAGATAATAGATTTTAGTTGTGGTCATGACCGCCGCCATAACCACCGCCGTACTCATAAACGTCGGAGGAACTATAGATATGCAAATACATCGAACAATACCCCAACCTGTCAGAAATGCGCATATTATGCCATCTGACCTCCAACTGGTTCTCTCACCTTTACTCTTCGTTGGTGTAGCTTTTGTCGATACCTATTAGACTCAGAGAGAAAAAGCGGATTGAAAGGAGCTGCCTAAGTGATGCAATAGGCCTCATTGACTTCATACCGTGAGCGAATGCCTTAACTCGTCTTTGTGTACCGGCAGCCGCCTCATCACACTTCATAGAACATAAAGACAAATTTGCCGATCAGATATGGCGACCGTACAGCATCTGGCGCCCAACCGGTAGGTAAGCGTGCGCTGAGATATTTGACGACAAAAGACTTGAAGATAAATATACGACGAGAAAGTGGCGAATATTCTTATAACGAATCAAACAATCCAATCAATCTCATCATAAGCACTACATTCAGACGCCGTTAACTGGCGTTATGCGTACAGTAACTCAATAATTCAGGCATTTAAGTAAGGTGATAGATTGAAGTGGTAATTCCTAGCCAAATTTGAGACCCACGAATTTTAGAGTTCCGAAAACAGTAGAGATTATGAGCATAGGGTCCTAATTATGATGGTTCCGCTGAGATTCTACTAATGGCGCGGTATTGAAGAGCGACCTCGAAACATCCGTCCCGTATAATGGATCAAAACAAGACGATTCGATTACTGACATGGACATCTGAAGAAGGTGAATGGTACTTGATTAGATAGCCCGTCTTCACTAGTCGAGCGAACCACAGCACATATTCCAAATGGTATGTTGCTGGTCGTGCATATGATATCCTCAATTTCTTGACGTAACCTTTCAAGGGCGTTTTCAGGTCTTCACAGTGTCGTTTCCAAGGATTGGATTTCGGCGATGGATCCTTGGCCGGGCTTCCTACTTGTTGATTCGGAGATGATGTTAGGTCGAAATCAAAAGCAGAAGTAGGGAAGAAAACCAACCGACCGCTAACGGATGATGCGAAAACCCGGAATTTTTTTGAAAATTATTTTTAGTATCTATTTGAAATATCAAAAACCCAATGCTATGCAAAGAATCAAGCACAAACGATAAAGGAGATAGCAAATATTCAGGCGAAAAAATTGCTATAGGCAGATATTGCTTTAAACTGTGCTCATGCTATTGGTGGAATAATGGTGAAATTATTGATATAAAATCCGTCTGAAATCAGAAATTGCTGGAAGATCGCTCTAGAGACCTTGTAAGGACACTTGGGAATTTAGATTAATGGCGGCTGACAGGACCAGCACCATTTACTCCTTCACAGGAACCAATTGGAAATAGTTATAAATTTAGCGAACGGCCCATGCGGTGGATTCATTACTGTGTTGATTCGTGAATGCCGCCGAACTGACACAACAGATTTTCATCAAAAGGACGTATCACGACGAACATCTGCGTTTGATGGAAAATAAATGGAAACACAAACCACACAACTCTAAGTGTTCCGCACATTTATTTTATACCTCAGATATCGCAGAAAGCACTTTTTTCTCTTACTGCCAACTTTCCAAACTTTTTACATTGTGACAAACTCCTCTCAATTAGCTATCAAACGGCGCTTGCTGATCGGTAGATCTGTAGGCAAAACAACGGTTAAAACTCATCGTGAATTTTTTCTTCTGAATTAGAAAAACTGTTTCATCAAATCTATTAAAAATACTGAATCGAATTAACGATTTCAGAAGACTGCATAGAGTTTTTACTACTCTAACTACACATCACTTGTGAAGTACTCCAATAATAGGCCTTCTTAAGTAAGATAGAGAATAGGCAAAGTTTCGTCCACCTCAGACTTACCATCACCGAACAAGCCACTCAGTTCCATCCTTTATAGGAAGAGAAAGACAACTCTGATACGAAAAACATCGTAGTCTCTGAGCATTTCTTGTAACGTCGTAGAGTAATGAGGCATACGTAAAAAGCCGGCGCCACATTGAAGTGCAGAGATGAGAACTTGCCCTCCATCGTCACAAAACATTGATGTAGCCTACTATGGAATCGCATTAAAGGGAATACGAACCATAATAACGAGCATGAAACAGAATTATCGCTGAAGCTCCATGCTCGATAAAGAGGGATATACATCAGCATAAGGAATGTACTATTGGAAAACATTACTCAGAAGGCTCAAATATTCAAGAACTAAAAGTAAAACTATCTTCTGCCTGCGCAACAGTGAAACCACCATTGCATCATTTTCCAATAAGCATGCATTCTGTTCGATTCTTATGAGATCTGGATGAGTTTATAGGAACCACAGAAGAGGGTGGCGTTATCTCAGAAGATGTCGAGGCAAATATGGACTTCTTGATGGCACCATTGCACAGATTTACCACCCGCGACGTCTACCATTCATGATGTCCACCTGAGTCTAAAGCTCAAACAACACACCCTCGTGTTCAACTGATCTTCTTGGCAAACACAAACCTCTGACCAGAGTCGATCGTAACCATAACAGAACATTTACGTTTTATGTAAACTTGGCTTGCAAAGCACGAACAGGGGATATCATAAGGTAATCGAATAAACAAAGTCTTATGAATTACGGGGCTATTTCACTGACTCAAAATTGCCGACAGTAATGCACTAAAAGGCCACAAAAGTGAAATCCGGTATTCGTCTAGTTGAAAAAAATTTGGGTCTCAGATTGCGAGCTAGGTAAAAGTTTAGCCAAGTCAATACTGTTGCAGTATCAGAGAATATCTACTAAAAGCTCTATGACTCGACTTAGAAGCACATAGACTGAGGTTTTGTATATTAGCCGAGATTACGCGACAACAGCGATTTCATGAGATGAGAATGAACGGATCAGATTACATTGAGCGACGGGTTAATCTATGATATTGCAGCCACTATACAATCGAGAAAAAAATGTTTCCCGCGCTATTATATCATCTCACTAGAATCACTGGTGATGTGGTAATTGATCTGACAAGTTCTGAGCGCATCCGGTGATTGTATTGACATGGAACAACGAGTGATTGGCACACTGACATTCGATCACTATCGTGATCAAATCCGATGATTGCACCGGTGGACGTGATAGACGTGATGAGCATATTCTTGTTGATAACTCGTATTTTAGCATCAAAATCCATGAACAGTAACTCAATGCAAAAGAACTAAATGATTCGTTTCCTGCTGTAGCAGAACTTGGGAAGACTTGTGCTCCATTTTTACTACAATATCACGAAAGGTGAGCTGTTCCAGCATTACCTCAAAGTTTTGAATTAAATACATACTCATTGAACCTTCGATTTTCTAAGGCTACCGTCTATATCAGGAAAAACTGGTAACATCTTTGAATTAATCTCAAAACTGATCTATCCCTTCCCGGGCCTGACTTGCCCCAGGGAGGGCCGTGAAATCGCGCGAACATGGGTAACACTCGTGGTTTTCCCACGATTTGTCCTCACCTAATCCCTTCGTGGCTCGTCTATCTCACTGCAGCATTATTGTGCAACTACCAAATTACGTGATGAAAGGTTAACCCTAACATACAAGATGACCACTTGAACAACAATCGATACTGACCCCCTGAATATTCGTAATCTTCGAAGCAAACATTATTGAACAGGAAATTATAGTCTCTCGACTGAGATAGTAGTTGACACTAGATTTATATAACAAACATGTACTTGGCCACGCTCAAGGACCATCTTAGATTGCTGCCTTAGCTTTGCTTCTGTTCAAACAAAGCAGAACTGGCGCAGTAGAACTGTCCTGTCACCAGTATCGTACCCGCTTTTACCACGAAAGATATGAACTAATCACGGCTTCATAAATGACTGATTCGGCCATAAAATGTGAGATATGACACCTCGCCCATTATGTTGCATAGCAACGGGGCATATTTAGCCAGAAAACAAGCAAAGTTAGGGCAATTACACGCACCTTTAGGGGTCAACAACACACCTATGCCTTGCCCGAATAACAGCGGATTTCCTCTGAACGAGCTTCATCTCGCACGACTAATCCAAAGTATTCCGTGATTATGAGCGTCATTAGCCGGTAGTTGTACTTATTGACAACCAACATCAACCCAGCCTTATATTATCAAACTGCGTTCGAGCTGTTTAATCACTTTAGCAAGCTCGAAAATGCACTTTATAAACATATGTATATGCGCGTACATATATGCATGTACATATACACACATGTACCTACATACATGCGATGTATAATTCATATACACTCATATACATATGCGTACGTATATAGTACCACCTACGCTTCGTCATATGAGCAGATATCCCACACACGCACAGATGTATACTTGATCGTTCTACGAAACAAAGAAAGAACGTCAACGACTGACCATCCCACCTCAACGAGGGGTATGATTGGAACGTGATTCTATGTTTCCTACATCAACGCAGCTCCACATAAATAGCTTGCGACCGCTGGAGAATATTGAGCACATAGGTTGTTACAATGCTTTGAATATCCGGTTCCAATCTCGAGAATGAATCATAGGTCAAATACAACGATTAAATTTCCCGTTGAAATAATATCCTCAAACCTCTGTTCCCACTGCAGCGATACGATGTTCTCTGTCCGTGTTTTGATGAATGCAAATGGATTGGCTGCAGTTAGTAGAAGCAGGAGCCGTGCCATTCGAGTAATGGACGAGCAAATCACACAGCGCTTCCGCATTCTCTCAAGGAATTCATTTGCTTCACCTCATATAAATCTCATACGTACATCATATATGACGACTGCTATGAGCATATGTCACAGATGCCGCATGAGCTGTCAGCTTGCATAATCCTTATCGACCGGACTGTCCAGCAACAGGCTGTTTTTTAGGCGGGCGGTCCTAATTATTCTCTTTCTAATTCAGCCAAATGGTACTCTATGGGTTAGTCAAATCGTTCATACTATTGTTCCTTTGCTTAGATTCTAACGAGACGTGACACTTTTGCTCTTTTTCTTCGTTTTCACGAATATATAGCCCTTGATAATTAGGCCACTTTTTTCAACCTGCTGTGCCAAAAATTTGGGTTGAATAGTCGATGATTTATAGTATATAGAGAGAACACTTTCATGACTTTAGTATGACTATTGGTGATGAGTCGAAAATTACTCCGAGATCCGATCCACACGTAGATTGTCGTAAATCTTGTCAGTGGAAAATAAACCGTAATCATCACACCCCTCTTATTAAGAGCACTCTTATGCCCACATATGGACAAAGATCTAAGGAAAACGATCATTGTCCTCACTCCCCGCCCGCCACAAAACCTATAGCTAACAAAGACCTCGGTGTTTATCTAGAAGTATGGAGAGAACAAAGCCCTGATGATGACCGAAACAGATCTATACCTTGTGAAGCGCTCTGTAGTGTAGTTATATTAACTTTTACAACATTTAGATAGATTAATTATGTGAAACCGAAATGGCCACTCTCAAAGGTTAAGAAGAATTTATGTCAAACCGAAATCGCCACCTCTGAAGGCTTGAAAAAATAATGTAAAACTGAAACTGTCATCCTTAAAGGCTAAGGAAAATTATCTCAGGAGTTCCATAGATAAGAGCATTCTAATTTTTTTTCGCACAAAAAGGCGCGCTTTTCGGTAATAGAATATTCATTCGAAAAAAATCTAACGTGACTAGGAAAGCGGTTATAATCACAAGTAAAGAAAAAACAGGTATAACGAAATTCCGGGAAAAAAATTAACGCACACGCCCATTTTCCAGCACAGACGCTCTTAGCAGTGGAATTTTAGGGTAAATGTAAAACCGCAATAGTAATGAAGGTAATTACCAATGTGGAAGCTGAGTACATTACATATTCAAATCAACTAAAACTTAATTACTACACCATAATGAAATACCACTCCAAGTAGCAATTTACCAAAACCTCGTTTACAATGAGAAAAAAAAACGAGAAAAAATAGAAAGAGCAATGAATATCTATGCGTGAGAGTGAGTTGAACTGCTGATGTGAATGTATTCACACGACGTGAGGACTCCGATGCAAAGCAAATATTTTGTCAATTTGAGGAGATATTCGAATAACACAATAAGTTTGCAGTCATCGTCATCGTCGTCGTCACAAACCACTTATCGTCCGGAAATACTCTCACTTGCTAAGCAATTCAGTGAAATCGTCGAGCACACATGCCCTTATCGGTGTTGATTTGCAGTCATTACGTCTAATAGTCGAATAGATCACTGTCTATCAGCCTCCTCGTGTCAGCTTATCAATGAAACGAGATCTAACTGTACTAATTGAAACAAGATTCAGCTATATAAGAACCTCGTGCACCTTACAATGTGAGGATTTAATGAGAAGTGAAATGATCATAGATTATCGAGATAGCATCGATAAACCTCAGCGATGAGGTAATGAAAATTCTTTCTGTTGACGTAACAGAGGTGTTTGGCTTCCGGCGTGCTGGGTCGTACAAATTCCGATCTTTGCAAACTCTGAAGAGGGGAAAATCGTCGATACGTCAGCCATTACTAATCTCATGGACTGTACTGATTAAATCGTACTGTTGCCGACGTCACGTCCCATCAACAAAGAAAAATCCAGAGTTATCCATTCATTCAAAACAGTACTTCTTCTTGCTGGTGTGAGAGGTCAGTGACCCTCAAACCTCAGTATCGAAGACACCGCATCTTATCTTTTTTGGCAATGGAACAATCAGTAGACGACACCTCAGCGCCGACAACGCACGTAACTCATCGCCGATTGGTGGCACACGAGCACACGCGAGTGATAATAAATCAAATGCCCCACAAACACAAGTGGCCCACCTACAAGAACTCAATTCCCACTCATATCTCTCCCGAACACAGTTCCCTATAGTCTTCAATTGTGGAAAATTACCATATCTTTGAGCTAGGAAGATTTGAACAAAGCTAGATGCTGGCGTGATTAAACAGTTATTAGGAAAAATGACTAAAAAATCCTTTTGGTCTCAGGAAGATCACTTTGAGCTTTTGCCGTCGATACTTCAAATAATATTTGATCGAGAAACTCATTACTAGTAATAATAAATCAATCTCTCGTGAACACAATTGCCCCACCTAAAGGAACTCGGCTTTCACTCATAACTCTCCCAAACAGTTCCTTATAATCTCAGTTGGAACAAATAATGTTTTAAGTTAGGAGGATTCGAAGAAAGCTAGATGCTGGCGTAATTGAACATTTGTTGGGAGCAGTAATTCACAAAATTCCTCTTGGACCTCAGGAAAACCGTTATAGGCTTCTGCCGTCGATACTTCATGTAGTACTTAATCGAGAAACTCACTACTAGTAATACGGATCATCTACCACAAACACATTTGCCCCACCTAGAGGAGCTCAATTCCCACTCACATCGCTCTCTAACAGGGTTTCTTATAGCCTGTAGTTGAAGCGAAAATATCAGGCCTTGAAGCGGTGAAGATCTAAAGAAAGCTGAATGCTAGAATGATTGAAAAATTTTCGAGAAAAAAAGGTTAAAACAAATTCTTACGCTTGGTTCTCAGGGCGACTGCTTTAGGCTTCTGACGTATGTACTCCGTTGTTAATTGACCGAAACCTCATAACGAGGGATGTTAGATCATCTCTCACAAACACGACTGCTCCATTCAAAAAATCTCAGTACCCACTTAAATCTCTGCTTAAAACAGTTCTTGTAGCACCAAGCTGAGGTATATTATCACGTTTTGAAGTGAGGAAGATCGAAAAAAATTAGATAATATGATATCTAGAGTCGACATGTCCACTGCCCTGAAGGGAAACTCTCTGAAGATCGATCAAAAGTAGCATCTACAGAGATTCGAGTACAGTGGGTCGAACTCCTCACTTGAATAATCCCTTCCGTTCGCTAGCACAAATTTACATAACTTCTATTTGAGCAATGATGAGCAAATAAACAGCAGCCTAATGGGTATGAGATAGCGTATTCGGCCAGTTTCGTATCATTTCAGATGCTTTCCAAAAATGCAATAAAAACTACAATGGGTTAAAAAGAGCTGAAAAAGCCTTCTTTATGTCGCTCAAAAACGTAATAAAAATAGCTAAGCTGGGTGGGGTTTTCGGGAGAACGGCTTAACATCGTTCAACACCGCAATGCTCCGAAAGCACATTCTCGACCCGATGATTTGTATTATTTGGACCAGAGTGATCATTTTTATTTATTTGTGCTATTGAGCTATTTTCGACGAAGTGTTGGAACTAGCTTTACTGATAACAAATCATATAATTTTTTTACACTTTCAGCGGTCATACTGCTAAAGTGATTTCGGAGTATATTTTTGATTTGTAATTAACCCTTTGCAGACGGCAGCATAATCAATATCGTCGGTGGCGCGTGACTTTCGTTCTACAATAAAGGCTTTGATTTTTTCTGCAAGTTTGTATGATTTTTGTGCATTTATAACTTCTATGCGCAAAGAAAACTTTGAATGTGAAGCGTAATTTTATTTTCGCTTCCATGGTGCGCTATGGAAACCTTTTCGAGAACCAGTTTAAGCTTTGAATTCGCTTAGATTTTAGCTGTCAAATAGTGGCTTAGTGTATTCTAATAAAAAGCGATTCACAGACTTTAACTGAGCAAATAAGGAAAACTAAGCAAAGTGTCAGAATCTCCAAGATTTAAGCTTTCGAATGAATACCCGAATTCTAGATAAGAAGCGTTGTTCAGCGAAAGATACCTCTGAAAACTTGAGGGTCGAGATGACTCCATCGTTCGCAAAACATTGAGAAGGCGGGCTATATTAACAGCTTCCTTACTGAGAACTACCTTGCTTAGTAGGCGCGACGGCTTGGATCGTAGTAGATCTGCTACGACTAGTACTATTACCAGCCTCGGGTCGACTGGGCAAGATGAGTCGTTAAGATTTACATAAATTAATTATTAAAGCCGAGATTCATACAGAGTCGATCTTTGGACTTATAGCTTCATTATTACTTACAAACACCTGAGAATACCTGGAATATTACCCAAAACTCAAGAGAAAAAAGAGAGGAAAACGACATACTCGACATTGGACACATTCCAGTAGATGGTATGTTCTTCAGCTTTTATTGGCCCACATAAGAAGGCAGAAAGCAAATAGAAGCATAATTGGCGAATAAATGAGGACACGAAATCTTCGATGTCAAGTTGATGATCTCCAGGCACTGATGTCGTAGGCAATTGGCAATCTACAACAGCATAGAACTGCTCAAAAAACATCGGATAGAACCCGGGCCTCGGAAAAACAAAGAGAGAGGGAGAAAGAGAGACGAGACAGAGAGAGAAAAGAGGGAGAGAGAAAAGAGAGAGAGAGAAAAGAAGAGAAGAGAAGGAAATGAAAGGAAAGTGTCTGGGATGAAACAAAGGAGGAAGTCAACGAGACGACGACAGCGGCGACAGACGTCAGTCGCTGGCCTGCGACTCTATGGTGGAAGCAGGCGGGGCGGGGTGATGGCGGGATCGCAATAACAGAGGAAACAGCATAGCCCCGCCCACAACTGGAATGGTCCCCAGACGTACTGGATGGGTGTGCAGTCAAGGAATAAGTCGAATTTCAACTGGTGGGTCAAAACCGGAAGTGAGACCAGAAGTAACTTCCGGCGCATAGGATCAAATGGTTGTTGTTCTCTCGTTGATTTCGTAATCGATGAAAAGAGCGGGTCCTAAGCGGAACAGCGATGGACGTCTCGAAAGGGCAGCGGTGCACTTCGATTGAGACAGTGTGATCTCCCGTCAATATTCGGTCAGAGCAGACTAACTGATCGGATTTGATGGAATCGATCTTCACCCTTTTCAACGACATCACCTTAGCTGTAAGTAGCTGCCGATCCACGATATCATCGCGTTCAACAACGTTGAGTGATACGTAGAACTTTGAAGGTCGCGTGGAAGTTGAATCCGTGGTGTAATGGTAAGAAACGCGTCTGGTATGGCTGAAATGCGGGTACAACTCCTCTTCGATATCCAGAGTTTTGCATACCACTCAGCATCAGTGGATATATAGATAACATCATACTACTCATAGAAAAATCGGTTAATTCAAGGAAAATTCTGTTGATTACCCCACAGTTTCTTAGATGAGAGCGGTACGTGCTTGAAATTAGGCGCGTGAGTACACTATTTCCGGAATTTCGTCATCCCTATTTTTTCCTTACTTTTGGATTTTTCGTTTTTTTTTTCACTCTAACTGGGTACTTTTTCAAGAAAATATTTTATTAGCGAAAAGTTCTCGTGTTTGTTCGTCTATTTTTGTAAGAATTAAACCGCTACTATCTTTCAGTGTACATATATCTTCATGTCATCGCCTTTTCACTTTTTTCTTGAAAATGTTGTTTGAGAAGTAATTAAGCTTATATGATGGCAATCGGACTGGCCCACTAGACGCAGTGGAAAGTACTTATATTTATGGGCGATGAGAGAAGTGAGCTTAGGATTACTGATCTCGCAATAACAAGTTGTCATGGCGAGCGATGTGAGAAGAACGATGAGAAGGCTAAATTCGTCAAATGGGAACAGTTCAATAGTATTTTTAGTTCGTGTTGCTCATGTAATCTATGTTAGATTTCCGTCCAGGACTCCTGCTTACCTATGGGCTTATCAGAGTAGCAGAAAACGATGAAGAACCCTAGAGCAAACTTGAACTTTGGTCAAGTGCAGGCTAAATGTGACGTAATAATCTTGCCTAAATAATGGTATCATGGTGTACCGTAACATCTCAGTTGTTCCATTAGATAAGGGAATTTGATGGGTGATTGAGAGCTATGCCTAAGGCAGACGTTGTAAATGCAGATGTTTTCGATGGTTTCTTAGCAAACCCTTCTGATGGACGCGGCAGATATGAGACGACGGCATGATTCGACGACAGTTATGCTGCTGTTCCCATGACGATGTTTAAGTCTAGATTAAAATACGAAAGGGGATACGAGCAATATTTATATTTTAGATACGGAAGTTAGGGTCGCTCTTGAGGGCGGTGCTAATCCACTTACTCAGTGCCGGCAGTTATTACATCCGTTGCCTCTTCAGGAATGCCTAAGGCAGGAAACGCCTACGAAAGTGTGCTGCCCAAAAAAAAAATTGGCTCATCTGAAGCCTTAAACGACATAGTGAAGATATCTATAGATCAATAAGAAGGTAATAATGATGGTTTTAATACGAACGAACTGTGGAAAAGAACTCGTTGCAGGAGAAAAAGCTGAAACTTTGGCTGAATAGATCTTTTTGTTACCTTTATGTTAGCTGAATAACACAAGAACATAATGACTAATTACTGAGATTCATTGGAGTCAGCTGAAGGTAGAAATCGATTTGACTAGGAGTTGAAAATTAGTGAAGAATTGACGAACCGCTTCCAAGTATTCTGTACAAGTGAAGACACCTTTAAACCAGACTCGACAACCGATAGAGCGAAAACAAGATTAACGAGAAGGTAAACAGGATGGTTCTAATGTGAATGGACAGATTTGAACAGAGATCAGAAAATGGTGAAAAAAGGTGACACACAAAAAACTAGATGGAGCAGATTTGTCGGCTTCGAAAAAGGAGAAGACATCGGGAAAACGTTACTCAAGTTCATTCCATATAATACTTCAAACCACTCTTCCATCCACAGCTGTATCGTGATGATGCATCGAGGCTATCATCAATGTCCTCCAGCGAATACATGCTGCTCATCTGAACTTGAGTGCTTGAGTTAAATGCTATTTGCTATTGCTGTTTAGAATGTTTATAGGCACAAAAGATTCTTTGGAAAATTTTCTAAAATTCATTTTACTCGTAAGGTTCAAGTTTGAAAAAAAACATCGACGACTAAAATCGTCTGTTAGTGCTTTGAAAAGGGTTTATCGATAGATGAACTAGTATTGTATACTGTACTAGTCAAAGTATGCTACTGATTCATTTAATTTGCAGCTAACGAAGACCTTTACTAGACTAGCAACGAGCTCGGTCTTCTTACCCTATAGGGCTTGCGAAATGAATTTCATTACAGCGGAAAACGCTGACGAGAATTTTCTACCGATGAGGAAGCTAAGAAACCCAGTGCGAACCGAGACGTTCTGTAGACGATCTCTACATTCTGAACATTCTCTACATTCTACATTACAGTTTTTTGAAGCGGAAAAGTTATAAGTCTGGCGCTGCCCAGATAAATGCAACGATCGCTCTGGTTCAAAACCACGTAGTAAAGAGATAATTAGGAGATAAAGTGTTCGTGAACGAAGAAACTTGGATGTGTCATAAGCTGGAATGCGATGTCCGAGGTAGGCTAACAGTGGAGAGTTAGCCAACGATGCCCTTTAGGATTCCAAAGCTTTGTAAAGAAAGACGCCATTAGCTAAAATGAAAAATATCTTCTAACCAGTATCTATTTTTAAAGCTTGTTACGCTCTTTTATAGTTATAGCTTTATTAAAAATATAACCCCAAACGATCTATGTAGACCTAATCCATGGATAACTTCAGTTCATCTCGTCAGCGAAGGGAAACAAATTTGTGTGAATTTTGTTACGAAAACATTTGACGGTTGCTAAGAATCATCTACATTACTATCAGTTCCCAGTTTCTATTCTTTAGTTCTTTCTCTTCACTACTGTATTTACCTTAGATTTCTGAAATCGTTTATTTAGCATATTTAATTTAGTTTAATCGGAATTAGTAATTTTGCTTTCCCATTGTTATGATGTTTTTCAATATACCTAAGGGAATTGAGTGGTGAGAAAAACGTTATCATGTTACATGTTTTCGTTCACTACTCAATTCTCTTAGTTATATTAATTTAGTTTAATTAGACAAGTTTTGTTTTGGTTCGAAACAAAACATGCACTTTAACTTATTGCAGTGCTTTGCTGGAGTATTAATGGAACTTTCTGAATCAGATCAAGCAGAGTGGCAATCGATCACAGTGAGTCAAGAGAAAGGCGCGCGTGTCATAAGCGAGGCTGGTCAATCAATAACTGTTGGTCGTTTCACGTTGAAAAGAAGTATTTGAGTAGTTCGGAATCCATTGTTCTAGAGAAGAGACTATCAATCAGAAGAATTAAATGAAGAATTGGAGGAATGGGAATATAATTATGTAAAAGTTCACGAATGAAAATCCTGCACTTCCGAAATTTCTCCTTGAAAAAGCTGCTCAACATGCCTTTTTCAAAAACTGAAAGCACAAGCTAGATTTGACACCGTTATTGCCGACAGAATACCATTTATATAGTCGGTTTACATTTCGAGATACAACCCACAAGGAAGAAAGAAAAAATGTATTTTATAGGCCTTAAAATATCAGGGTTTCATGAGTGTAGGGTAAATAATAAGGTCACATATGAGAAAAACCCAAATTAGATCGATTTTCAATGCAGTTATCAAAGTTTTCTGAATATGAGCTAGGTAGGTTGTGTTCGCTCAAAAGTGACGCATGCGTTGAGGTCAATGCGTGTTGGTCAACATATACTAATGCGGCGATAGGTAGTACTCTGTTAACGCAATATTTTTCAACCTCCTGAATACAAGGCCTTTTCCACTTTATCGAGACTTCTAGTGTTTTACTCGGCTCGCACTATCGCGCGTATTCTCGTGATTTATTTGCGGATTTTTTTTGTTTCATAGAAATTGCTAGTACTCAGAACTGTAGAACAAACTCTGTTCTAAGGTTTTATAAACTTAAGCCTATTTTTCATATTAAGCCGCTAAATTAACCAGTGACTAAGCCTAAGTTTGAGCCTAGAAGTGCTAAAAGTAACCTTTTTTTTCCATCTTCCAGAGCTCCATAAAGATATTTTCAAAAACCGGACATAGTTGCAGTTCGCTAAATCTGCTATCCAAATAACTAAAAGGGTTTCTAGAAAAGAAGAGAAACACGCATGCCACCGAAATGTTGCTTCGGATGAATGCAACTAAACCTCAGAAAGGCGACTAAAAGACACCCAACTATATATGAATGTGAATATATATATATATATGAACTATAAAACAGCCCACCTAACAGACCACATGACAAGTTGGCTCAAATAATAATTACAGATTTAAATTTGAGTGTGGTCTTGAGAAAGCACTCAAAACGAACGGTATATATGAATATTTTAGCTAGGATTGTGATAAACAACTGACTAAAGAAGATAATAAAAGATGTTGAAAGACTATCCACAAACCTATCCGCTTCGGTGCCATTTGTTGCGAATATTGCGAAATTCCATCCACACCCCCCATCCACATACCCTAACCGCGCAAAAATCGCGCCTTGAGTGAGAAACTCACTTTTATTTTTGCTATAGCATACTGGGAAGATATTTGGAGAAACAGGCACAGTATTGGATTCAGCGATATTCAAGCTATCGAACGATTACCAAAAGTCTGAAAGAAAACGAAAAGGGACTTGTTCACAAAAGCTTAGATAAGTGGATTGTCTTAGCAGAATAGTTCAACAGTTTTTTGTATCAAACTATTACACTCAACAGGACGGAAATTCAAAGCCTAGATAGCTAGCATGAAATGATGTCCAATATAGCAATATTGAGGAAGTAGTATGCCAAACGGATTTTTGGATTTCCCAAAAAACGTCACTGAAACACCCAAACGAGATACAATTGAAACGCGATTAGGTGGTTTAAACTGCCACTTAAGGACTAACGGAATAAGTTTCGGAGATGGCAATGAGGATTCCATTGGTAATGACTCTTTTTCGAGGATAATGATATTATATTTTTCATTAAGTCCACAGTAATGTAATGGTACTAAAAACCTAACTGATCAGTCACAGGATTTTTTAGAGTGAGCACCGATATTATTCTTTTCCGAAGCTTGCAGGGAAGAGAATACTTCGTAGAACTGGACAATTTGGCCTGTGAAAAATATAAGTTTGTTGTATATAGTAAGATTTTGATGACTTGCTAACTTCATACTATGTTTTGCTGGAAAAATCCCTGATAAAATCCAGTTCTTATTATTTTACGGCCTTTAGCGGTGATACGATGTTCTAGATATACCCAGTGCTATAGTGTGATGTGCAAAATTCTAGCGTCAATGAGGACTCAAACCCACATCTCACTGTATACGAGAGCGCGTGCTCTGACCCGTTGCACTTTTGGCTCCCGCTTTGCCATCACTCTTTAGTTTTGTCAAATCCTGGCTAAATTGGAACAGAGCGATCCTTTAATCCGAGAAATACGTATTTGTCGCTTCATAGAGAAAACATTATGAAGTGGTCGGCTCCGAGTCCCGTCTACTATTGTCGATGTTGGTTTTTGAAGGAAAATTTTGTTGCTTACAGAGCGTTTGTTGCATGATTAATGATGAAGCTTATCTGAGCTTTTCCTCCTTGTTCCAGTGCCAGATATTTCAGCAAAGCTTCCGTACATGATGGGAGACAAATTGTGGCTTTCATGGATGAATACGTTTCAAATCATAAATGTGTGGAACGCTATTAGTTGTGAATTTGTCCAATGGTGTGTTGGCATGTAGCGCAAAATCTCTTACAACTATAGATACTTCACTTTAAAAGTTGATTTCACCCATTCGAGGAGCGCGAACGGTCACACGCTCCTCACTTGGCACATTTTATTTCCACAACTGTTGGGACACGAGCAGCTCTTCAGACTCAGTCCAGGTGAAGTGGGTATAATGAACGGTTGCGTATCAGGTTATTTAACAATGCAGAAGAGGCTTGTTTATTGGAGAACGTCGAATCAATGTCTAGTAGTTCCGATTAATCTAACTAGAAGATTTTGAAGATATCTGCATAAAGAATATAATATGCTTCTACGTAAGCACGTGCACGTTTTAATGAGTATGATTAAACATGGATGAGAGGTGCATGTTATGCAAGCGGAGAGACATAGACTGAATAACTTATGCACACTTCTGCCTCAAACAGAGGTAGAGCTAATCATCTTCTATAAATTTATCCAGTATCAATAAAATGATCGTCATCTTGTTTTCAAGGGATAAGGCTACAATCTGCTAAGTTCTTCTTTGAAACATGGCGGGAAGTATTGAGGAACTAATGTGAAAATATGCCTCAATGATATGGTAACTTTCAACGAAATTCGACTTTGACTTTATAATGAATTTAAACACATTAGAGGTGATGTGCATTGATTCCAACGCGTATGTTATCAAAATAAAACAGCTTATAACTTCAAATAATCGTATCTTAGCTCATATTGAACGACAATGATCACAATAAAAACAATGTTTTTTTTATGAGCCTTTGTGTGCAGTCAGTTTTCCTCATGCTAGTACGTCCTGACTTTGTACAATAATTTAACCCTTTATTAGTGTCTGTACTGGTGTCTTCATTAATGGAGCAACTGATTTATTTCCGGAGATTTCGTCCACCAACATGGTGTATTGTCCTCTCCAATTAATCACTTGCGCTTGCAGCTGTTGCGCATGCGTGGAAATTTTCGAAAATCCTATTTCTCTTTCTGTTATCTTTTAAGCTTTGAGAGGATTCAAAACTGGAGTAATATATGGTAGTAAGTACACGTACTACGGAGATGGCGAAACAAAGTTTGCTCTACAATTATAATTTTTTTTAGATCGATCAGTTTACACGAGTTTGATGAGAACGAGATAACTGCATTTACATGAGCTTACGCCTCTGCAGAAGATTTGGCTTGATACGACTATAAAGTTTTACGTCATAACAATGAACGCTTGTGGATAATCGTGTCAATTTTTCAGAGCTGTGGCGAAGACAAAGGCGCCGAAGGATCAGCTGATTAGCGAACATTGTATGATCACTTCGTGTAAGTTGGGAAATTCGAAATGTATGGGTTATTCAAGCTGAAATCAATCAGAAGTCGATTCAGAAAGTCTCCTCTATGAATCCATAGATTCTCTACACCTCCACAGTTTTAGGAACGAAGAAATTATTGTCAGTTAGCGGTAAACCAACCTCAAGGTGAGTGTTATAACTAACTCTCAGGGAAAAAAGGTCAGATCATGACAGAAATCCTCTAGACTAAACCCCTCAAATTGCAGCTGGGCCATTCTTTACTCACCACATTATAAAGTCAAAAATAAGCCAATTAACACAGATAAAGAGTAAAATCATGTACTTATGTCAGTCACATCACTAATGTATCCTTGAGTGACTCCAAAGTGCCTACACTCCGATTCACGATTCTTCTTCGAGATTCTGCCAACTGTTTCCTTATCTGGTCGCGTTTTTCTACTTTTACACAAACCACGCTGTACAATAAAATCGCATTTAGGTCAAACTTGCAAGGCCATGATTTCAGTCCAGCATCATTTCCGTGCGTTCTCAGCGATTACTTCTCCACTATTGCTGACCTCTATCTTGTCTTTTCTTACTGTTTAGCGATTATTATTAATTCAATCGTATTAAATACTTTCGCTTAAGAGGACGTACCACTGTTGACGATTTTATTTTATAGGAATCCATAGAATGGGTGCCTTCCTCTTCGTTTTTTTATCGCTACGGATTTGTTGCTTTGGAGGTATGTGAACAATACTGGTATGATCAAAAATTTCTTTGATGATAAACATAGCACCGCTGATCTCACTAATACCACATAAATGACTCCTATTGACTACTACATTTTGGGTAAATAGATAAATTGTCATGTTCCAAGTGTACAAAATGTTCAAGCGCAGTTTTGACTAGAATAAAGACGAAACTGTAGATTTAATTCAATTGCAAATGAAATCTATGTTCAATCATCTGCTTTCGTTGTGAATTTGGTTCTCTTATAGCATTGCAAGAAAAGAAAAATTTTCAAGACTTTTCCCAACTCTTTTCTTCTATTGACTGAGTCTACATAAACAATAATTCCTGAAAGAATTTGGAAACTTGATTACGAAGATGAGGCGTTGTTATTGTGGCGGCAAAGTGTCTTGTTATCATCGCTGTGTAGCCCTTTTACGTAATACTTTATTCATGGATTTCATTTATGAATTCGTAATACCATGTTGCAATAATCTCTAGAGATTTCATTTTCACGAAGTCATGGAAGAATGCGGAGTTTTTAGAAGCAACAGACAATCTCGTTGATTTTCTCGAAAATGCCATCGATGTGAGCAAAGCCTCATCGGACGAAGAGGGTCAGTTTGTTTGGAATAGCGATCAGCAAGACGAATGGAATCCACGTGTCAGTTTTTTTTTATGAACATGAAGCTGTTGATGTGCTTGTGAGCAATATTCCCTATTTAGAATATCACGACATTTCTACTCTTTTCGCAATCCACTGCTGATCCCCCCGAGCAGAGGTGAAGTTTTCCTAATTCTAAAAATAAAGAATTACTAGTTTGTCGCCCAGATGGTAAAAACCTCGCAGAAATATCTATTCACTTCATCTGTTTGATAAAACTCTTATAAGACCAAATAAGTAGAGTGAAGACAGTGAAAGGGGTGGTAATAATGAGCAAGCGAGTTTTTCGACTATTGAATTGATTGGGTCACATCCTTTTTTGGAGACTTCTAGGTGTTGGTTTACTATTATGTTCCAAAAGCTTGCTATATGCAATGTTATGAAGTCTTATTCCAATGATTATATCTTACTCTAAAAAATGAAGTGCTGCAGTTGACATGGAATTCATCCGAAGTCATAATCCTTCGAGGAATGATACTCTCTTAAGCCTCCTCGTAATCGAGTTTCCGCGACTTGAAGTAGATTTAGCAATTACATGAAACTTATCTTTGAATTTTATTCCTTTTTGTATTAATTTTTTGCTAATTTGCGGATTAAGTTAGAAGAAATATATGAAGACACTTAGACACAGACATTGCTCCGAAGTGAGTGTCGTTATTGTGGTGAATGAACCAATTATAGTGTTTCCATACAAACAACCCAATCATTGGGATTATAAGCAGAACTCAGAGAATTATTAAATTTCTCCAGTTCCAACGTGTCAGCTCCCGATCCTCTCATCTCTCGGTTCGAGTACGAATCCTACGATTTCATGGTTCTAGAAGGATCAAAGAAGGTTGATATTTTCCAGAAACGGTCCTTGGTCCTAAGCGCGAATCCGAAAAATCTCAAGCTTCAGATATCCACCATTCTGGCAGTCATCTCGTACAGAGGACAAAAAAATAATACAATCCCAACCTTCAAAATCTCGTCTGACTGGATGAAATGGTTTGAATTTGGAGACATTGTTTCAAAAGAGGTGATCTCATTTACTATTGTTGCCAATATTCTTATTGATGTTATTATTATTGTTGCTATTACTAATGGTCGTCAATGATAATCTTTTTCCTTTAACGCTTGATAAGAAAAATTCTTTGAAAAATCTGAATCAAGAGTGAAGTTCTAGCAGTATGAAAATTAGCTTGAACACTTGGCGTTCAATCGCATCGTTGACATTCGTCGATCCTCATGAGCGCTCCATTCTCAAACTCTCTAGGTCAACACATCAATTCCAGTGATGGCATCATTTTAATTCTCTGAGAATATTCAAACAAGATTTGCGTGGCTGCTGAAAACTGAGTAATAAGAGTAGCTAGAATGCAGCCAAAAACTCATTATTCAACTGTGACCACTACGTTGCATTGTGTTACAGATTCTCCATTGTATTTAATCTGTTTCGTCTAAAATTGGTGCTTTCAGTTCGACGACTACCTTGAGTACAGCATTGAGATCAATCAGCGTGCCGATGTATACGTGCAATACAATCTGACAAAAAACGGCGTCTATAAATTTTCTGTCGAGGTGTTTTCTTGATTCTTCTTATTTCAGCGTGCCGTTTACCCTTTCAAACTGAAACTTTACAAAAATATCAAAATTTCGCTTGTGGATAGTTATATGCATGACGTTTGAAAGGCAACTACCTCCTTGAAATCCGACGGTGGCTTCGCCATTTTGATTTGTTATCGTAAAAATCTTGGAGTAAGGTGTTGGATAAGGTTAATTTTGAGCTTGAAAGGCTATACATAGCTAACTTTTTTTTGACGAAAATCTGCGAAAGTGTTTTTGATTACTGCTTCCTTGGTAGGCAGTATATTCAACATTGTTAGAACCGTGGGCTTGTGTTGAGTTATCATGGTATTACTAATGGCCAATGGAAGATCATCTCGTGAAGTTGCCTTCTTGGATGACTGAATTATAATAAATAACTGAGAAACTAGAAATCAAAAATACGGGAAAAAGTTTAGGCATCAAAACAAATCAGTTACTAGATCAATCTTCCAGCTATAATGATTTTACGTTGGCTAAAGTTAAAGTATTGCATTTGAATAAGTTTTATGGCAACGTTCCATAAAAGGGGACCAATTATAATTCTTCAGGCACATGACGGAAGTGTCGTACAAGAAGCGATAATTCATGTTGAAGTTCTCCCGCTCTCGTCAGCTACTAAGCGAGGCAGCACTAGCACTGAAAGAATGTCACCATCCACCATGATTTATCAGGAAACCACTTTTAGCAATGTACTACAAAGAACTAGTCCGATATTTAGCACATCAGATACACACGATAGTGCCGAGAACGTCGAAAACAGTAGCACATCTGCTTCTAAAATGCCAACGCAAAGCAGTGAAGCTCAGCAGATTTCGGATTTCTCAAATTCGATTTTTGCCAGTGATACATCCGTTGAGCAGTTATTAGATCAAATCTCCGAAGTATCGGACAAGAAAACGCTGCAATCAAATTCTTCACTCGATCTTGACTCATTTTCTCACCAACCATTCTTTGCCTCTCATTTGGAGAGCTCACTTTCGTCGGCTGCTACAGACGAATTATGGACAACGCAGATTCCGTCATTAGAAAGTAAGGATTTTGTTGTCACGACAAATCTTGAAAGCTTCGTAAGAGGAGCTTTTAATAGTTAGATCCAACTGCCGATCCAATCAGGGCGAAGTACCAAGACATTTCTACTGTGTATTATACTACATTGCTTGACAATAGTGAAAGTCGCTTTGTATTGTAAAGCTTGAAATATTGGAACTTCTAAAAGTACCTTCTATCCATGAAATTTTCACTTTTACTTAAAGCGAAAAATAGGAATAACTAAGGTTTTTTGCATTGCAATAATAGAATTCGAGAGTTCTCGAGTGGTGCAAATTGTCTCAAAGGGGCTCTTCTTTATTGTCAACAGTGTGCCATTTCTTTTTAAACAACGTTCATAGCATAATTTTAGAAAAAACTTGATTTTTCTTCAGAGTTGGAGCTAGTTTTCGAAGGCACTGAAAATGATACGTATGAAATCAAGAGGCTGTTGAATAACGGTGATCTCCTACATGGATTTGCAATCTCTGTGCTGTTCACCCCAGAAGTAAATACCTGTCCTGTGATTAGTTATTTGTTGAGATTCACAATTTCCGCAAACTATTCATATTTTTATTATTTTCATCAACAGAAGAATTTGTTGCCAATGATCTCGAAAAACTTCAGAGAAAGGGCTCTCCAGCAAATTTGTCGCTCGATTGCTCAGATCTTTTCGACATCAGACCGAAACTACTTTATCCAGGAAGCAAGGCTTACTTATTTGCGAAGGGTTCTTTCCTCAGTGATTCACCGATTCCCGTCAAGGTTAGAACGATGGATTAAGCACTCCAAATGCATTGAGCATCTTCTATATTTTATAAATGAATAGCAGAATTTTTGCAACAAGACAGGTTAAATCGATCGAATGCTTTGTTTCTTTGTGCCTCAGATCATCGCTAAAGGATTTCAATCAATTTCGACAAGAGAATTAGTACTCACTGGAGTTTCGAGAGGACGGAATTTTACTGCGGGCATAGATAAGGAGGACAAGGTAAAGTACAATTCCTTTTTTGCATCTGCTTAGGTGATGGCAACATATTTAGAGCTCACTTACTGAGTACAATTTCTGGATCCCTGAGGATGCTGAGTCAGGATATACTGTAGGACAATTAGAAGATGGGAAATCGAAAAGAGTGATTGGACCCCCAGGATTGTAAGTTTTTTTGTGAGAACGCTTGCTGAAATCTTGAATGTTTTTGACAGTTAGATGGTACATCGAAAGGATAATTTATATTTGAAAAGCTTGTAGAAAAGGTCAAGCAAAGAGTCAAGAAAGAATCTACATGTTATGTATGTTATTTGAACTAATCATTCAGTCAATATTTGGAAAATGGGCGGAGCATTCTGTAAATATTAGATGCTTCTGTTGACTTTGCCGTTGAACATCATCAATGAACTCTTAGAAAATGTCACCTGTATCTGGAAAAACTCAAGAACTTTCTTTAGTTTTGTCTACAGAACATTCAGTACTGCGCAGTACTCTTAGTAGTTTCATTTGCATTGCTATATTCGTGCTTACTTACAGCGATTCCATCCCAGTCAAGCTTTTTTACAATTAATGAATAACTACAGTAACAAAAAACTTTTACATTAATTTTTGTGGCTGCAAATTTTATAGTGTTGCTAATTTCGTGAATTCCTTTGACGAGCGTGCATAACGATTTCGGCACGTGCTATGTAAAACTTGTGATCTCTCAAAACCATTTTATGAGAGCTCCCTGAGCTTTCCAAAGCCATTTTTTATCTTGTACACCGAAAAATGGAAGGACGTACTTATTGAAATAGACCTTCTCGCTTTCAACTGAATACTGATTAATGAATTTTGTTATTCGTCGAGCTATCAGAGTACTGCCTCACTGGTTATGATTGATTCAGAAAGCGCCTGTGGAACTTTACATGTCAAATTATAATGCACATCTCTTCAAGTAAATTATCTCTTAAGCGTAAGGATTTTTGAGCGTTGGGAATCCGCTACTGGTAACAGAAAAGTTGATCAAACGATGCTGAATCATATCAATGACGCAGTAGAGTTATTGCGCAATCTATTTTCTATCTTTATCATTGCTAGTCAAATAGTGATCTAGCCACTATAGCAAATAAATCAAACAGCAGAATAAACGAACCATTCTCGTAAATTCGTTTACTTGCTGGGCAATTGTGTGTTTACATTTGAAATACATCTAAACGCTGTTCGTCATCTGGTCACAATGCACAAAGCCTTTAATCCTTTCCGGTTTCCCTATTGAGGGAACTTTGAGTTATCCGCATATTCGAAAACTGGCACATAATCAATTGACAAGACGTGCATAGCAAAATTCACACCAAACGATTTTGAAGTTTCAACAAACTAACGCTAATATATGACTGATTACCTGCATGTCTTTCTGCTCACCACACTTTCTGCTATGGGTAAATAGGGAATATACTGAAAATGTCAGTGTTCATCAGGAAGAAAGCCGTGCACACTGAGCACTAGCTGACGGAGATCACTTGAAGTAGATAACTGAAACAAATAACCATCGAAAGTTGCTCAAAACGTTGTAAAAAATTGGACGTTAAGCTTCAGCAGTCATCCTCTTTCTGACTGGTGGAAACGCTAGAAAGTTGTTACAAGAGTGTAAAGAAGTTAGAAGACGTCGCACTAAAGTGTGCTCTGTGTTTCTTCTATACGGTGAATACGTTGGAGCATGGATTCTCCAAAGTGGAGTCTGCATCAAGGTTCCAGAGGCTGTTTAATAGTACCGGTCACGTTCACTGTTACTGTGACGGAATCCATCAAGGACTGCAATGTTTACATGTAGGAGGACTCAACAGCAACAGACCATCATTCTTTTTGTACAGTAGCGGTTGAGCAAGTTACACATCAAATTCTACAGAAGTTAAACGAGTTTGGCTACGTAACTCTACCTCATCGATATACTTTAAAAAACTGCCAACAATCATCTTTGACTTTTTCAAGCACAGACTATAGCTATAAGCTCATAATATTCTCCACAACTAGGTCACTGATCTATTCAAAAGAGTATGGCTATTTCGCGAAATTTAGAACTGCTCACTGACGAGGAAAATAATATTCTTTGGTAAAAATATGCTGACTGGAGTGGCTCTCATTTTTGATTAGTTGAGCTGTGCCTGTACTAATATTCTCCGTCCGCCATTATTTTTAAGTTGATTTGATAATTTCACGACTACGCCTAGTATTTGTAACGTGCTCAAGGGATGTCGTCCAATTCTCGAGTACACCGAACCTAATGGTTATTCGACAATGAACAATTTCTCGTCAGTCTACAAAATGAGAACATAAAAAGGTTGCAGAAAAAATTTCGCTTTATAGTTTCATAGATATCCAAGAGGGAGCAGATGCTTTTCACTATATGATACTACAATTTACCGTATATAATCGTTACTGCCAACGACCGAAAATCTTTTGTAACTTATGCAGATCTACTTCAGTACTTTGGTACTTTTGAGTTTGGTAGCACAAACTTTGAAACCTATCCCCTACATTGAGTAAGATTTTTCGATGAAGAATGTTAGTGAGTAATCATAGAAAGATTAGATCCTAAGCTAGCGCAGTACGCAGCTGATTTTTTGTAAAAGACCTTTTTATAACGCTGGAAATACAAAATAAAACTATGTTTCGCACGTGCATATTTCTCGCCGGAAAGAGCTCTTCCTTCAGACTACTAATTGTCATTCGATAGCCTAAAAATTACCGATTCTAACACTGTGCTTATATTATAAAAGACCGTTTCTCCTGCAATACATCAGGGAAAATATGACTGATTAACAACACGAGCAAGTGTTGTTTGCCCAATTCGCGGGAGGTGGGTTGAAGAGAAGGGGAGAGGGGGGAGGGGGAGGTAGGAACGTCGGCGCGAACATCGATAGATGGGGCCTAAGTGAGGTATATTTGATCAGAAATTGTTTCCCGTTCTAAAAAAAGCTCCGGATTAACCGCTTGACTCTGATACTAGAGGACTTTCTCTACACGTTCATATGCTTCTTGTGCTTCCAGCGAAGTAATACTTGAAATATGCGGCCGATGTGAAACATAATTTTAATTTCAGTTTTCCAACATTATAAAGAAGTCTTTGAGGAATGGTCCTAAGCGGAGCGGTAGCACGAAATTTGAGCTTTCAAATGATCACTAACACTCTTTATAAGAACTTCTGGTCCAGCGGAGGGGACAGCATTGCCTATCTGTGCTACTAAACGGAGAAGAACCTATCTTTTCATACATTCCATATCATGGTTTTAATTCGCCGTAGCAAGTGATTGAAGTAGTAATCGATTACAAAAACTATGCTAGTTCTGTGTCCTACTCAAAATCGCCTCCAACGAAGTTATGTTCACGAAAGTGTTAAAATGTCACGAATCTAGGTCTACCACTGAGGGCCGTCCATTGTGAAGTGCACTCTGTGGATCGTCCCTATTATCATTTTCATCATATAAGACTTGACGTGTGCACAGCACTTACAGAGCAATAACCATAATAGCGTGTTACTGTGAATCGTTGTACTACGTCAATTTAGTATTTCTTTCCTATTATACCTTTCGAGTATTCTTGTAATAATGAACCAGATTGAGCAAAATAACGTCGTTTCGCAAAAGTCATTACTTTAACTTCCAGTTATATCGACTAGACTTTTTGAAATTTGACTGCTTTCTCCATTGGTATCATGTTGAAATATTCATCTAAAAGGTCCGAGTGTTTCGTGAAAATTTGACCTCAGGCGGTAGTTGAACCCTCATTTCCCTTAGCACTGCGCCCGCTACCACTACACCACCAAACTCACTGCTGTGCAACCACTCTTTTTTCGATATAAACTATCAAGGCTGTCTACTAGCAACCCTTGATTAACGGCTTTCGTCCGGAAATCACGTTTCGCCATCAAAACCAGTTGAGATGGCAGCTTCTACTATATGTATAACCACATTTCTTTCATTATAACCCTTTTCTAACAGTGGTATCATGCTGAAATATTTATAGAAGAAGATTAAGTGATACGCAAAAATTCGACCGCAAACGTGACTTGAACCCTCGTTTCACACTTCCCACGGCGCGTCGTACTACTGCACCACACGAACCATCGCTTTGTGATCACTCTTTCTTCGACGTTCGTTCGTATTATTTACTGAACAGGGTAGTAGTTTTACAATCTTTACTATGTTGCATATAATGGTTCCGGCCTTTTACTCGCCCTTAAACGCCACGCGGGTCTTAGGAAGGTTGTTGCCCGTTCTTCTTCGAATACGGGATTTATTTAATAATTCATCCAATAACAACAGTATTATTCCAGAGAGCGGTTGGCGATATACGACTAGTGAGTGCCTGGTGTAAGTACTACGAAATAGTTCGTCTAAGACAAACAACCTAAAAGAACATATGTTACAATAACAATATGAAACATTATGTACAAATTCCTCACGCCACGGGTAGATTACGTAATAGGAAACTATGTCCTCGTCGTGTGCTCAGAGAGTGAGATTTTGCAAGTATATTCAAGAGCAATGACAAGATATTGAACGATTGATTGAAGCAACAAGGTAGCAGGATCACTAAACGATGAGTCAGTAACAAGAAGGAAGGAACAATAGGTACAACGACCTCACAAAATTAGGACAGCAGCAAAAGTGACGCAGGGACCTGAGGGCACCGGCGTCGATGCTGGATAATCGTTCCCGAACTTTTTGTAAGTAGTGTAGCGGATGTGGAGCACGTCGCCTTATATGGAATGTGGATGTTTTGGATCTTTATGTGGTCTTCGTGAAGTTCACCGAGGGAGCGAACAGTGGGTTGTTGACATTGAAGGTTAGGGAAACTACGTACAAAGGGGGGTGATTAAATGTGGGACTGCGCGCTTTATCCCCGGTGGCGAATCCCACATGATACGTTGTAAAGTTCCTCCACCTGGTGGTCGTCTCCACTCGCTTTCAGCACAGATGCAACTTGGTGATCACCCATTTCTCGGTGCCGATGTTACAATGATATCAAACGGTATCAAAGGCAACGATCTACATTTGATCACTGTAGGTCATGGTAGGTCTTCTCCGTGGCGCGCCCAAGAAGAACTAACTCTAACCTCCGTGCCGTGAGCCCTATACGATCTCGTTAATAGCTCAGTAGCCGTAGGCCAAAAGGAATAAAATAACAACAAAGCCTTGCGGGAGTTGCTATACTGCATGATATTAACTCATTGTTGAAAGGTAAATCGTTTAAATCACTCAGCTAGCAAAAACATTGAAATTGAACACATAATTCGCGAATTAATATGACTATCAACTTGGATCAAGTAGCTCTGAACGGAACGAGAATGTGGTAATAAATTTTGTTGATATTGCAGATTCTCCATTCTTGGATCGGATTTGATACTCTCATGTCCAGATGAAGGCAGTTGTCTTGACTTTGAACAACAGCGTACTCACTACGTTTTACTCGTCGACGCACTAGGTTTACGAAACCTTCGAACGGGTTTATTTTATCTTGAATGAATCTAATAACCTATAGCATTTCAGAGAAGAGTTCTCCAGTTGTGTATGTGAAGATTAACGTGCTCGACGTCAACGATAATCCACCACGTCTTCAAGCTTCCGATCATTACATTCGACTGTCCCATAATCGAGCCGTCATGCCATTCATTGTAGAGGTGCGATTTACCCTAGAGAATTGCCTTTATTTTTCAAAAATGGGAATTTTTGAGACATGGTATAGGGTCTCGTATATCGTCCTTGCGACTTTTTGCCACCAAGATTCTAAACAAACTTTTCTTTTTTGTGAAAGCGTGTATTGTCCCTGAAAAAGGTTACTGCTCAGTGTTTCGACTCGGGCGACCTTGAACCCGCAAATCTTAATAGATCAAAGTTTATCTTGGTGAGAGAAAGAGGTTGGTATGATGAAATCTCTCTAGGAGCTGACAAACCGATGAGTTTCGCCTTCTCCACAGCCTAGAAAGGGTAAGTTGTGTGCTACCTAGTCAGCCAACTATATCCATAAGTCCATTAGAAAAGTCACTAGATCTAGACGTCAATTACATAAAATAACATAGAAGGAAAACAACTTTGCCACTCACTCACCGCATTCTAGAAGTCCGCCGCTGAAGACGTGGAGCCGAGCATGCAGATTTCACATGAATTGCCAATGCACCTTTCACATTAAGACAACCGTCTCATATGCTGTGTCATATTCCGTGTGATTAACACGGCATTCCTCCCTATGGTTTATTTTTGGATTCGTGAAATCTATCCAGAATGCTTTTCCGAGAATCTCAAACGCTGAGGTCTCATGTTCCTATGCAAGGATGGTGACTTCTGCTCAAAATACTCTTTCGTAATGTTTGTGTGTCTTATGCGCGCCTAGTAGGATATTTGGTCTAGCTCTTAGTTTCCCAACTAGGTGCTCTTGTGTACCGAAGCAAAATGGCCTAGCCGTTCCGCGATGTGTTGATGCCCGCATGCTTCACAAGAGGTTACCAAAATGCATTCGAACTCACGCACTCACTGTGTCTACCATCAGAGCATATTATACAGCTTTTTTGGTGTACATAGGCGGTCATGCAAGCGGCGCGAACAAGGTGATGTCTCAAAGTATTTGGAGATTTTCCAGTCATAGTCACGGATTTCTCTAATCCCGAAACATGTTTTCAGCTGAAATCTTTTTATATGTGAGAGGTGAGGGGTGAGGTAATGAACGAGTATGTTTCGTTACTTGGCTTTTGGTACCATTGATCTATCCTCTTCGGATAGCTTGATTTTGACGTCAAAAAAATATTCCTCGGGTGAGTTTTTACGCACTCTGGCTCTTCAGTCAACAGCTCAAAGATCTGTCATCGTCTTTTCAGTCTTCAAAAAAACTCCTCGAAGGTTAGTCCAAGCAATACCACTATTGCTGACTATTAAAATCGCATCTAGTATATTGTTGAATATGAAAATTAAATCAGATAGGTTAAATCAAAGAAAAATGGTCAAAAGCATTATTATTTTACGTGCTCCCTAGAAACGGGATATGGAAAAATTTCTCTCGTGGCAAATGAAACAAATTCTTGAATTGCTTCAAAATAACGATATCTTTCTTTTGAGGTTCTCGACGAAGATTCGCCGGCAACGAATAAGAATCATCTATCACTCTCTAAGACAGCTGCAAACTTCTTATCGCTGAACCGAATTTCAAAGAACCTCTACCAAGTGAGTATGGTGCTCAGCCTTAACAAACTCATACTGCGATCCTTATTCAGGTTGATGTGAGTGGCTTTGCTCCACTGGGACGTCATCAACTGGAAATCTCTGTTTCCGATGGAAACTCATCGGATACGCTGACAGTTGAGGTCCAGGTTCAGGTAAAAAGAGCATAACATTTTGTCACAAGGCGACCATTTACGCAAATATATATATATATATGTATATATATACAGGCATGTATATTCGTATATATACATATACATGCATATATATACATATATGCACATGTATATATATACACACATTTATATATATACATACATACATCAACCATTGCACGTTTATCAAAACATTTCTTTACGAGTCGCCATCAGTATTGGAGTGTGTTTCAATAGAGTGAGTATTCTGTCATGATCATCGCCCATGTCTGTAAGGAAAATGAATAATATCCTGCTTCGATGCCGGATCCTTAATTGAATGCATTGGTCACCTGAAGAGAATTGTATCTCACTTTTCTATAGAGATGGAGCATTTTTCAGAATTCTCATTCTAATGCCCACTTTCGAAAAGAAAAGTATTCAAGGTCGATAACAGTTGACAAAGTGCGACAAGGTGAGCGATAATTTTGTTGGAGATTGTTCGCTGAATAGTAACTTCTCTTAAAGATGCGTAAAGAAAATCGCCACATCAGGTAACCAAATAGTACAAGTGGAATTAGAAGGTATTCCGATTGACGAGGCGCGTTTTGTTATTCTTCATGGAAATCCTGGATGGCTGTCCATTGAAGATTACGGGGGTCGTGTAAAAATCGACAGCTACATTAGGTTAGTTGTTTACATACTTATTAGATTAGACATGTATGAGGTACAAGGTGCTCAACAATCAGAAGTAAGTCTTAACAACAAAACTTGGCTACTATCGTATACATTATTATTAATGACGAAGATTCCTTAATCATACTATCATTTTTCCTCTTCTTATTATATTACACCCACTTGACTATTCGAATCGCTTTTTCAAATAGTTTCTTGAACAAGATTTTCTCGTCTTTGGAGCATGTGGAATGACTGCGCCCCTGAAAGGATACAGTAAAAGTTTGAATCACTGTAGTAGTGCGATAAAAAAGGACAAATATAAAGGCATAACTTGGAAATCAAGAAGTTTTAGCGACGTCGTGACTGGCAAATACTTGGTGGAGATCGGGGCCGTTGACCGGCAAAGTAGCGCCTTGTTGGCTCGGACACTGCTCGAGATTACCGTCATTGGTGGTGTTACATCCGAGAAGAATGTCTTCGCTCATAGTTTTCTACGAACAAGTGCTTGATCGCGGTTTGCATTTTTTCCTCTTATCATAGTTAACTGATATTCTCAACATTTTGTAAAAAAATTTATCTGCAGAATCTTCAACTGAGTTCTCTGTGCCGTTCAAACTACGCCGAAACGCTGAAATTCATATTGAGTCGGTGTTCGCCATTGACGAGAACGGTCAGCAGAGAGATTTTCAAGAGGTTGGCTGTTATTTATTCAGGACCATTTGATAAAGTAAATCTCGAAGATTTCGAAAATTCACCTGGTTTTAGAAAGGTCTTTACACAGCGTTGTAGCAGGGAAAATAATATTAGTTTCACATGTACTGTGTTGGTCGACGGGATCGATCGACAAACCACACACGCGCAATTCACATGCAGGATGCGACTTTTGCCATTGAATTTGATATATTTATCAAGGTTGACAAATAAGTTAGCTGAAACAGTCGATTCTAATGCTTAAAGATTTCCTCTACACTTTCATATACTTTTCGTGCTTAGACATAGGTTGCTTAAGCTTGAGGTAGCGATAGAAAGGAAATGAAAGACCTGGGCAGTAGAACTATAGAGCAAAGCTTCTGCTACAAGCTAAATACAAAAAAATCCGAAAATTTTACGAAAGGAACAAACAGTACTTCTGCTATCGACTGCTTTTTTACAGACCCGCTCAAAATGATTCAAAATGATGAAATGAAAATGAGTCCCAATAGGACGAAATAGGCGCCTATATAGCACTAGACCTATGGCTCAAAATAAGTCATATCCTTATCAGATGGAACAAACAGTTTTGAGAAAAAAAAAACAAAAATCTTCGTAGCGTGTGAAAAAACAGTTTTATTCTCAATGCTACATACCTGCAAGGTAGCCTTTTTGGAAAAACATGCACATTTGAACCCATCAAAATTTAGCCTTTCTAATAATAACTAAAAATCCAACTAAAAGGCTTTGTCCACCAAAATAGGTTTTTTTGAAAAAATCCTGCCTGATAAAGGAGTTGATCCTTAATTTATCTATTCATTTTTTCTCCTCAAACTCATATGTGAGGAAGTGAGTCATAGAATTTGAGACGGCTTTCCCAAAGAGCAAGCAAGCGAAAATCTTATGGTTTTCACAATTGATTGAAAGCGTAATATAAGATTAAGTGCAGGATGTTAGTCCTCCTCACAGACGTGGATGACTCATTCGGTCTATTTTTATGAGTCCTGTAAGACTGAAAAGCATCGGGGCTATTAGCACAGATTGTGTGGTCTCAAACGAAATGAAGACTTTGACTCAACAATTTGCACTATCTAGGAGAAGAATCTGTGAACAAGATTTGGGCCTCATTGTAACTCCATATTACACAAATGTGTAAAGCGACATTTTTGTCAGATCCGAGCCTTAGATGATTTGATGAGCCTCGAATGAAGATATTCACACTTCACGCAATTTGCTATTTGTGTACAGTTTGGTATGTTGCAAAATTACCCGGCACGCATAGAAGGAATAATGACATGGATATTCCACTTAGGGTAATAATGATATACGAACACCCTGTAAATTATTTTGGCACATAACGTGGTGCTATGCGGAAAATTCACAAAGGATCATATATGGCATACAAATATATGAATGTATATTCCTACCATATATGCAAGATATATACGTATCTGCAAACATATATATATATATATATATTTATTTATTTATTTATCATGAAGGGTCATATATATATATATATATATATATATATATATATATCCATCAGGAATAGAACACATTTTTGAGATTTTATCATATTCCAGAGTGATCTGACCATCAGCAAAGAGGCAGTTGTTTTTCGGAAAAGTTCACTCATGGACCTTCGAGCAGTTAGCGTTCGACTGGTTTCCGAAGGCGAAACAGGTTGCGACATTATAAGTTTTCACGTCAGTACACACCTCCCTAGCGGTTCTATTTGATGTCCTACAGAAAGAAAGCAAAGAAAAAGTGGGCTAGAGCGCTCTGAGTTTTGCATTGTGTAGTAATGTTTTAGTAGGCCTTCTCATAATTTTTGGCACTTTTGACACTTTGACACTTTATTGATACGTCTTCATAGTGTTTTTTTTACCTGTGCGGACCCCAATACTTCTAGCATTCAATTCGCTTTCGTCTTCTTCTTGAACGTCGTAGAGCACTGGCTGAGCAAGTCTCCTTGTAATCTCAAAAGTAGCCTGGCTGTGGTGTTTCATAGGACGTTGTTACTGACAGCCGGAGAGGAGTGGGGGGTGGAGCTCGGCTCCACGCGCGCCGTGACAAACATCACAACCACTCGGCAAGGGCAATACTAGTAAATGGTTTAGATATTCTATGACGATGATTTTTAGACTCGCACATTTGGCGCTAGAGCAACAAACACCAAAAATATAAACTAGCAATATCAGGTTGAGAAAAAATCCCTTAACACCTGCTGGAAATCAAGTTCATAACTCAATTGGAAAAAACAATACTTGGGCTTTGAATAAAGAGACGACTCCTGAGATGCCTCTTCAGCTTGATCAAGTGTCTCGAAATGGCGTCCACTCAGGAAACGTTCCTTTGAGCGGAAAATACGCTAATCGGACGCCGCAGCATATGGATTTTTGATTGGGTACAGCAAGACCTCGACTCCTTCCAATTTCTTCAAACTTTTCCTTAGTCTTCTTTGCGGTGTGAGGTTCAGCGTTGTCTTGCTGAAACAGCACGTGCTTTCGACGAGTTGATATCGGGTGCTTTTCCTTCAACGCATCGTAAACGTAAATTTGCCGTGGAGTTTCGTACTGAAACATTTTTGATATATTCCCATGAACTTACAATAACCACTGATGTGTATATCAAACATGAAATTTGAATTATTCGCGGGTGTTGGGAACTTTTCCCCTGACCTAGTAATTAAAATTGCTCAACAACACTAATCGAAGCACACGTCATCAGCCTGAACACATTCTGCCATCTTTAAAGCAACAAATCAATCAGTGACGAGCCATAGAACTCGCCATCCTTGGGCTCGACAAAAAGTTGTCAGTCCTCGACGCAAAGTACTGATATCTCGGATCTTCTTCTTACTCAGGAAATGTTTCAACGACCGGCAGAGATAATATCAGACGGCGATAAACCAAGAGTGTACATTAGATATTCCGACAACTCCCAGCCCAGTTCGCTCAACTTCCTCATCGCCAATTTGGCGACATGCATCCTAGCATTGTCTAGAAGCAGGATGACTGCGGCGACGTCGACGTGACAGGGCTCGATTGCAGCTGTCCAGGTGATTACAGTAGCACTTGCGTTGATCGTCTCCAACTGGCAGCATGTCCCAGTGATTCGGTCCGGTACGCTCTTAGAAGGTGATGAACATGGCTTTTGACCCGAATCGATTTGGAAGTGGAGATGGAGTTTTCGTTAGCCTGATGCCAACACTGATTTGGGCGACGTTGACTCTTGAAAAAATCCACTTCTTGCCGATGGCGATCACCTCGGCTAGAAATGGCAGAAATGTGTTCCCAATGCGCATACTTTGAACAGTGCTGCCAAGCGATTTGAAATTGCTCCTAGATAATAATTTGGTATTTAATGCTCTAGTGCTAAAGCTTGTGAGTAGACTTATGATCATCTCCAGTTATGGTGTTATCGTGAAAACATGCTACTTCCACATCACCTACAGTTTTGTCACTTACTCGGAAATCCGAGGAGCAACTAATAATTTCATTTCAGTCCCGCTCAGCAGGGCTCCACAGTGAATCGTGGATTTATTTCTTTGAAACTACTTTGTATCAATTTTTAGCAAAAATGCTTTAGCGTTTTTGACGCCTGTGAACAGTGTGTTATAAGTTTGTATAGGTTGGCCTTCTCAATAGCGGTATAATACTCAGCTTAGGTTAATTGCACATCTCGGCCCCAACGAGGCAGCAGACCATTTGGAGGGGAAACGGCAAAAAATTAATATCGTACATGAATACTGAACTTATGAATTTAACTTTTGTAGTTTCGAAGCTTGTCAGAGATATCTCGTTGTTTCAGCTACCGTCATGTTGACACTTACCTCTTCCTCAGAATTCAATGAAAATAGACAGAAGGAATTAGCAAGGCCGGTATTTCCTTTTCCTTGGACCAAGGAGAATCCAGTTATTGAGGTGGGTAGTTCTCATGGCTATAAAGAGTCTTCAGAATAGATTTTCAGTTTCAGCTCAGTATTCCTGAAGAGCTTCCAGCAGGGCACATTCTTTACACACTGCCAGCAGTGAATCCTATGAATGGATCACTCGTACCAGTGGTGATGGATGGAAAAATGAAGGAGATGTTCGCCATCGATTCCACCACGGGTAGGTTACTAGGCCATTTCTGATTTGCATGAAAATCGTCTGTTAAAAAAATGCGAAAAAATCAAGTTAACATAGTGTATGCATTTTGGAATATGAAAGGCAAAATCAGACCATAGTTATGATTACTGGTCGTATTGATCCTACCTGGAATTCCGACGCCGCGTGTGGACGTTTCCAGATCTTCATTAATTTCACTACTAGGTTATGTGGACTTCAACGAGTGAATTATTTGGTAGCGATCCCCTGTCCATGTAAGGGTATTGAACTTGTCTGACTGTGGACCGGGCACAACCAGGGCTTTGCGTAAGTTGTGTCGCGTCAGCACCGTAATATCCCCGCTGACTTTGTTTAAGACCAGATATTTTCTCACTGGATTTCGATGTAATCTAGGCATTGATTTTCCTGTATGGAACTGCCACTGAGGTTATCGACGATCTTGAAAAGTTCTCCAAGAAAATTAACGAGCGGAGCTTACTGATTGGAGCACACATTTTCGTGATGAGGTTGAGGAAGACTGAAATATAATCAAACCTTGAATGCCGACTTTCATTGAGCCTTGGTGTGGGTGGTCAATACTTATGCTTATTTATGAGTTGATACGAGATTTCTGTAAATCTTTATGAAATTCTTGAATTGATTCACTCTACTCAATTCGTCTCGATGCGACGGATACGCAGATCAACATCGCAGTAATAATTCGACTATAATGGACACCCGACTGGAATCATGACTCTGATGAGCTGATAACGCCGAAAAGTTACGTAAGAATAAAAAAAATTCATAAAAACCTCTTATAAGCTCATCAATAAACATAGGACATGCAATATAATCAATTCGTTTGTCAACTAATAAGTCCCACTTCGAGATAGACCGTAGAATTGCTGCTAGTGTTGAGACAGAAATATTCGGCAATATTCTTGATAACTAACCAGATTCTTATGACCACTCTTATGTTCTGTAAATCTGGAGAACCATGAGGTATAGCTAACATTGGTACAGCAGTGACACTAGCTCTGTTAATGATTTTGCTTTACATTATTTTGAAATACGAGTTGTGGTGGATATTTGGTAAATTTGAGCTCGAAAATATACACTCTTAATTTGAATAGATATCGCAGAAATTTAGGAGCGATTTCGGTTGTTAAACGCCTCGATTTCGAGTCACTGCTGCCGTCAGAGCGCACATTTTCGCTGAGATTCACTGCTGGATTGATCGGACTACGAAGCAGTGTCAGAACTTAAGACTTCTATCTTAAACATCGATGACAATGCGCCCATTATAGAGAAAGAGGCCATGAGTGAAGAAGTTTGTTAATCTCTTTTATTTGACAACTTTTTGCAAAAGATTAGCTGTAATCTAATACAAAATTACCATATCAACCAGATCATGACAAAGGTCTACATTATATATATTTTCACAGACTTTTTATTGAGCCTTTAATGAGGCTTGGTGTCACATCTTAGTGGTATACCTACGTTTGAGTTTCGCCAATCTCGTCAGTATCACGCGCCCCATACTGAGAGTAGTAGAGACGGAAGATGCCACAGTTCTGGAAAAGTGATATATCACGTGTTGCACCGTTTTTCTTCCACTCGGTGTTTTAGCGGCTATTACCATATTAAAATTGCCTTAGATTCGCTGATTTTTGAAGAAATTTCTAGAAATCACTCGAAGAAAAGGTAAAAGGATCCATACTGTCGGATTTGAGTTGAGGCTATGTTATCAAGAGCCTCGTCTCAACGGTTTTCAAAGAAATATCTATTCACCCAGGATTACTTGTTCTTTCAGTGTAACGCTGCAATATACACATTCGTGGTACATGACCTTCTAGCCCGATGCATTAACAGGTTTTGTTCCTGCCAACTTTGCAGGCGCACTTTGCATTTTTTTTTGTTTGAGCTGCTGCTACCCTAATAATGTTTGTTATTTAAGTAATTCCCATGAAATAAGTATTCCAAGACTTGACTTGTAATTACACCATACGTTGAGTGCAAATAGTTTGGTGTCGATTCCTCTATATAAGGGTTATATCCTCAAGGAGTTAACTAAACCAAAATGTACCGTGCTACTGTTGAAGCTGAAAGACCGAAACACGTGTATAGCTTTCATAAGCGCCATAATAGACATCATCAAAGGTTTAAAATTTGCTGTCAGGATATTCCAAGACTTGGCTTGTGATTATTCTCGCCAGGGTGAAATCACGCTCCCAAGCTATGGAGATCGTAGAAGCGGTTTTGTTTGCAGTGTGCTTGAAATCCAGATTTCGTTGCTTGACTGTTAAGGGTATGGATAATTCTGCTTACTAGAATACAGTCAACGTAATCGTTCGAAGGTCTTTAGAAGACGAATCCGCCAAAATACCAGCTGTCGTGAAGTTGTAAATAGTATAATAACGACCTCGTGTCTGTTCATCAGCAGAACAATGAATTATCAATCAGTATTAACATTGTTAGAAAGTCGCTTTTGAGACTCCTCATTTTATTAACTATGACGACTATGAGTTGAGCTTGTTGCCTTTTTTTTTTCGAATAGGTCAAATTGGTGCACAGGGAATTAGAAACCTAAGTCGCATTTTACCATTTTTGAGGTTGCGATTCCGGAGAACCTTCCACCTTTGACGACGATTGCTCGTTTTCGTGTTACGGATCGCGACGAAATGAGTAATGTCGACGATTTTTTTGTGCAGAAGTCCGGTATTGGTAGCGCACTCTTCTCTGCCTATATTGTTCGTCATTTCTTTTTCTTTTATTAATTGAAAATGTGAGATAGATGACCTCTATGCTCTTGCACCTTTTTTTTACAATAAATGGGCGGAAAATGTGAAACAGTGATATGGAAGTAAAATGATAAGACGCGCTTCATTGTTACTGTAAGCGCTTAATATGTGAATATCTGAAATTAGCCATAATTTCTGGATAACCGTTGTTTTTGAGTGAATTTTCGTGGGTAAGTTTTTGAAGAAACACTCCTTCCCCATCATGAAAGAGTTGAAGCACATATATTTGGGCTATTTCCACCCTTGCGCATCTCCCTGTGTTCAGTCTATGCTATTTTGTGATTGTTTCAAATTCATCATCAATATCTTTTGTTTTGATTTGAAAACATGAGCGTGAGTTTGCTCACGTTGAAGCTTTCAGTGACTGACACAACCCATCACCCTTGATGTGACTAAGAAACAAATACTGCATGCTGGAAATAAAAGAGAAAAAAAGCCGTTTTTGCTCAAACAATACGTTTAAGGTAGAAGGTTTCCTGGTGGTGGCTGTAGCAGAAAATGCTATATTGGATCGTGAACTAATGGAACGACATACTGTTCATTTGACTGTTCATGATCCGGCTGGAAATCAGGATTCAGAGACCGTATGTTTCTAGGTGGTATTGTGAAACTGACACTTTATTTTTGCTACTTTAGTTTCATTTGAAATGTCTTTCCAATGATAATCAACGAAAATGTGATCTTGGTCTGCAAAGCAAATTTTGATTGGGCATTTGAGTCAGTGCGCTGCAAAAGAGCTAGAAATCTTTAACTAGCATTAGAATGATTTTGTCGCCTTGAAAAAAAAAATCAGCTAATCTTGACATGTAACGGCTATTCAAACTTGTTGATCACCAGTTTGACCAAAATCCACTGTTTCGTTGAGTCAGTCGAACTTGTACTACTTTCAGCTGCATGTGCTGCTGCTTGATGTTAACGACAATACACCGAAATTTTCATACAACCAGTATGCAATACAGGCGATGGACAACTGGCCAGTCGGCATAGTTGTCGATCGCATAACGGCTTCTGATCCAGACGTAGGCGAGAACGCCAGTATCACCTATTCGCTGGCTGTCGGCAATATGAAATGTGAGTTATCGACGTAGTTTTCCATTTATTTCATGGTGTTGCATGCCTCTAAGTCCCTCAACGAAGTTCATTGACTTCGCAGGAAATGCCTTTAAAAACGATCTTTGGGAATTTTTCTCTGCTACTTTCCCAATTATCTGTAAAATACACTGCCAGTCACCTAAGGTCATAGATCACATGAATCATTTTGTCGTTCTTGAAATATCACCCGGCCATCAGTTATACGACAATAGTTTAACCCTTGTTTAACGTGAACTGAGGAAAAGTCAAGACAGATCTTCGAGCTTCAGCTAAACCAGTATATAAAGTGGACCATCCTAATGACTGACTATGACAAGAAAACGAAATTAAGCAGGCAAATAACGGTTATATCGTGGTCTGAAGAAAAAATCTCTCGGCCTTGATTAGTAGCTGAGGAACGCTCCATGCTTTCTTCTTTATCAAGAATCATAGAACTGATATCTAGCCTCCCCGTAAATTACGGTAGCCAATCGATCTATCATGTGCATCCATTTTCCCAAATAAGTTTGATGCTAGGTTTTCGTCTCCGGACGAATAAGCCAAGGTGCGCAAGAGCGTACCTATTGTATTGCAGAGTACCGGTACAGATGTAAATTCAGTAAACCTGATGCTCGCTCTCTGCTTATCACTTGGTTGAACTCAAATATAATAATAATATTCTCAAGTGTTGCTGCAGCCTCCTGCGTTGTTCTGCACCTCCTCTTATATGAACGAAATTCTAGAATTAAGGGATAATTTTTACACAAAAGAATCAGGTTGAAGATTTGAAAATTCAAGAGTATCATGAGCAGTAACTGCAGCGTCTTACAAGCAAAAAAAGAACACAGACTGTTGTCAGAAACCGCAATTATAGGGCATTTTGTCTTTTTCTCGCCCACATCTTCTAAGCCATTTGTGAACATGTTTTTTGAAACTGCAAAGTATATTAGTGCAAAGTATTGGAAAACAATTAATGTCCACTTGTTCCAACCAATACGAGAACAGGTATGAGCATGGCAATCAAAAAAATCGCTAATTCAAATCTGTAGAAGTTGCAGACGTATTAAGGCGAATAAAGTGCCGTCAACTTGACATTTCCAGCTTTGGAAAAGGCAAAATCTGCCTGAACAGCAGCTGATTCTAATAAATAGTATAGTAAAAGTTTCGTGTATTTTCATGAAGAAAACGAACTGCAAGAACTTTTTCAGATGTACGAGTACCTTAATTACCCACTTGAAGGCCCGACAAGTTGATTTCGATTGTCGATTTATCTCGTTGCCTGTTATTAACCCATAACAAGTAGAAAAACGACGTTTGATCTGAATTTGAGAGCGATGAAAAGAAAGGGTAAATGTCGGATTAAGGTGGTTGGCGAGGTATTTGTATGCATCTGCGTAGGCATGCTCTATTTTCAATCGACAGAAGTTCGAAGTGTGGTATTTGATCGAAGAGATTGTCAGAAATAAATCAAATTAGTCACACGAACAGCCAATTGTCATTTAACAACCAAGTGTAACCAAGTCTCGTTATAGGCGTTACGATTTGAAAAAGCGTTTGTCAGTTTGTGGTCGTCTATTTCCATGTTTGGTATTTTTTACAGGAAAAACTAGGCACATTTTCTTTTACGATGAAGGCTATTTGCTGTGAAGTTCCTGCAAAATATTTTCCGTTCATACTTACTTGTGTTGGATTTATGTGAGGTGGTCGCTCAGTGCATGAGATGTCAACGGGCACATCACTTAGCTGTAGCCCATTTCATTTAGATGGCGCATGGTGCCACGACTGTACCACAGCCTTCCCTATTTCCCAATCGCAATAACCCGATTTGTATTAGAAAAAAACTGACCAGGACAATTGTGCGAAGGAGATTATGGGGCAACCCAATGAAAGGTCTGAGCAGTATAATAGCAAGTAGTGCACAACACAGCGAACGACTTGAAAAGAGACGAAGCCCTCGGCGCTGACCAATCCCTGAGGGATGCGCCATGCATTCGTCTTCAATTTTTAACTTCGTTTGAGGTGACTGAGTGCATATTTGGCCTTTACAATGACTCGCGGTGGTCTCCCGCTGGACCGAGTCAGTGCTGCTTATCCTCTCAGACAAGCAAGTCTGAGACCAGTTTGGTAACAATTTACCGACCCTGGAGGAATGGATGACTTTGTGAGCCATGAGCGCGAGATCTATCCATCGATCTTGAGTGCGGCGCAGAGTACCTTCAACCACTGCGCCACATGCGCTCAGCGAGCGAGTTTTCGCAATGCAATGAGGCCCGTGAAACACCTCGGAGAATGAGCTAGAGGGGCACATTTGTTCCTCAAAAGCACTATGAGCTTAGTTTAAGACCTTTTTTCGGCAGTCATTGAGCTCATAATTATTCGTATTAACTTATCAGCGCTGGTGAAACTTGATCTCAAGGTTTTGTCACCATGGCAGGTCATGCTGGCAGCTTCAAATACAAAGATGAAAAGAGAAGGCACAATATGTCTTATTTAAATACACTGATAACTTATGATCGTCTAAACATTCGTTCAGTCATTTAAATATCTAGTAATCATTACCTACTCCGGTGATCGATTACGCGTCTCTCTACGGGTTCAGCTTGCGCTGATTAGTTAATAATATGAGTTGGACGCTGAAGAAAGGGCTGTCTCTTTCTTAATAGGATGACTAAATGAAGTAGCGCACTTGAATGTTATCTATTCTCGTTGACATTTTTCTAACTGGATGAACGTGATTCTTTCTAAAAACATAAAATCGCCAAATTGAGGCGTTCTTAGGTCGTATCCGCAGTACAGCCAGTCTAAAGACTGGTACAATAAAGACTTAGTACACCCTCTGGGTTTGCCACTCGATTTTTGCGGGATCGCAACGATTTTCATGACGACGGAGAATGCCTGTGACCCTACATAAGAACGACGGCTGAGAAAGCACATTTGGACGCTGAAGAAAGGACTGTCTCTTTCTTAATAGGACGAGTAAATGAAGCAGCGCATTTGAATGACAATTCCATTGCATCGTAATTTGACGCTTTTTTTCCTTACGCACTACTACCTGTCGATGCACCTGTAGGTGGGTTTCCGAAGACAATCAGTCATTTCACGCTTATGGGCTCTTGAGGCGTTGACAACGAAACCGTCTTCAAATATTGCATATGCATGAGTGATAGATAGTATTACCTAGTCGTATTTCAAATAGAAAGATACTTATATTTATACCATAAAAAAAAGCAAATTGTAAGACAATGTTTCTTGGAGTTCGGCATAGTAATCAATCATCTGTTTTTGTTGACTGAGCGAATAGAACGAAGTAGACTGGAAAAATAAACCACAGAATTAGTGTAAAAATAAAAAGTGCTGTAACTGAGCTTGCAAAATCAATGTTTCATGACTTCTTGAAGATTTCGCCATCAACGCTGTCACTGGTGAGTTATCGGTGTCACGTGAATTGGCTGGAGTTGCTCGAGACCAACCCTACGAATTCGTCGTCATCGCTGAAGATTCTGGTCAGTTTTCTCAATTTTTCAATTGGTCTGCTTTTTTCCTTTTTGCACTTACACAGCATCTAGCAAGTGTATTCTGACAATTAAGTTGTACTTGAGGAACGACATCGGAGTCAACTTCTTTAATGATCCATAAAATCCAAAAAGCGACTTGGAACCGGTATTTTACGAGAATCGCAATTACGAAACCAGAACACACTCGATGAAACTTTGGTATCTGTGATTAAAGATGAAAACCCATTTCTAGAAAGATGAAAATCTTTCGTCATACAGGATGAAGATAGTTGATATTTTAGCGATGGAATGAGTCACATATGACTCTTTGATCCCCGAAAATACGAGGAAAAATGTTAGGATCTTTCCAGCAACTCTTTTTTGGTTCATTACTGTCGAAATTCTGACTCTTAGGAGATAATGAAAGCCATTCGTATTAGGAAGGGCGATGCACGAATATATTGTTGATCTTCCCATTTCTGATGGTTGCGTTAAAAACTTGAAAATTTGAACCTTTTATTCGATTTTCAAAAACCTGAATTTCAGGCAAATTTCAAGTGACATTTCAGAAAAAGAGATTTCATCATTAGGGCGATAAAGCAAGTTTTCTGCAAGTGTACCAAGTTCTCGATTTGCCAACTACATTAACGATTGGTGATTTATATTTCGCGTCCTCACTAATGTGCTCAGATGATGGGCTTTTCAACCTATCTCGAAATAAATAGAGGAAAAACTGCAAGGGGAACCCTTGAAATAGGTTGTAGAAAAAGTTGCGTTTGATTGCCTGAGAAAATGAATTTTACACATGAATTTTGTGCGAATTTGAGATCACTAGAAAACTCGTTTCTTTGTGCATCGAACAATATATCATTTGTCTACACAGCCTTCAGAATGGAGGTGTTCAGGGAAAAAAATTTGTCTGCTTCTCCTTTTCTACTACAGATTGGGTTTTAACGCTTCTGAGGCTCGTCGACAAATCTATAAGGCGTGTGGTGGGGAAATTTGCGATGTTCGCACAGCTCAGCGTTGATTTAAGATATTCCGTGAAGAAGGAAGCCAACTGATCGACAAACCAAGAGGTGGACGTCCACGAGAAGTCGGTCGTCAAGCGGTCGTCAATCGAATTGAAGAAAATCCATCGACGAGTTGCCGGATGTTGGCTGACGAGTTCGACTGTGATATGCGGTTGAATTGTCTCAATGCGAAAGGAGATTACTTCGACTTTCAATTTGTCTTTTGGTTAAGCCTAATTGGTGAACATAATTGGTGAACAATTTTTTCTATGCATTTTGCAAATACAACAGGACTTTTCCTACAACCATCAGGCAGTTTCAGTTGTGTCGTTAGTCTTAAGTGGGCTAATTCCTATTAGCAAACCTCTCTTAGACTCCGTCTTGTTAGAATGAAGCCATACTGTCTTCCAAAAGTGCGTGTTTCCTTAGTAAGTTTTTAATTTAGGTAAACCAAGTTTAAGCACATCAGTACGAATCAAACTCAAAGTGAGTGAGCCCTCACTAGAAAAAAATGGTGAAAAGGCTCAGGTGCACTTCATCAATCCGCCGGTGGAGTACGTTCTTAGAGTGAGCGAGGTATGGTTGAAGTCGGAAGTCATCACCTCCCATATTGTGTTGCACATAGAGCGACTAGTGTTGTTCAGGATACCCCTGTTAATGAACACGTCTACATTGTGAAAGCTCGTTTGGCTGGGCTGCCTGAGGACAGGATGAACATCAAATACTCGTTGAAGGTTTATTTTCTTCTGGATGGCAATTTCTCCATGATTTTGTCGCACTGTTAGAGAAGAATGAAAAAGTGTCAACGTCTATTTCCCACATGCGTCTGACTTTCGGCGTAATTGATCATAAAACACCTTTATCACCGATTTTATCAACTAATAGATTTTTAGTGAATTATCAGAAGATTTCTGAGTGTTTAAGAGAGTGTATCCTCGCAAGTTACATTTTTCTTATTATTACAATAAATACTCTTTTTGGTGTGAAACGGAACTGATATACAGGATTCCTCCACAGCCGATGCACACTTTGCCATTGACGAGTCCTCAGGTGACGTATATGTGATTAAAGCACTCGACTACGAGCTGCGAAAGTATCACATAGTTAGTTTTCTTCTTATAAGACTACACAAACATAAAGTTTCTTTCCCTACGTTTTGTGGGGTTAACATTTGAATGTAATTTTCCTATTTGTTTTCGACACTTTGTTTCGTTCACTGAAAATGCTTCCTGACAGCTCTACTCTCAAAGAAAACTTTCAGTTCAGTGACAAAGACATATGATAATCTAATTATAGTTCTTAAATTCGGGCAGAATTTCAGGTTATTTACCGTTTCGTAGTAGTTTATTCGAGTGCAAATGACTCATTGAAATTCCACTAGTGATATACTTATATTAATTAAAATTTGAAGTATAAGAGTGAAACAGATCTTCAAAGCTCGCCTAGAGTCCCGAGTTTTGCATATCACTCAGTATTGTTGAATACATAATCATTTATCACAAAACTACTATAAAGGTGCTAGAATAAAAACAGCTATCAGTCTAGCTGTGTTTGAGGCCGATGTGATTACCAGACCAAACCCATACACGGTTGGCGCTGACAGCTTCGATGAAATATTTCGCGGAGTGATTGCAGGGTAAGGGCTACGGTAGTGTAGTGGTTAGCACATGCTCCCGCTAGGAGAAAAGTGTGGAAGTCAACTTTCTCCTGGAGTTCCAAGCTCTTCATATCACCTAGCGTTCTTAGATATCATTCTTAGAGCTTTGAAAAAATGAACGTCCCGGTCCGAACTGACATCAAATGCTATGAGATATAAGCGATTTTGCATTCATAAATTTCCGCATATTCTGTGCTGAATATCTCATCAACTAGGCAAGTATAAATCGTCATTGGTTTGAATGTGATTATATTTTGTAACTTATATAAGTCCGAATCGTATTTGTTTTGATAAGCAAAATGATAAAAGTGGTGGAAAATCGGAAGAAATGTTTGTCTTTGGGGATGCCGGTACCGCATAGCTAACAGATCCTTGGTTCGGTAAAGCGCTTTGGATTGACTGGGTTAGCACATACGGAGAATTTAACTGTCAGGAATCCACTGAAATATTTTCTTCTGAACAATTTCTTCTGTCATGTGTTACTTGAGTCAAATGATCCACAAATGGTTCCATGCCAGTTCCTAAACTCACGGTGCAATGATTATAAGTGCTGAGGCCAGTCGTTCAGCGTCAACAACTACTGTGGAATGTAGATGATGAAAGTTTTTCTACGCTCGTGTTCGTAAAGAGATTAAAGCCCCAAAATCGCATGGTTTTCTCAGTCTGTCGAGTTCGGTTGAACGCACTCGCTGAATTGAACTGTACTTTCTTTATTCGCTTGCACCGTCAGATTATCGCGCTAACAAACATTGATGTGCGCGGCCATTGGTTTCATTCGTTCCTTTTTGTTTATTTTTTTTTCTTTTATATAGCTTGTATATCACAGAATATTCAGTACGTTGCCACTTGTGTTCCAACATCACTCCTAATGTGATATAATATTGTTTTCTTTGATGAACCAAAGATTATACCATTTTTTTCTTCTCAATTTGCCTTCATCTTTCTACAAAAGTACTTGTTTGGTAGTACTTTGCTATCTGTAGATGTCTTGCAGGAGAAACGTGCACAGTCCGGCAGTTGTGTTATGTACAAAGAGCTCATTATTTGTGCATCATAGTTCTATATCACACACCTCCAAAGTATTCTTCTTAGCACAATTCTACTTTGTTTGTTTATTTAATATGTGTTTGCGAAACTTCTCTCTTTTCTGTTTGATTTTCTTTTGATGTGAACAAATAGATGGTTTTATTCGCAGCTGCTTAGTCATATTTTCCCTTAAAACTGCTTTGTCACGCTCTATTCTGTTTATGAAAATCACCAAACTCTCAACTAGACATCGATTTTCGCTTTTAGAAAATAATCCTTTTCTAAAATTGTTCGCGGTGTAGAGAGGAATGTAGCTCTTGCACATGTCCGCTTCTTGACTCCTAGTTTGTTTTGTGAAGCGATCAGAGAATTTCCGATAGCATGTTTTTACAGAGCATTTTGAGCAGGCGATTTTTAGGAATTTGGCTTTTGAAAGAATAGGCCTTTATTTTTGAGTTTTCATTCCGTTGAGTTTTACATCTTTTCTCAGAAACATACAATGATTACTTTGTCGTTGAGAGCTGCTCTTTCTTAAGTACTCGACCACTTCAGTGTATTTTCCTACACTGTTCCATCATAAGTAAACAGATTACGATGTCATCGCAAATATCTTATTTACTTCGTAGCAGTTCTGCTTTTATCTGAGCTGTTTCCACTTTTTCCGAGTGGCGGTTTATCCGAAATGACATAAGTGCTTTGGCTGACCAATTGTCGATAGGAGGATTCCATATGAGTCCGAATATGGCGACGCTTTCTTTTCCTGCTCAGTAACTCTTACAAGCAATATACGCAACGATATTTCCAACACTAGAGTTATCAATTTCTCACCGTCGATAATCTTTGGAACTGAATCCTTTCAAAAGTGTAAAGTTGAAAGCTATTTGCAGCGATTTGCCGTCAACGTGCAGTGTTCGCAAATAATGGACTGATCACGATGTGATCGCATTAACCACTTGACGTCTAACCCGAGAAGACTTCGTCCCTCTCCCTCTCTTTGTCCTTCATTGTGCTGCGATCACCTCCACGCATCACTAGGAGTAAATTTTGTTGAAACGACAATAGGCCTTTGTACATTCGTGATTCTCTTGCCGATCCATCGCCAAAATTCCAGTTATGACACCAAGTTTAGTTCTTCAGTGCTCTTTTGGTTAGTAGGAAAGCCCTGATATTTATAGTGATAGTTGTTGAACAACTGAAAAATTTTTTTTTGCTTTGTCTCTGTTAGAAGGCGTGGTTCATCATAAGGGAAGGGCATGTCGCTAGTGTGATAAGCCAGTCAAGTTACGGTTTCGCCTAATTATTTTGTAACATTCCCGATGTGGTCGTCTACCGAGGGTTCTCGAGAGAGTCGCGCAATGAAATCGAACGTAATGTCTTCCAGTCGACTGTTCATTGACGCAATTTAGTGGCCTGCTATTGTCTATTTCTACGATCGTTCGATTCTTTTTCATCACTTTTAAGGAATTCATAACATGTCACATCCCTAGAGTCTCATCATCATTTTCTTAGTCCAGCAGTATATTTCAGTTCAAAAAACAAAAAATATGGTGATATGAGCGAAGTCCGTATTTCGTGAAAATCCTTATCGGACTCAGCTCTTCACTGTTCGAGATTGCAACAGCCGAGATATTCCATAGTTTCATTTCTGTCTATATACTTTTTAGGTAGTTCTATTTCTTACTAGATTTTTATGCGGCACTTCAAAATTGATGTGTTCCGATCATTCAAAGGATTCCAATGGCAGATTTTATTATAGGTTTATTAATGCTTTGAATAGAAATAGAATCTATTGGACGAATCTCTCGTAAAAGTTTTCAATGATGGCGATGCTTCACTATGTTCTATGTTCTTCGACAAACTCACTCTATATCTACTTATGACATTTTTGAGTGATAGTGTCTTCACGCAAAATCGAAATCTGCTCTCAGTCAAAAAATTGCGTATTAGAGTATATCCCAGTAAGTTCTGCCTTCCAACGAAGTAAGAAAATAGATTTTAGATCTCATAGTCGGTTTTTGCAAGAGATAGATTGAGGTAGAGAACTGTCTGAATGTGTAACTCAAAATTCCGCTCAGTTATGGAATGTTTATTGGGAATAAAGTAGAAAGAGAAAACTTTCGAAAGCGACTCTATGAATCATGACATTGGCCAGTTATTCACTCCTTTCCTGGTGAGGAAATGTGGACTGTTATCATACTATTAATCTTCCACTTTTTCTTATTATAGAGGTGAATTACTCGGACTTCACATAATGTAGTAATGCGTGGGTAATGACATTTATGGAACTCATCCATCCATTCAACATTACCCATCCGTGTGAACTCTGTGAGTTGGTCGCCATCATTAATAAGAATAAGTGAAGATTTATAGGTAATACCTCCGAAGGTAGTGAAATTTTCTGAAGCATTGGCTATTGTGCATGAACGTTTTGAATAAAACTTTCTTGTTCTCATATCAAGAACGAAGTATAATTGAGAAGAAGTATTACGTCCCACAAATCAAATTTTGAGATGTAGAATAGCATTTGGAGTCGGCACCCATATATACCCATAGGCTTAACACCCATAAGACCCCCTGATTCCTGAAAATGAATTGGAGCACTTATTCCGCTGACCTTCCAATGTTGTCGATTACCACTAGGAAAGCGGTTGTTTCGGAACCTTGTATACCACACTGTTTCAGAAATGATTCTCGTAAAGTAATAAATTTTATCACTTCACTTTCAATCATTTTGGTGTCGCCATATATCTGAAGGAAGACGTCATGTGTTTCGTGACAGTAACAATATCGCATAAAGTAAACGTTCTTTGGCTCCTGTTGACTCTCTTGCCGATCCTCTTCACTCTGTAAATGTGACGAAAAAGTTCTCTTCAAGTATTTTCAAATAATTTTTTTGTCCGCGATTTGTTAAGTCGTTGAAAATTTGGTGTTTTTCGCTACATTGAAAGGGAAAACGACACTGGAGAGATTTTGTCCTTTTGATTTATAGGCCAGATTCATTTAACGAAGGAAGACTTATAGCCCCTTTGCTTCACCTCAGATCTAGTAAGCACATTTCACACGTTAACGGCAATCTAAATGCTATGTCGCTTTTTGAAGTCGAGAACTATTACGTGTCCATATTGGCGTAGAGAACAAATGTAGCGCTTTGATCAAAGAGAACTTGAAATACGTACTTTGTCGTTGGGTGATCCTGAGCCTTGAGACAGATAAGTAATCTGTTGTTCCAGGATCGTAGAAGCAGTTCCTCACTTTTTTCTGGAAGGTGAAGCACTGACTCTTAACTTGTTTAACATACCGCCTTTCGATGTTCATGTCCACTACAGATTCATTCACCTCCACGATAATCCATGGAGTCGAATGAATGGCGCATTGCTAAAGGATTGATCGGCGCCGGTCGATTTAACTTTTTTATCCTCTATTAGTTTGAGAAGTAAAAATTTCGTTTTCGGATAAGATGACATACGAGACTCTGCAGAATTCTTAGTTGAAAAACCTTACGACCTGCAATTCATTAATCTTTCTGTCGTCTGCTGTTTTGAAACTGGCCGTAATCATCGATTTCGGTCATGTTTGTGTTTTCTTGGTTGGTCGTCAATCATTTGGACATTGTCACTGCGCGTAAGCTGATTTTTATCATCAAACACTTGAGATTTGACCTCGGGCTTATGCTTTCCAATGTTCACTTTCGAGTCTGGAAGTGTTGTATTTCCGTTTCGACGCGTAAATCGAGCGATTTTCGCAGATTTCATGCAAATGTCACATGGCATGGGACGATATGTCATCGATGGTGACGAGCGGTTTCTTTTTTGCATCTCGTCGACGGCGCCATGTTCGTCGACGTCTGACGGTATCCGACACGACTGCTCGCCGAATTCGATTTGCCTCTGGTTTTCACTAAGCGCCACCAATTGATGCAGTGAACGTTGCTTTGTACCGTCGACGTTAGACGTTGTCCACTGCTTCGTGACATCACTAAGACAGTTTCAAAACAGGTAATTTAATGAAGCTGTGTTAAGCTTTGTAGCGTCGTCTAACAGCAGAGCTTTTACTATAATCTTGTAGTAGCTACTCGCGTACAACTTCTAGATATTTCAAATCGATGTATTGGTAGAGAGAAAAGTAAATTGACTCTGCAGCGAAAAAAGACAATGCTGTGCGAATATTGTAATATGAGAGTGTCTGTTGAGGATTTTCTGACAAGCGTAGTACACATTCTTACTGAAACACCGCAAAATGTCCGTTTTCATTCCGTGAGACTACAATTTGGATGTTTTGAAAGCAGAAAGTGACCGTAGGGTGTGTGTCTTGTTGTTTGCTGGTTATGCCTTTCGTCCAAAACATGCGCATATTACGCTCCTGTGTGGCGATGTTGCGTCCAATGATTGATATTCATTTGTGGGAACTAGTCGCATAACTGTTTTTCTTTCTTACAGAACGAAACGAGCGAATTTCAGTCAGCTAAGTAACTATCACTATCAGGGTTTCCTTCAGAGATTTCATCGCTTCGTTCACTTACTATTCCATATTTTGGATTGCTCATACAATTCTGTTCATTCTACACCTCTTCTTTCAATACAGGAATATGCTAATTTGTCAGTTGTCTCGTCGTCGTACAATATATACCTTACAAGGCAAAGTGGGGTTTTGTCTGCGTTTGGTTAATATATCGTCAGCGGTACTTCTACTCTGAAAATATCTTGCTTGATAGCCTTGTATTCTGCCTACTTCGCGAATCATGGAACCGCCATGGTCTGATCCAACAGCTTCCATTCAGCGACTGTGACGTTTGAGTGACCTTTTGAAGCATTTATTAGTTCTACTTATACATTTTGAGGAGGGGTGGTAGCCGATGGTTGCTGATGCAGGCTATCGAGAAGGTCCTAGTTTGGCTTTCGCAGCACTCTCGTGCAATTAATGAACCAATGCACCACGCCTTAGCTCGAGATTTTCCGAGATGGCAAAGAGACTTGTGCGATCGGCATTCCACGTTATTCATGAAGAAGATGAAATCCTTAAGCAGGAGCCGAAGCAAACAAAAATATTCGAAGACTTTTGTGGAAGGCTAATGCGAGGAAATGAGTCGAATGCAAACCGTAAAGATCCGCGCAGTAAGCCGTGTAGCGAGTCTTATGAGATGTAGATAAAAAACTACACGTTTTAGATAGTTACAACGTCTGATAACTATTTTGATCTCTAACATGGTATTGATGTGATGTGGCTGTAAGTGCCGCAAATTTAGGATGTAAAAAGAAAAAACCGTTCGCAAACTGGTGTTTGTGTTGTTGAGAAATGTCAACGAGGCCGACGACGTTTTAAGGGAAAAAAGCTGAACACGAAGTGACATAGCAGACATGGCCTCACGCATTCGAGTGCTGAGCGCGTGACGCATTATTTTCGGCACGAAATCCCTATAGCATGAAAAGGTGTTTGATGACCCATTTCTTCTTTCTTCAATGAGCCACATCACAGTTCTCATCACAAATCACCTAATAAGGGCACCGAAGCATTTTATGTCATATGGCAATGAATGATTCAATGAAGAAGGTGTACGCATAGCTCCATTATCTACGCTTCCTGGCATGCATTTGTTCCTGTGTAGCATTATTTGTCTACCATTTTCTATTCTATACATAGCATTTACCTCCCAACCTTGTGAAGAAAATTCTTTGGAAAGTCCGGTTTTTATTATATTTAATAAAATAAGCGAACGAATTAGCGAGCAAGAAAAAACGTTTTGGTACGAGCTAAAGTCTAAGTAAAGGACGTCTCGAACCTGTGGTCCTTTATTATGGAGAAAACGAAACAGCTAACTATCAATCCCACCTTACTCTTTTTCAGTGAATTGTCATTTCCTCGAATAATTGCCCGAACCCTAGAATCTCGGTCGGAGCCGTCAGTAGTGACAAAAACCCGCTTAACTCTTCTTTGTCTTCACATCCACCATTTCGCTCATTACATCTCCTAGTCCGCTACCTCTTTGATGTTGTCCGTCATTTTTGGTTCATTCATTGAATTTTATCGCCATATCTCTTGTTTATGACATAAACCGGAATGTATTACTTATTTGTGATTTTGAAAAAAGTTACGTTAGATCTGAGGCGTAACCTTGGCAGCATTTGAAAATCTTGTACAGGGTTGGGACGAAAGAAATGGTGCTCTCTCAGGCGTAAAAACGATAACGTTAATCTCTTCCTTTCCAACTTTTACAGGCTCCACCTCAGGTGTATTCACCACATTCAATCCATTATTTCGCTTACACAACATCCTCGCCTTTTTCACAAAATCCACTTTGTAACGGAGTAAAAATCTTTCTACACAATTACTTTGAAGATCTCTTGAAGATATCGTTGTTGTTGTAAAAAATATCCTTTCTTCTTTGATGTTTGCCAAAGATTCAAGCAGCAACTTCGTTCGGATTGTTTGTGCGGCTTAATCTAAGCGGAGGCGTCGAGGCAATACTGTAAACGTCACATGTGTTTGAACTGACAAATCGTTCTTTGCGAACTTGCCATCCCCAAACACTATTTACACCTTTTAATGCTTACATGTAGCCAGAGGAACTGTATTTCTGCTCTCTTAAAACATTTGACAATGTCAAGGTATCAATATTTTTTGAGTTGTTTTCACCTTCGAGAGATGTTGACGGGCGAAACTCGACAATCTTTACAGTCCATTCATCGACTGTTGGTCGCACTTTTGAAGCCTTTAGTTACTGATACTACCTTCTTCTTGCTCTGTGACATATTCACAAAGAATCCTATCTCTACTCCCAAAAAAAAATAAGTGGAGCTTTTAGATCACGAATTCAAGAAGGCGTCGCATAGTGAACTACGCTGTTCTCAGTGAACCATTCTCTGTCAGTTTATAGGGTGATAAACATACTTATTTTTTCATAATTAGCAACTATCACGAAATAATTGGTATATGACTGCTATCGTACTCATTTTCATACCGGTTATCTTAACTACTTTCTAATTATTGCTATCTAGACATGGTTACTGCCATCTTGAGTAAAACAGGAGAATCAATCGTCTCGGATGGTCTGTAATCAAATTGAGCTAGATCTCTGAATCGTTGCTAAAACTTTGAATAAGAAACTAGCATTCTCAGAGTGTTTAGTTCAATTTAGCTTCAATTTTCCGTTTTGGAGAAGTTATTTCACTGTGATCGCGAGAAATATGTGGTCACAAACTTCACTTCATCACCAATCAAAGGGCAGACACCTTGTTTGAAAGTATTATGTTGCTTGGAAAACGTCAAGTATGCGTGAATTGATCGGACCGCTCAAAAATCGTAGACTAACATAGTCGTCATGCCTTGCCAAGGTGCTGATATACAACTGACTACTATGTTAAAAAAATCTGTTGCGCATTGCGAAGCAAATGTACGCCACTACTCCATGTCACATTTCCATAATTTTCGTTATTTCCGTGACTATTTTAGGTTACATCTTCAGCTTATTAGAAGATCACTGAGCATGGATAAGTTGGAGCGAAGTTTGGGTCGTTTATGGCGTCGAATCAGTGGCGGAAAGAGGAAGCAGAAAGGACATAAGAAGATAGACGGGTCAAAATATAAATTCACCGGAGAACAACTGACTTCAGACAGCAACCCGCAAGGTGAAGAGGAAACCAAGTCATCGTCCATGCCGTATTGCCTTCAGAATCAGTCGTCTCAGATGTCTAGAACCAGCTCTCCGTCTCAAGATCTATCTCGTGCTCTTGTCAGGCTGTACGTCTATGCGCGTCTGAAATCGCTGAAGAATTTGATTGTAGTAAAATCATCTCTCCCTTCTGATGATTCCATTACTACTGATCTGGAAAGTATGGATCTAATTTCATCATCATTGGAACAATCCACCTTGCTGACTTCTCTACCACAACTTTCTTCTCCTTTGCGAAGTCACGAATTCCAAAAGGTGAGGTTCATTTCATTTCAATTGTTTTAAAGTTTCTGCGGAAAAGGGCAGAAGGAAATCCAGACAAACAGGGGTACAATTACAACGAAAAAAAGTTGTACAAAAAACAAGATAAAAGATTAAGATCCAGAATCTTCTGTGCAATGATTTGAGCTATCGACACTGTCTCAATCCCTGGAAGTAGCCAAGAGTACTAACTTATTCGCAGTGCTTTTGCGAAAAAATCGCCCAGTCTGCACTGAGTATCATACTAGTAGTTCAAAAATAATGGCCGCTACTAATCATGAACCATAAAATGCTTTTTAAAGTTTTGCATGCTGCGCTTTATTGATTACGATTAGATTACGGTCAATATCTACTTTGTCCGCCCATCTAAAATGCCAAATTTCTAGAGCATGCAATACAAAATTTTATATCTTTTCTGTGGCGTGGGATCCCTCGAAAATCGACATTCTGTTGAGACGAAGTAATTTCTTGCATAACTGACAGTAATTTCACAATAACTAGAATGTTTGAGAAGCTTCAGTTAGATTCATTAAATTCATATCACTTGATTTGTTCTATCATATTGATGGCAAATTGCCATATATCATGTCTCAAGGAATGTCAAATCTTTTTTTATATCATAATTTTAGACTAAATTATAACAACACAAGTTTTCTAAACACTACGGAAGAGCAGTGGAAGAAGCCGTTAACGATAGGCTGAGAAACATTCTTCTATGCTATACCAAATCGTTCTTGTTCACTTATTTTGCTGTTCTAAAAGAGTGGATGAAAGGTCTTTTCTAGGCTAAAAAAAGGGGCAGAATTTTATAACGGTAAAATAAGACAACATGTGTTTCGCAACAAAAGATTCCAAAATTGTAGTTGTATTTCTTGAGGTCAATCAAGTTCAATGTGATCGGTGATGTGCTTGTTTTTGAGAATAGCCATCATTTTCACATTATTACTCCCATGGAGGTCATTGTTTGAGTCTAAAGATTGTTCTAGAGGGATTTGTGTAACCTCAATGTTACTGGACAAAGTCTCACTTACGATTGCAAACTTTACAGTTTATTACATAACCAAGTGGTCAAGAAATTCATCGTCAGTGGTGTGAAACCGTGCTTTGGGCTTCGTATGTTTAGCTTAGATTTGTTAGCGTTGACCATAATTTATTTTTGTTAAGCTTCGCCTCAGTCGTGAGAGCGGTTACCTGACCAATTCTCCGTGCGATTACTCGAGCAGTTCGGAGACTCTCAAACAACAAATGTGCGTTCATTTTTCAGAATTTTTTTTCCCAGCGACGTTTACACTTCAAATTGGATGGATTATCGTTCGTGGTTAACGAGTCGTATTGAAGGTCTCCGACACTATATCTTGCTCACGAATTCTCAGATCAGGCAGGATTTACTCCTAAAGAAAAATTCTACTCTTTCCATGCAGAAACAATTGGATCGTCTGCGTTAGAATTTTACTTAAGGTCGGCACTAAGAGATAATATTTTTTTAATAAGTCACAACGCTTCCCAAACTTCGGGATCCTTCATTCTTTCTAAACATATCTAACTTTTTATTCACTTTGACATATCTGCCGTTATAACATGTTGGTGTCCATTATGTAAGCCTAAAATATGAACAACTCAGTGTGAGACCAAAAATGGACGTTTTTTCTTCACTATTTTTCAAAATTCCAATGAAATTCTTTCAGCCGACGCGTTTACAAGTCCAAATGTGTAACCTGTGTGTTCGAGGCCGATAACGCCGGTCTTGTGGTTCTAATGGACGACATTCTGGCCGAGTTCAAGCGGTGGTTTATCGGAAAAAAGATGCTCGTCGTCGCCTCCGAACTGCACTTTTCTGTTCCATTTTCGAAACGATGCAGAAAACAGGAGCGAATGTGTGTATCATCTCACACCTCTTCGAGCAAAAGCATCATAAAGAAATGGGAACAGTTATTGAATTTTTTGAAATCATATATACAAGGGTGAGCCCCTGAGATTCAGGCTGAGTTTGCTTTGGCCTGGTACAAACTTGTTTGCTAAATTGAAGTGATGAAATATTTAACACGCATACGACTCCTCTTTCACATCTACTGTGCGAATCCCAGCTTTTCTTGCATTCAAATCGTTTCCTCTGGCATTCATCACTCATCGAGATCTCCCAAATTTTGCATGTGTGTTCCGTGCTGTTTGAGATTTCTTCTTTCGTTGGTGATGTCAGTGAATGCTAGTCGATTTCATACCTTCTGAAGTGTTAAGATAATCGGGCCAGAATACTCCCTCTTGGATTACAGAAAAAGCAGATTTTGTATTCAGGTTTGGTACCAATTTCTTGACCACAAAAAGATGATAGGCTTGGTGAACCCCGTGTAAGGTCGAATCAGAATCGCCATCACTTTCACTGCGTTATTCATTTCATTAGTCATGGAATGAGAGCAGACAATTTCTTTAACGGCAGAGAACGTTATTGAGTGCAGCCGCAAAAGTAGTGAGATGAACGCAAAACTTAGAGCCTAATTCATTTAAGTCATTAAGTCTTACGTGTCACGGACTCGAACCGCTGCTATGTCTTTCCGGAACAGCGCATGTTCACTCTCATTCTATATTTTTCTCGATTGGCTTACAGCAATTGCTTTTCAGTCAGATTGATCTAGGAAGCCCAAATCCACATTAAGCTCTAGTTAAGGAGTGACATTTAAAAATAATTTGATTTCTTGCATTCTAAGGGTGCATCTCCACAAAATACTGTTCTAAAATTTTCTCTTCATCAGAGAGTTTGAATATGGGCTTTATTAGGTCTACATTCCCGTCATCGAAACGGTTCAACCAGAAGATGATCATGAGTAATTCACTAAATTTATGTTATTGGCCTGTGTCCCCTTAATAAGATTGCAGAAATCTATTGTAGTACAGGTGCTGATTGTTTACTGGAGGCGATCCTGAGACTTTGCCTAAGTTCCAACTCCGCTAATAGAAGTTTTTCGATTGAACCGATATACGGTAAGTACTATATCCGCATGTAAGCATATATGTGGTGCATTAAAGGATAGAGGGTAAAGCTCTCGGCGCTAACTAATCCCTGGGGGATGCGTCATGCATTCGCCTTCAATTTTTAACTTTGGCTGAGGTGATCGAATGTATACCTGGCCTTTACAATGACTCGTCATAGCCTCCCGCTAAACCGAGCCGGTGCTGCTTATCTCCCCAGACAAGTCTGGTACCAATTTACCGACCCCTGAGGGATGGATGGCTTGGTGAAGCATGAGCGCGAGATCGAACCATCGACCTCGTGTGCGACGCAGAGCACCTCCAACCACCGCGCCACATGAGCTCTAAACGCGCTGCGCGGTGCATTATGATGTGATAGATGGTAAAGTATACATCACGAAAGCACAAGTAAATCTGCTATGGTCCGGTGGTTGACGCTGCTACCTGAATCAACGTGCGCTTAAAAGGAGCTGCAACTTTGCTTGGCTTTTTTTAACTCGATATTTGCCTGTTCACGTGCCACGTTGTTCCACGATGCGCTCAACCCAACAACTATTGAGAAAGGTCAACTGGTAACTTTGGATCCGCATTCCGCTGCAGACTACTGACTGCTCCTGGAAACGAAATATTATTAGGTGTTGGTTTTCAGAGTCAGATAATTGTGCTGAATAGACCTGAATTGAGAATCTTATCTTTCTCCTTATTGATCCATCTCAGAGTATTTCTTCACTCTGCGGATATTAGTCCTTCCAGCGTTTGAGTGTATTTCGTCTGCTTCTTGAACGTCGTAGAATACTGATTGAGCGCTTCTCCTTGTAATCCCGAGGACAGCCTTGTCATGAAGTTCCATTGAGCGTTCGTTGTTGACTATCGAAGAGTGTTGGGATATGAAGATCAGTTCCGCGTCGCGTCGCGACGAGTATCGCAGCCGCTCGGCCATACCGCCTCTCCTAGCCCCCTCAGTTCAAAATGAATTATAAAACAATTCGTTTCTGTTCATGTATTACCTGAAGTTTCTTAGTGTTAGTGCAAAGAAATATGTGAATCTCTTGATAGCTTTGGAAAGTGAAATAGTGGCGTTTCAGCTTGAAGCAGCAAATGCTCCACTCACTTCACGAAAATAACCGGCGAATTCTTTGTCTTGATGGAGCCGTTAACGCACTACCGGAGAATTTGGCTCGCTCCAAAACCGAAGAGAACATTTACAACGACAACAAGCTTCAAGCCGTGCAAGGTCACTATCACTCAAAACCTTTTCTGTCTTTCTTTATCGCTGATTTGTTGATGAATCCATGCTTTTTCCTCGGCATGTCGATGTGAACTGTTTGCATCAGACGTAATTTTCCATATCTCTTCCGCAGATGTAAATATATGACGTAACCTATCCTTTACTCTATGGTCCTGTGAATGCGGATGAGTCCTGCTCTCCTTTAGATACAAAGTACCCATTTACGCTTGATATTTGTATGAACCTTTGATGGAAGTTTTTTCGTTATTTATATCTACTAGACTATGAGTTCCGTTTTCCCATAGAAAACAACTTTCTACAGTTAATGTGCGCCCAACGCGATCACGAAATACGGATAATTTGTTGCAAAGTTGTTTGACAAATTTCTGATATAATCAAGACTTCTGCAAAAAATTTCATTTGAATAGCCAAATCGATTGTGATATTCTCATTTGTTATTCATGTTTTGGTGCAACCATCCTTGACTAAATTCTTAAATAGTTGAAACTGTGGAGAAAAAATGGTTTTTTTTTTCATCGCAAGTCTTCCAAAAAAAAAAAGGGGGGGGAAGGGAAGTAGAAGTGTTACATGAGTTGTTGTATTCGATTTTCTTTCCGACAATTTTTGCTCCTCATTAGTAATGTGATACTCCTTAGCTATCCATAAATCAACCTTTTCTGTGGTGTATTAGTTTTTCTACCACTTCTACCAGCGATAAAAATGGGTTATCTGGGCGGATCTTTGCTTCAACTCTTCATCAACACCAACTGATTAATACCTAATCAAAAATCATCTTGCAGGTGTCTACCAACGCTGCTACCATCGCTTTCTACCGTTCGTTCACGTCGAGACGCCAACTTGGCACGCGCCATACTGGAAACTTTTGGAGTCTCCAATTAGGCCTTGTTCTTCAGCTTTTCTGCTTGAAGACAATAATCTGGAAAAGCTGCGCACCCATTCTTTCGTCTCTTTAAACATTATTGGATTGACCTTTCATGGAATTAAGTCCAAGAAATTCAATGTTTTTGTCTGAGCATTCATCAGCATTTTGGAGCTCGATGATATTGTTCGGTGCGAAACATAAGTAATCTCAATGGATCAATCTATGTTTCGTACAGCAGTTGTCGGCAACTGAATGCTGGTCTAGACGAAGAAGATCGGAATGAGCTGCAATTTGTGATCGCGACAGCTTCTTTCTTCGGGTTCTGTATAAAGATTTTGCAATTTCTGTTCTAACACTGTGATTTTTATGACATTGTACACAATTTGAGTTTTTTCTTCCGAAAGAAAATTTGTCATGCGACCATAACGAGCATTTTCATATCATATAACCATATAAACCACTATTTTGCACTGCTTAGCTGAGTTGTTGCAAAAAAAATTGCGCATAAAAGAATCTTACAGTCGTTTAACAGGCACGATTAATAGAAAGTATTTTGCTAAACTTAGTAAAGCGTTTCCGATTGACAACTTTTGATTTTCATCGATATCTTTGATAGTATTGTAATGATGAATCAATGAAGTGAAACTTTTCGGCCGCTAACAGTCATTTACTGAAAGTTTTCTATCGAATCTGGAGGACTTATTCTCCTACTGGGCAGTGTTACGAAGCATCTTCAGTGTAAAGTAGATCGTGAAAAAACAGCAAATGAAATGTGTTAAGCTGATCGTAAGTGCTTGGAACGTTTTCGATTCGACAAAAAATGCGTCAAGGATACTCCGGATTGTTGTAGAAGACATCGACGACACTGTGCCTGTCTTTGGAAAAGTGAGAAATCAATAACAATCTCTTCAAAGTAATAATTTATGATTCTTGTTTTTAGGGGTTGAACTCTGTGTTCATCGTACCCCCTTCACCCGACCGTGATGACATCGTCATTGGAACAGTGTCTGCAGTTGGTAGTAAGAGGAATCTCCTAAATCCTCTGCATTACTATCTACTGCCGAAATGTATGTTCATTTTTATGAATGAGAAAGATTGTTCATGGAAAAATTTATATAGCTCTAGAACAAAGTTTTTATATCTACTGTGTCGTAAATAACACCGCTGATCTTCGAAATTTCTAGTGTTTTCACTGCCTTTATCGCAGTGTTATGATGTTTCACAGATACCTAAGAGAACTGAGTGGTGAGCGAAAATACGATCTTAGACGGGAATCGAACCTGCATTTCATCCTTACCGGGAATGCGTGCTACCAGTACACCACCAAAGTGCATTCGCGCCACCACTCATTTTTCGCCTCATTAGGAATACCACTGATCATTTTTACCTTCTAACTCGGCGGTAATTTTAACGGGTATTAAGGGCAGTTTATTTTTGTCTCAGGCCTCAACTTGGATGCTTATCTGATTGAATACTTGGATGACTCGCCTTTGATCTAGTACGAACCCAGGATAATTTTTATCTGCTCCTCTCCCGCTCAACATATTCGGCGCTTACTCCAAAAGGCGTTTGCATTCACTTGAAGTTCACTCCAATGTTATTTTCGCCCATATTCCATCTGCTTCTCTTATTGTGCGAAAGGCCCATCTGTGTCTCGGCATCAGTGTTTTTTTTTCTCAAGTGAAATCTGAATAGTTCGATTTGTCTAATCTTTATATCATGGATCCTCTGTAAACTGGTTTTTTCGTCCTATTTATGCCCAGTACAATCTTTTCCCTCCTTTGTTTAGTTTCTTAAGTTTCGCCTGTCCGGCACTGGTACCTTTGAAAAAGATGATGTTCTCATTCATTTGTATGCCTTTCACGTCCCAAAAGATTGACTTCACTATATACCAAAGTCGGCAGTTAGCAGAGGCGACGAGATGTAGCCTTGTCAAACCTCTTTTTCTGTAGGTATGATGTGTGGTCAATGGAAAAGCTCTATACTTTTGATGCAGATCCGACTACAGTTAGACAGAGTCCACATATAGAGATCTACTCCTTGATCACAGAGTGGTAATAAAGCGACCTCAGGAAAAATGTGAAGGCCGGCTTCTGAAGAGACTGATTTGAAATCATAAGTGCAGAGTGAGTGTGCTCATTTTTCCATTTCTAATAGCATTCTCTCCATCCCGAGATTTGATCGCTTCTCACTAGTTCTCTCACCGCCTGACTTGGTGAGCGGGAAGGAATCAGTGTGTAGGTACTGAGACTGGAGTCTCGCTAGTTTACCCGGTGTGGCTCTTCTTGAGTTCAGCTTAGCTGAAGCCTTTCTCATGTCTTTACCAGCATAGGCAATTGGCTGTTACTGTAGGTCAGAAGAGACTTATCACCTTGAAGTTAGCTGATACCAGCGTGCTGGTGGCCAATGGCGCAAATCAAACCTTAGCTGAGCTCATAGAAAAGTAAGAGTGGATCACCTTAGTTAGCCGGCAGGGAATGAAAAACCGATCTATTTTCTGTACAAGAACTTTTCATAAGAGTGTTAGTATTTATACGAAAGCTCAAATTTCGGATTATAAAGCGGCCTGCCGGTGTTTTGAAAGCCTCTATATAGCGCTGGCAGGATTCAGAACAAAATCGTGTTTCACACCCGCCGTGCGACTTCATTTTTATCACTCGTATGATCTGCTGGAGATACGAAAAGCTTATGAGTGTTTAGAGGAAATCCTGCAGCATCAGTGTCATACGTTTTATCTGGAGTTTCTTCTAAAGCTGATAAAAGTTCCCAAATTGACCAAAGCTCCGTGTGTGGCTTTCTTCGGCGCGATCGATATCGATCCACGCCAAAAGACACCCAGCAGACACACTAGCCGGCAAGCAAATGTGCGCCATATGTGAAACACAATTTCATTTTCTTTACTTCACTGGAGTAGAACGTTTTTTTAGGAAATAAGCACAGCGTGGGATTCGTCGAAGCTTACTCATCGAATGGTTACTTATCATTTAAGGGTGGAGATCTCTCCAGCGAGATATACGCGTGTATGAGACACAAAAATTTTTTTCTTCTACAGCGCTGTAAAAAGTCCTTTTGGAAAACAAACAAATTTTTGATTTTTTTCGAGATTTGAGCTATCGGGATAGTGTTCAGGAGTTTGAAGAAAAATTTTTCTTCCACGAAACATAGATGAGATAATAATGAAAGAGCGTGGCTTGTGTGGAACACAATTTTATTTTGTATGCTACAGTGCTATAATAGAGTTCTTTCAAAAAAGAAGAACGTAGCGCAGTAGTCAGAGATTCCGCTCTTCAATGATCCTAGAAAATTTTATGAAAAGTTCTTTTCCAGTAAAAAGAGTCGTTTCATCTTTGTCTGCCGGATAACCCAAATGAACCGTCGGAGCTTTTCATAGCCCGAGAGAGCTTGCCAGGGAGATGAACACACCAGTGTGCATGTCAATCCGCTCTCTAGGAACACCTCTTATCCACGATAAATATATACGTTTCTGAGTCGTAAGCTCAAATCGTCAGAGTTCTACAGTGTTTTATGATAGAGACAAATATTGATCCTCATGCACATCGTCAATTACCAAGCGTCACTAAAATTCGGTTGTTTTTTCCATTACCTCATATCGCATGTTTTCTTTGTTCTCTCTAAAGAGTTATCTACGAAGGTTTTTGAATCTTTTATGGATCCTGTTGCGACTGATGAATGTTTGTTCTGCTTATGAGGAACGTTAAGTGCTCAGTGACTCCATTATTTCTTATACTCTGCGATAATCGTGCTTGAACGTTCTCAAATTTCAATCAATAGCAGTTGTCAGCCTTTGTGGGTCGAAGGAGACTCCTACTAAACAACTGTGGTACTTGTTTATTCTGAAGAATAGAGAGATTTGCTTGTTTCAGCGCACTATTGAACGGTATTGTGTTACGTAAGTCTTGTTATAAATAATATGGATATGAATGCTGGATGGAACCTTTTCAAAGAAGATTAATCATCTTTTATTAACAAGAAATCTATTCTGCTGACAAATAACTATCCAGAAGGATGAAATCGTGAGAGATAAACTGAGAGACTTTACTCGGTCAGTCTCATCCGCTGAATTTGCAAAACTGTGTTCTCTTTACACAAATCTCTTCCTAATGTCACTGCCTTTTGTTACCCAGCATTTGGACTTTGTTTCTTTCGGGACCTGTGCCCAATCCTCTGCACTCTAACTCCAACCTGTTAAATCTAACAATAGAGCGTGTTGGGTCTAACAATGGCATTGCCGTTGTTAGACGCAGCACACTGGGCGTTAGAGACGCAGAGTCGCGGAAGATCTAAGCAATTCGAATCGTAACCAGTAACTGTTGCTATCGTTTATATCTAATTTGCCGCTTCTTTCCAGCAAGCCATGCGATATAAGTCGAAACTGAAAAGTAGAGATTTAGGCTCTCCGGAATACGAGAAATTCTCAGTGGATAACCATGGCACGATTACGTTGAGAGGTCGGCCAGCAAATCTGCCGCGTCGTATCCAACTATGCATCTTCACAAGGTACAGTTATTTGCTAGAAGTTCGAGTACTCACAGTACTGCATGGTCGTCGACGACGCTCAAAATCACACATTCACCGTACTTCATCAGCAAGCTGATTCCCAAAACATTTTAGTTTTTGAAAAAAATTAAAACCAAGCAAAGCGTGTGAGATTTGAGTAGAAAGACCACTTAGACCAATTTTGGAGAACAAAAAAGAGTCATCCACTTTGTCATTGCTCAATAGGTAATAGCAGTTGAACTTAATTGTTTTTGAATACTTGGAAACTTTTGAACGACTACAATGCCTTTCTTTGAGAGGGAATCTTGAAGGAATACCTCCTTGTCTATATTTTTTCTTGCATTTTCCTTCAGATCAGATCGTCATTGGAAAGAGTGATGAAACTCAGAAGTTGATCCGTTTTTCTCACGCGTTTTTTTCTAGATAAAGTTCACCTTTGTTGTATTTGCTTTTCAAGTGTCTTTAATTCTGTGAGTAATTATTTTCAATTGTCGATATCCCAGTAATAACGCCGATTTGAAAACAATCAATATGACGTTTGATCCGAAAAATGAAAGTATGGTTCGGGCAATCGTCATTTTCGAAGACGCGACATCTTTCCCACGATTTCCTATCTTACAGAACAACACAGTTACCGTAATCCGTAAGTGCTTTCTTTTTCTGTTGGAACACTTGCGGGAGTTACTTCACTTTCTTGCAGCGGAAGGTTTGCGAAGTGCTTCAATACCGGTAACCGACAGTAAAGGATTCGATCGAGGAGTTCGATATGTGATAGATCACGTAAAATTCACCGCGTGGGTTGACATATCTGTAAAATGAATTGGGAAGTATAAAGCACCTAAGTATTAAATGAATGGTGTAGGAATGCTGTTCTGGCTTTAAAAGTATTTTAAAGATACGTCATTCTATTGCAGCCAATACAGGGGACGTAAAAGTATCGTAATCAGGGATTAGAAATGTTTTTGGTAGTTCCGAATTGGTTTAATAAAAAGAAGATACCCCCTGACTCCCCGGTGCCCGCGTGTATTGCTCTGAACACGCTGCCCTCCAGAGGCTTTTTACGCCGTGCAAAATTATTTCATTAGACTTTCAGTACTCAATCAATAGTTTGAAAAACGGCAATTTAAATACGACGCTTTTTGTTTCGAAAGATCTTATCGTACTGAAGCAACGAAAAGAAGATCACGTTTCGCCTTCCAAGTAGTCAACCCGTGGCTCAAACTTCATAGAGGGTTCATTAGTAGTTCAAAATAGAAATAAAACAATAGCACCGTAGAAAACGCAAAAAGAACTTCTGCGATTCTATAGAAGTTCATCCTTATCAGTACAGTAATGTTACAAGTGTTAAAAGTTACCGAGCAGGTGACTCTGTATGTAGTGCACAACATTGTTTCTGATAAAGTACCACTTTTCTTCACTCATAAAAGTTTTATATGCACCAAAGACATAAAAGAATATCTAGAAAAAGTATGGAGAACTGAGTAATAAGAGAGACTGAAGTTGCTGAGTTGAAACAGTGAAAAACTATTTGAATAAGGGAAATTGCGCAACTCTTTGCGAATTGCTCTGCCGCAGCAATTTCAATGCGTTTTCTGAAGAGCTAATAAGAATCTGATTTACTACTTTTTGTGAGATGCTGATGTGTCAGCTAAGCGGGCGCTGTGTCTAATTCAGTGTTTAGGTGCTGTATAATCGACGCTTAGATGTGAGATTTTGTGGTAGATCTCAAGTGAGAACAACAATATTAGAAGAGAAAGCGTTTTTGTAATTTGCGGTCGATGTATTGGAAAGCGCCGTTCACACGTTTTCATGCATTTAAATGTAATAGATTGACAGTGCGTATAAGCTCATGTTATTTGAAAGCCTAGGCTTAAATGAAGGTTTACGCTTTTCATCCTCAAAACCACACTCCTCTTCTGCTTCTTTGTGAGGACCATTCAGAAGTTCTCCCACGGTAGTATTAGATCGTTCAAAGTCTTTGTGAAAGACCGCTGGAATGTTATTTGTTAGTCACTTTCAATGTTGTTCCTAGCTTCATATCCCAATCATGCTTTACAGAGTTCAAAATTCTACGAAGTTACCTACTGATATCTCTTCCTTGTTCTTCATTGAACCTATCACTGGAGAGGTCGGTGCAAATCCCAGGCTTTCCGACAATCCTCAAGGCGTGTATACTGTGGTAATAAATGTCTTGTCGACGACGACGATGCTCAAACAACCGCTCCAACTATTCAGGAATGTCGGTATTTCTACGTAGATGTTATGTTTGCATAGTTAGTGAAAAAAATGCCTTATTGTACTTACTCAAAACGAAATCTTGCTTCCATCCAAATTACGTGATTTTGTTTAAAATCTAGAGACGAGCACAGCCATTCACTCCAGAAAATTTATGACTTATACTGCTGGTCTACTCTTGTTTTTCAAACGATTTTCAATGTCCTCAATCACACTTGATGTTGTTAGTAGTTTCCCATTCCTATCTGACAATTAGCTTTACAGTTCCACTATGTGAGCGACGATATGAAAACGCGTTACGTCTTCGGTATGATGTCGGAGGAGTTTGCCGTCAATCGAGAACAATACACAAGGTACACGTATTATCCCAGTTATTCTGAAACCGGGGGAAGCTATCGAGTTCTCCCACAATTTCTTCGCATTTAAACACTTTTGTTGAGTCAGGTGTTATTTGATTAATGTTATTAACTTAATTTATTATTGTTATCAAAGAAATCAGTCAATGGACAATGGTTCCTTCCCGGATACCTTCCTCTCAAACAGAATGAGGCTGGCGATCAAAGAATCCGGTGATGTCACTTTTAAGGTGGTTGTAATCTTTGAATTTTTGCTTCAGCAGATGCTGCCTCACAACGCGGAATATATGATTATTCGATGGAGCTTTATCAGGGATATGCGGTGGTTGTGATATCGTGGTCCAGCCAAGTTTCTCGAAAATGTGGCGAGTCGACTTTGCAGTGTACCAGGTCGTGTGTTATCTTGGAGAAGAACAATACTGAGTTGTTTCGGACGCTTCTTTCGCACCACTGAGGCCGACTTTTGAAGTTCTCTTCCCATAGACGTTGGTACTGACCCTCTACTTGTTGTCGATCAGTCATCAAAACACATTATTGCCAATTCCAGAAATCCAGTGCGTAATTTTTTGGGCAGGGGACTTGGGCTTTGATTGAGTCGGCGGGTTATTTGCGCAAGATAGCCAGTAGGCATGGCTCATGCTATCATCGTAGTAGATCCAAGGCTCATCTCCAGTGATTAGCTACTCAAGAAAGTCCTGTTCGTGCTGTCGCAGCAGAAGACTTTCGCAGATGGTTACACGTGCAGCGCGGTCGTGGATGGTCAATGCATGAGGTGTCCATCTAGACAGCATTGTGCGGCAGTCCATTTTATTTAAATGGCGAGCGATGGTGCATCGACAGTATCCAAGTGTCTGATTAAAGCCAATAGAACATTTCCATACACATCAAAGCCTTTTAGCAGTGAACCGATTTCAAATGTTGATGAAAATGAATAAAACAATAGTGCGAAAGAAATTATGGGAGAACCGAGTACTTTGCTTGCCCATCAGTTTCTTTTTGACTTCTGTCAAGTTCATTACAGAGCCCGATGGTCTTGATGTCCACATTCTCTCTTAATGTTTACATTTTCATCCATAGAACTCATCCGTCTCATGTCTTGCTTAATCTTCTCAACTTAACTATTTGTGCAGTTTTTGTAAAAAGTAATCTCCAAGCAGTCTGAATCCTAAAATAAGATAGAGAACTGTAACGGAAAACTTTCCACAGATAAGAAGTCTCCTCATTCACTCATTCTGATTACAACACACATTTTCATGTCTTCTCAAATTATTCGCATATTAGATCTAAAATCATTTTGTTTCTTCACCATGGTCCGACTGATTTCCTCTTCTAGTGCACCCAGTCACTTTTCTATCGCCTTACCATAACGTAACATTTTTATCACATAATCTATCACAATGACCCAATGAAAAGTCCACTAGATCACGCTACTAATAACTCTATAAATGTCATAATTCAGAAAGCTGCAAACAGCGTTTGAAGCCGATCACCCGAACGGAACAATGCAGGTGTTCTTTTCAGAACCTAAAAGGGATCGAAGGAATTGTACATGGTGCGTTTAATGCACGTTTTGCAATTTATGAGTACAGAAGTTTCTCTATCATTTCTATATTTAGAGCTCTTTATTTTCGAGCACTGCTATTGGTAAAAACAATCTCTAAAACTCAATGATCTGCAGAAGGCCGTCGCAAACATCAGCAGTGAAGCGTGTTAATTGAGAATGAAACAAAAATCATTTTCTAGGACGTCAGTGTGCTTTCACATGGCAATCGACAAGGAAATCCTGAATGAACATTCTACCATGTCGGCTCTCTCCCCGCCCGCTGACAAGAATAGCGAGCTTTCTCGTCTCTATAGCCATTTCAAGGTCATAAATATTGAGGTGAGAAGATGTTCAAAAATCAGTTTCATAAGGTTTTTTTCAGAACCCTTAAGGTTTCCCATAAAGCTAACTATGCAACTAGTCGGGATAACACTTGTTTTTGAGTTAGATTGATGATCGATAACTAGAAGCAAAAAACGCTTATCTTCGGATACACATCGACTCTGTTGAGCTAGCACTTGTCTGGGTTTTACTGAACATAGTGTGATATCCACCCAAACGTGTTGAGAAATTATATTTCATGCGTGGATTTGAAGATGTTGTATACTGCCAAAGTATGAAACTTCGAATATTACGGTTATGCATGAAGATACATGAGGGTGGAGAGTTGGAACATTCTGGCCGCCATGGTCACTGAAAGGGCATAAGATCACAGGACAAACATTTGTATAGAAGAAAATTGAGGTACTTGTAGCCGAAATAACTTGAAAGACATTGTTAAGATTGGTGGTGAATGCGACAACAGAAAATTGCCGAAAAGCAGAAGTAAAATGGGAAAGAAAATATGAGTAGAGGAACAAAGAACAGGAAAGTCAGAAAGATAAGAGCAAAACAGTTCCTTTCCACAAACTAAACGGAGGTTAAGACGTTTCAAAACCTAACGCCCCATTTACTCTTTTGATTTTTGATAGTATTCGTGGAGTCAAAATGCTCCCGTCACATTGCATCCCTTAACGGCAAAACGACATCGATTCTCCTTCTATAAGCTGCCAATATATCAGATCACACTTGCTCAAACCCCGCAAAATCTGTAAATGGCGAAAGAATTTGATGTTACATTACTGCAGAGTGGAAGAACTCGATTTACGCCGAATGGCAACCTATATTTTGAATCTATATGTTTGTTAATGCAAAGGTATTCTCTTGAAATAAGTGTAACGCAAGGGTTAGTAGCCTGTGTCTGCGGAGATAGAGGCACGGATGCAATACAACGATAGGCCGTCACAACCGCTCCGCTGCTTAGTCCAAATGTCCATTCCATCACCACTAACAATGCTTTATAAAGTCAAATATATGGCATGTCCTTCGAGACTTGACAAACGCTAAACGCTCCAAGGTATTCTTTATCTACTTTTACAGAGCTGCACAGATCCACGGTCTTCCTCCTTTCAACAGGCAATATATCAAGTATCGACGCAGGTGATTGTGCCCATCGTCAGCGTTATCATTCTAATTATTATGCTCATCGCTTTACTTATATACGTCTGCTTCGTCAGAAGATACAAAGAACATCTGCGCTTGAAGAAAAAACAGATGAAAGGTATTTTTGAAAAAAAGCCTACTGCGTCTTACAATAATCATCTCAGGATTTCTGAATTGCAGAAGCAGAACGGAAACCTTCACCAATCAACTACACGCCAACCTTTATCCTGCCACCCATGACGTGAGTTTATGTAATGTATCCTGTATCTTCCGTCAGTTATTGATCGTAAAGAAGTTAACTATGATAAGACCACTAGCAGCGATAATAACGAACTCTAGGTATAAGCACTGCATTTCAAACGACTGTTTTTTTAACCCCGCTGTGAACACTGAATATGATCTATTGAGTTCTAAGCCTTTCGAGGTTGATATGTCAGTGGCTCACTTACTTTTCGTCGGTCTCGTCTTCCTCATCACAGCCATCGCCTCACTAGTCACTCCTACTGATTATAGGGATGGGGAAACATGTTAGGTCCAGGCAATTTTAAATTGCCTTAACCATTTTGAATCGATGGCTCACTGTTGTTATCAGGCACAGATCCAAATGGGTTATAAGTAACAACGAAATTCAAATATTTTGAGCATTGAGCAAAACATTCGACTCCAGTCGGGAGCTGAACCCGCGTGTCTTCCATACCGGTGCCTTCTGTTTTGCATACCGCTCAGCATTCCTAGACTTAGATTTGAGAATTATAGCATCATAACACTGCGAGAAAATAGTTTGAGTCAAAAATCCACACAGGTAATAAATAACATCGAAATTTTGAACCTTGTAATAAGATTATAACTTCTTTTTGTAGGCAACATATCCGATTTTATTAAATCCTTCGGTCGTCGATTCAAGAATTCATTGAGCCTTTCTCTCCAAGCCATAGCCACAGTGATATACATGGATACGCCTTCGATTACTGTAGTATGAATTGAATAAAGCTTGCTTTTTCACGTCTTATGATACGAAATCCTAGACAATTTATGGAGCAAAATGAAGTTTTGCAACAACGTGGTGGTAAATGAGAATAAGCAATTGCCTAGTAGCGACTGCTAGTTATGGTTTTGATTGGAGCAATCATCTGCAATACTCTTGTGTGGCGAATGCACATTTCTTGATGTCTACTTTTTTAACGAAGTGGTAGCGGAGAATCGTTATAATTACTGATATTCAGAAAGGTATATGTAGAAACTCGCTTCGATAATCCTTTCAAAGGCGCATATTTTGAGCAAAGCTCAAATATCATACTCATAGGTTAGGCATGGCGCCGTGAGCAGAGGTTCGATAAGACCTTCAAAGTATAATCATTATTTACAAAACTATATCGGTATCTCAGTAAACTTGTGCCAGCCTTGCAGGTCTATGCGACTCGAGGATTCGTTGAAGTGTGTGATCTTGCTACATGACGTTTCGGACGTTTCTCTTCACATTTACGGATTTTGGTGCATGAGCGAACCAACCGTTTTGAATTTTCTCCCTTCAAAATGTGCCCTTTTCTGACCTAAAAGTTTTTGCCTAACAAAGCAATAAAACCGAAGCGGACATATCAGAACGATGATCCCAAGTAACCATCCAGCTGTATTTACTGAATACTAAATAGATACTGATTTTGGAATACACAGAGGGAACAGAAGAAGAAGAAAAGAAACAGAAGAAGAACACATTTTCTTCCTACGACTACTTCACCCTCGATAAATAACGGACGTTTTTCGTTTTTTTGTGTATTTGTTACCATTTAGAATGATAAATGGAATGCACTCAAGAGAAGTGAGTGGTGAGCAAAAACACGGCCTCAGCCGCGAACCGAAATTGCATACTCGACCAAACCTGTTGAAGGTTGGTGGCTGATAGCAAACATGAAGATGTTGAAGAATGAGCAGTGGTGCAAATGTCCTTCAGTGGTGTAGTGGTAGAGCACGCGTTCTCGGTATGGATGGAACGCTTGTTCAATTCCCGGCTGAGGGCATGTTTTTGCTCACCCCTCAATTCTCTTAGGCACATCATAACAGTGCGAAAAATGCAGTTGAAACAATAAAAATTTCGGGAATGCACTCACTTGTCTGAAGCTTGGCCAAACTGGCTTCAGAAATAGGTTGGTCTATTGCTGAGAGAAGCCGAAATTTTGGATGTATGTACAATTTGGTAGCTTTCATACTAGACTAAATTGGCCAGTTAGCTGAGAATAATTTTTTCTTGCTGAACTCAATTATCCTGCAGAAAATGTGCTTTATTCCAGTGTGGAGCGTTTCAGGCGATAAAAATAACTTTATTAAGAAAGTCACATACTACGGTGTAAAGAAACTATAGTTCTTTAGTACTAATTCTCTTATTTTGAAGCATTATTTAAATGCTTTTCTTATACTTCGAAATTATAATATTTCTACTGCTTATTTCGCAGTGTTATAATGTTTATGAAATCGCATATCCGACCAAACCTGTTAAAGGTTGGTGGCTGATAGCTAACCTAGAGATGTTGAAGAATGAGTGGTCGGGTAAATGTGCCTCGGTGGTGTAGTGGTTGGAGCACGCGTCCATGGATAGGATGAAAAGCGGGTTCGATTCCCGACTGAGGCCGTGTTTTTGCTCACCACTCAATTCTCCTTTTCTTATTTTGTGAACCGCAATAGAGCGACAATCTCAGGAAGCTGATAATTAATATTAATCTCAACGTTAGCCACGAAGATTGGTTGCCTGTCAAAGCATTAAAACAGATAATATCGTTAAGTTCGAAATGGTGACCAAGCAACGAAGATACTATGGACTTCCTTCACTCAGAATCATTTTACACTTGAGCGAAATAAGAATAATGTGTGATGATATAGTTCTCAAATAGAAGAAACGACATTTTTGAAACACCGATGCAAACTCGTGCGAATAGCGATCTTGAGGATAATCTCAGTGTGATGAAAAAATATTCTTTATAGTGTGCTAGTATAACCTTACGTCACTAATTTGATGGAAAGCTGAGACCCTTTGATGAAATGACGTTTTCTCACGTAGTTATTTCTCGAAAGTATTTTATCATAGAAATGAAAGGATGTAGTAAGAATGATAAGTGAAGGCAATTGATTCAAGAGTTTCAGTAATTTGAGATAGTAGCTGGGCAGTATGAAGTAAAATTTGGACAGTATGTGGGCATGGAAATGTTCTCTAGATCATCTTTAGACTGACGGGAACTGCATAAATTTAGCAGAAAGACACTGCAAAGGTGCGATAATATCGAATCCGAAAAAACTAGCACTGAAAGGACGAAGTGTTACAAGAAGAAAATAAACATCATTTTTTATGGTTGATTTTGATACAGTCTTCTCAATCAATAGAAAAGTCTCAGGATCTATTGGAACTAATCAAATCAATAGATATGGATCGAAGAACAGTATTGCAAACGGCAAACCATAGGTGTCCCCGTAATGCAACACGTGATAGCGGACAATCTCTCAGCTTTACGACTGCTAACGGCTTCTTGTAATGATAAGCGATGAGTCCCCGTATACTCGTGCTACTGCTGTGAACACTCTTCTCAAAACACTGTAATGTTATCTGTATAAGCGTTTCAACTGTCGTACTTGCTGTAAGCAAAGAACATTTGCTTTAAAAACGTATTCGCTTCGAATGGAAATAATAACCGAACTATCAACTTGAGATGATTAGTTGTGCCCTCCTCTGCGTATCAAAATTTCAGTTTAAGCATAACATAAACTCGCAAGTTGTCCATCGAATGCAAAAAAAAAAATCTTGCTTGATTCAGATATGCCAATGCTATAATATTATCCTACGAAATTGTAGCTGCCTACTTCCAGCTATCCATACTTCATTTTGAAGAAGTCTTCATGAAAAATTAAGCAGTTTGATCTACCATGATATACCATACCATAGTGATTACTATAGTGTCCGTATAATTGACGACACGCTTTCTGAACATTCAGAGCTCGACGCCCGTTTGTTAATCCTCACATGGGCCAAAAAAGCCGTTTTTCTATTGATTTGTTCCATAATTTCTTTCGCCCTAATGTTTCCTTCAGTTTTTCTTCATTTCTAATCGAATTACTGCCAAAAGGTTGAAGGGCGTTGGAGGATATTAGCTTGGGCACAACTTGAATGCGGCCGTAACACCATGGCTAGGCATCTAAACAAAAAAGTTCTTTGCAAATTGATGGCTCGATAAACACTTAATTTATCGAGCGACCACCTCACATTAAAAAGTCGACTCCCCACGTTTTGTAGAAAATTGGGCTGGACTACGGTACCACATCCACCGTGTAATCCTGATATTGCTCCATCGGATTAACATCTCTTCCGTGATGTGAAACCGCATCGCGGGAGACTAAAACTATAACCATCTCAAAGGTAGCCTCACCGACTTCTTCGATCACAACCTTAATTTTTCTGAGAAAAAGACATCCAATCTTTCCCCATCAAATGGTTGCGTATCATTGGTTATGCAGCGATTATATTGTTGGATAATTGATTTCTTGAATAAATAGCAATTCATTTAAAAAAACTGTTGAGATGCGTAAATAATTATGAGACAACCCAATATTTCAATCTGTTGAGGAGGTGACCATTCTTGGTTGGCGGGCGGATCGAGCGGGTACGAAGAGCGGCCACAGGCGTATTCTGATAATAATGTAATAGTTTTGTGATGAATTTTAGATATAAGGATATCGGCAGTAAGAACAACGCCAGTGCTTTTTTTAAAACCTTGTTTTTTCATGCAGGAAACCAAATACATACGAAATTATCATAATATGAACTGTTGCTGAACACTACGCTATCTTATTTATATTTATTCATACCTCAATAAAAATTATCCTTGCTTTATTGTGTGAAAAGCAGATCACCTTTGTACATTGTTCGGAAGATTAAATCGTCAATCACAGCATTTTGCCTACATAGTCATTCAGTACAGTCTGTGTTAATAGTTATGATATATTCCCACTGCATATAACATTCAAAAGTCTCCATAATCTTATGAAACTGTGAAATAATGTATAATTTGTAAAAAATGATACTACGCATCGCATGTGATGCCTCTTCATAGACAAGTGTCAACAATTTTTCGCTTACTAACGTACCTCGTGAGTTGAGACTATATGGAATGCCTTTACATATAAATACGACTGTTTTTCAAGACCTCGCTTGAAGTTTGATGCATCCCGAGAGTTTATTTTAGGCCTTTCATGAAGTCTGATATGACATTTATAGAGCTAGACATACGTTTCGGCCTTCTGACCCCATTAGTATTACGGTGCCTTTCGGTTGAGCCAATAACTTGCAAGGGTATATACCCCTACATCCTAAGGAATCGATAACCAAAAAGCACCGTGATACTAATAAAGCCAGAAGACCGAAACGTTAGTCTAGCATTAAAAGTGAAATAACAGACTTCATGAAAGACGTGGAATATGCTGTCAGGACCTATACAGAATTATAGAACATACTCTTTCTATCGTCTTTTGAATAGTAATCCTTTTATATATCCACTTATATTTCACTATGGGCATTATTTATGATTTCAACCTGTTCATTTGGTTAACCGCGGACAAATGAATACTCGACCTCATTCGCTAAACAGAAACTGTTCACAGAAGTGTTAATACTCATTCGAAAGCTTAAATCTCTGGCTAGAGTCGTACGTGGGCGATTTTCCAAAAAGCCATTTTACAATGCTGTAAAATCTAAAATAAAGTCATGTTTCACACGTTCACGCTCTTTTTTCTTACCTCGTCAATATTTCTCTGGGCAAAGTCCCCTCCTTTGCATGCTCCACACTCTTTCGTAAGCTCAACTCTGGAAGAACTCAAAAGTGTGTTTACTTTTCGGAAAAACTCTTTGATAGCGCTGTGGGAGAAAGAAAAATTGCCATTTTACGCCTCACCGAACAGAGCTCTTTCTTCAGATTATTATTAGTCTTTCGATAGTGTAAGTTTCAAAGATCCCAACGCTGTACTTATTTTCTGGAAAAGATTGTTTTTCACTGCAATGTAATAGGGAAAATAAGACCGAATTTCACATATTTGGCGAGTTTGTTAACCGGCCCACCCATAGTCAGGAGGGCGGGCGATAATCAATGCTCTGATAGATTAGACTTGTCGGGTGCAATTTGTTTTCAATTGAGAATTTTTCTCCTCTTTGGAATAATCTCCATATAAAAAGATTGACTCAGATGCTACGAGAATTCCTCTACGCGTTCATATGCTTTTCTTGCTTCCCGCTTATTATACGAGTGAGAAAAATAAAGTGCAGTTAGGGTGTGGAACATAATTTTATTTTGAATGCATCTTCGAAAACCGGCCATGTACAGCTCTAACCAGAGATTAAAGCTTTCACATGGTTACTAACATTCCTATGAAAAGTTCCAAATCCAGAAAAGTCCAGCGAATGACAGTGAATATTCATTCATCCTCGGATAGCCGAAATGAACCCTACAACCTTAGTCACTGGGCAATGACATTGATTTTTCATGTTCTGCGTGACTCAGACGATGAAGTACAAGAAACTTCGGCTAACGCCGGTGCAGTGCATGGCTGATCGAGAAATGTGGTGTCGCCCACTATCTTACGTGTCAGGGAGTCACCGCCACGTCTTCAGAGCAACGTCCTGCGCTACTTTGAGAAACCATTTGATTTCCACGAGCTGTTCATGAGGGATGTCTAGGAGTTAGCTAAAGAGCTGATTCATCTATGGTCAGCAAGAAAACGGGATATGAGAGAATGCGAAGATCGATGCGTTGAACGAAGCATTGATTTATGCCCACAGATGACTGTCATACGATTACTTGATCTGAAAGATTGCTGGTGCAGTCAATCATCTCCTATAAGCCAAATCTGGGCCAAGTGCCATGCTGAAAGATAGATTTGTTGAAGGTCATGATTATCTGCATCCAGCAGACAACGAGAGATATGGAGGGCAAGCCCTGCTCGGTACACCAGCTGCTATAACTCGTCAACATAATAGTAAGGTTAAGAATAGACCAGGCAAAATTGTGCGCATTGATAAGTCGACAGTACAAACTAGAGAAAGAACCAAACTGCGCTATCACACTCCTTGCAAATGAGACAGACATGGAATAAAGCTGTTCAATGTTCCTGGTGGGAGGAGGTATACCTGTTATACGATGATTCACGCAGGCGCTGGCACAAATCGGAGACCAGGCGGGCGTATCACAAATAGTTCTGCGATGGACCTAATTGATAGCGAATCTGATGACATTTTTTGAACCTGTCGAAAGTCTCCTATGGAACTGATAAAGTGCTATACACGTGTTTCGGCTTTGAAGCCTCATCAGTAGCACGGTGTGTTCCGGTTCAGCCAATTCCTTGTAAGGAAGTATATCCTTACATATGATGAAATCAACACTGAGTTATTTCAAATCATCGCATGTCAGCTGATAACATTCCTCAAAATTGCAGTGACCAGTTGCTCATGACTGGTAAAATGAGTGACCCCACTGAGTTATTGATGTTTCATGGTGTGTAAGCTTCGTTACTTTTCCTAATAGATTAAAGTTCCTTATTTCATTTTCTTGAAAGAATTTTAATTCTGAGCAACTTGAAATCTCAAGTATTGGATAATGAGCCATACTTACACCAAATGATTGACTGAAGTCTCTTCTCTAAGCTGAAAGCTCTTCCGACCCCTTAAGCATCCAATTGTAGAATGATTCTAACCTTTCTGCGTTTAAACCAACTTTGGACGCCAAATTCTAAATACTCTAAGGTTTTTGTCGACTTCCGAGCCAGTATTTGAATTCATTCTATTTGGAGAAAAACAATGAGTGATATTGCTTGATAGAGAATGCTGTGTAGAAATCATGTTGCTAAATGAAAAGCTCAGACCTGATAAAGGAGTGGATTTCTGGTTCAAATTTTGTGCCTATTCCTCTAGTGCCAAAACTTATAGAACGACTTATTTATTTTATTTTGAGCTGTTGAACAGTGACAGAAGTATGCAGTTGCTATAGTGATATCCACAAACCTTCAAATACTCCGAAAACCTATCTCAGTATTGGAATCACTAGGTTTTTTGACTTATATAGATTAGTGTGGCTAGAACATTGTCTGTGTGTCTTTAGTTTAGACTATATTGAATTGGCGGATGAACTTTTGCTGTGTGCTATTCCTGGTCGTTGGTCTGATGGCATCCGTGCAACTAGAGGATTGCCCTACCCTAGGCACATCTGCTTTCCTACTCATCACGGTCTCTTCATCACTTGACTATGAAGGATTTATTGGATTACTGACGTATTACGCAAGGGTCGGTTTATGTTAAGCCCATTATATTGATCAAAAGTTTCTTTGAATATAACACTCACAGTAACTCAGTACATAATCAAGGTGAAGAAGCAATTATTTCATCAACATCTTATAAAGATAAAGTCCTACAGCGCAATGAGGAACAACTATAAAGATTGTATTATTTCTCTATCGCCATGGAATGCCTTCTCAAGTGCATGTTGTCTACTACATATGTCGATTAATGAGTTACATGCAAAGCTTTGAATGCCAGACGGCAATCGAACCCGCCAAGTCACCCTTTCCTGGGCGCGCGCCAACCAATTGCACTACCGGCGCCCTTGTTGTGCTATCACTCTTTCTGCGATGTAATTGTAGCGATCTGTCAGCTACTAACCGCCAACGGTTTTGCTTTGCAACCTCATATAGGCATTTAATCCAGTAACGCTGACAGATAATGGATATATGTAATCGATGAGAATTCTTCATTTACGTGCCTCAGAAAAGGGCAAAATGCGGGTTCGATTACCGTCTGATGTTCAAAGTTTTGCCATATCAACATCATTGAACATATAATCATGACATAATCGCATCACTGAAAGATGATTGATAAGGATTGTTTGTTGCCTGCATATGTCCCAGTTCATTGCCAAATAAGTTTCATCGACCGATATGATGACTCATTTGATATTGCAACATTACTTTCTGGGTATGAGCACTTGACATCGATGTTGACGTTCGTCATATCATGTCAACATTTTGATATCGTATATTGTATGTATGCACTGTATAATTTACAATAGGTCTATATGTACTGAGAAGCAGTTTCCTGGCTTTGCGGGACTTCTATTACCACTTCTATCTCAGAACCTAAAGTCTTCCCTTCGTCGAAAGTGCAATAAGGCGGTCCTATGTACTCTCGCGATAGTCTCATATATTTGTTATGAAATCAACTCAAATAGCATTCTCACAGATGGCTTTTGAAAAACCGATCAGGTGCTTTAATGAGAAATGCGAAAGGCTCTATAGGTATTCCGATCAACCTTTTACATGTTTAGTATTGCACGATTCTTCATTAGCAGAAAAGCATGTTGGATGCCAGAAGAGGGAGGTCCTAAAACGATGTATTTATGCTCTTTAAGTATGCATGAAAACTGAGGCGTGAGGCTGCCAAAAACATCAAAGCAATATTCTTGAATGATTTCCTCTCTAACCTTCCTGGGAACTTTAATCGTTCAGCGACATTTTGACGGACATCGCAAATACTCTTTTCAACCTATGCATCTTCAGCCTTTTTAATCTTCATCTTGCCTCAAGGTCTTTCTGTAGAGTTTACCTGTAGCAGTCGTTTGGAATTTCACACTGTATACTAACTTTGGTGTTCCAAGGGGCAGAGGCCTCTTTATAGCTTTGAAACTCTTAATTTTCATAGCCCTAACATGTAGATGTTCAATGAGGTGGCACGCTTCAACAGGGTCATCGCCGGAGACATTTTTCCACGAACCGACTGATCTCGTGGCATCTGTGCAGAGCTTTTTTATACGATTTCCTTAAGCTTGTGATTAACAGGATCGGACACATTGTGTAGCCTGCTTCCTATAGCAGTCATAAAAACAGAAGATTTATATACATTAGAGTCTTTTCGGCAGTCCTTAAGGCATCATACTTTCTAATTTACTGTTGTCTTCTATCTGATAACATTTTCAAAAATTGCGTCGGTGGTGCAGTGGTAGCACACGTTCTAGGCATGGATGAAACATTGACTCAGTCCTGTGTGGGGTCGATTGATTTGCATTTCACTCAACAATAAGATATTCCTTTTTATTGGAATCCATTTTTCTCTCTTTTTCTATTTATAAATATAGTTGACATACCAAAGTTAGTTTCAGTTAATGCCGCTAAACGAAACAATAAGCTATAAGCTGAACTTTGGCGCGAACACCACAGTCAGCATTGATACCGACTCTTTCGAAGCCGAGTTGAAAACGTGGCTCAGCGACGATGATCAAATGCATCAGTTCTGGTACAGCGCCAAAACCAATTATAGCGGTGTAGTGCTTCACGATGACCCAGCAGCTCCACTTAGTGCAGTCATCAGAAGTTTCTACGACATCGTGAGTTTCCTATTAGCTATGTTCTATTAATCTAGTTCATTCATCAAACTGTTGCGTGGAGGTTATTACTCAATTTATTATATGCAATCGAAACCTAACGCAGTACTTTGCCATCAAATTATCAAATGAATTGTTCGAAAGATTATTAAGAAATTTATTCGGATGATGACATAATTTTCTCCCATATACCAAGGCTTGCGATTGTTTATAATGAAAGTCGTAGTTCATCCAGCTTGATTATTTCGCACTACACGGAAAGGCACACTGAACAAAGATCAAAAGTTTCTATGATGATTAAAAAGGACTGATCTTAAAAGTGCAAGCTAACTCACACATGAACCTCGCCATCGCCACTGATGACGGTTGTAATACAAGTAAGTTGATGAAAGAAATTTAATATGGCCAGTACACAGCTGCGCTAACACCATCGAATAAGAGGTAGGTGCTCTGGATCTTAAGGAAACTAGAAAACAGAGAGAAATTAATTGATGATACTGAAGCGGTTCTAATATGATGATTAAGTCGAAAAGAGTCCGAACTGTTACGAGGAAGAATCTTTGTATTTCATCAATCCATTTTATTTCACAATTTTCTATTTTATTTCAGTACTTTCTCGTCATCGGAGAGAAATTTTTGGAGAGGTATTTTTTACTAAACAAGCACTTTCCATTAGACTATTAATTATCACTGGGAAGCTTCATTCTCCATGATTTTGAAAAGATATTTGTTCTTTGAGAAGGTTCGTAACAGCGGTGTAGCAATATTGAATTGAACCCTTTCCCTAAATTATCATTAATCACTCAATAGCGCGAATGTCGGCAATTTCAGCAATGTGCTGGTTTTTTGAATAACACCTTTTTGATGCGCTGTGGCAGAGGAAATAAAACTGAGTCCTACACACGCGTATCATTCGCAGCACAGATCTTTCTCCTTAGAGTATTGATAATCATTCGATAGAGCAGATCTCGGCAGCTCCAGCACTGTGCGAGAGTATCTGAATGGCTATCCGCTCGCGCGATAGGTCGATCGCGCATCGCTTTGAATGAGGTGCGTGATTTTTGTTATTAAACTCATGGTTTTTTTTTCCCGTTTGCAGAAGAACTTCAAACAAAGCGTTTGATTTGATAATTCATGACTTTTTCTAAATAATCATGTACTATTCGTGCACAGGGTTAGAATGCTTAGGTCTAGGCATATTGGTGATTATATTTGGCAATATAAATTGGAATTGGTAAGCTTTAGCTCACAGAGCGATATAATAGATTTTTTATTCATATTTCACTTACATAACGCTTAGAAAACTCTACAAATGGAGCACAGATTTTTTAACAAGTAACGAAAAGCGTGATAACGCGCGACGTGTGTGAAAAACATCTTGTCTTTACTGCTACAGCGCGTCAGACGGTCTTTTCAAAAACAAGTGCATTTTTGCAGTTGACGGGATTCGAGCTTTTGATTGATTATTGCAGGTACAGTGAAAATTCTTTGCACAGCAAAAAAGACCTCTTCATAGAACCCTTTCCGATTGTCGAAAAGTACTCTTTTTTAGATTGACATTCTTTCCATACATGATCGGTGTAAATTCTCCTCTTCAGAAAAAAAAAGTAGGAGAGCTTTTATGGTGTACTCATGAGAGGGTCCCATGGTAGCTCATTACGTACTTGTACTCTCAATCATTCAAGTAGAAACAATCTGAGTAGAGAGATGCCTCGTTTTTTCGGAACGAGTCTCTCATGGAATATAAGAAAATTAAGATTGCTGAAGAAAACCAGCATCCATCTACCGTTGTTCGCAAGAAACAACTGGTTCTGCTCACTGACTACATTCCTCTTAACGTCATCGATGCCATGAAAACAATTATAAATGTAGGAGGTTTAAGCTTTTGTTCCTCTATACTGAACCTATGGATAGCAGCTCAGCCATCAAATTTTAGATGAATGAGCAAAAGTTTGGTCTATATCATCAGCTGAACACCACCGACTTCGAGCTGGCCGCTAATTTTCCCATTTACTCGGTAACGGATGATATTGACGTCTCGAAAAAGCGCATAAACTTTCAGAGGCCCGTAAACTTTGGTGAGTTCATAACTGAGGAGCACTAGAGACAACGTGTCAGCTTTCATCATTCACTAAATCTCCTTAAAATTTCGTGTTTTATTTCCATTTACTCACTAAACTGTTATCTCCTTTTGCCGACATGGTAAAGCGAGTGTAAAGGAATTTATTCCATTGTTGTACATTCATTGCGCGTTTGATGATTCAAAAGGAATCCCTTCGGGGAGTTCATTTTCTAATCTCGTTTTAGTTACTGAAACTTTGGAAAAGAATTTTTGATCGTACTTCGTGAAGTTTGAGTCTTTCTTTTGTGAACGACTTTTCCATTAATGCTCTGAACGTTGATCAATCCCTGAGGAATGCACCGTCCATCTGATTACACCAAGCATCGTCTGAGGTGAAAGAATGCATATTTTACCTTTAAAATGGCTCGTTGTGGCTTCTTAGTGTTTTAAGTTAGTGCTACTATCCTCTCAAACAACCCAGCTACCAATTCGGTGATCTCGGAAGGATGGAAAGCTCGGTGAGGCTTTAGCAGAGTTGACTTGCTAATTGATGCCTAAGGGGCCTTAGCCGTGACCGTAAAATGTGTTCGTACTTCTTGAATGCGGCGAACACTGCTACCGAAAAAAATGTCGCTGTGTAGACAACACTTTGGAATCGTTTCTCCCGCTTCTTCTTTTTTATGGAAGTGTTCAGCATCAAATTTCATTTGTTGCATTGAAAGAAAGGTGTCATTATTCGATTGTAAGTGAGCGTCACAAGGGTACTTTTCGTTTTCCCTCTCGCTATCTGTTCATTTTCGTTAGATAACACAGAATGAAGGAACGATTCTTTTCAGTGGACAAGTTTCTTGTAGGAGTATGAGAAATCATTCGAAAGCCTGAATCTCTTGCTACTGTTTCATATGGAGGTTTTTCAAAAAGTCCCTTTTGCAGCGCTGCAAGATCCAAAATCCAATTTTGTTTTAGATCGGCCGCATAATTTTATTATTATTTCTTTGGAAGAGCGAAAAGAATGTGAACGTGCAGAAAAAGTTTTGTATTATCACAGTTATACGTTTAATCTGGAGTTTCTTTTGAAACGGAAAAAGTATTCTGAATAAATGACAAAAAATGCAGTCTACATCTGTAACGCATCAGCGCCATCGAACGATCGCAATGTTGAAACACGGACAACTCCCCTGCTCCCTCCCCCCACTCCATCCCGTAGATTAGCCAAAAAAACGTATGTTCGCGTTTGACAATGAAACGATCTTTCCACAAAATATGCTCAGCTCTGGAATCGCTGAATCTTACGCTATAGAATGATTGTTAATAGTCTAAAGGAAGAGCGCTGTCTTGTGAGAAATAGGCTTGCGTGAAAAGCAAATATTTTCCTTACACTGAAGCGTTATTCAAAAACTTTACAAAAAGCAGCTACTTAACGCAGTAGCCAGAGATTAAAGCTTTTGTATACTATGAAAAGTTCTTGTGCAGCGAAAGAAATAGTTTTTTCGTCCCGAACAACCTAATAAAAAGGTACCCACTACCTTTCTGTTTATACAGTGTTGTCTGATGAGATCGCAACAGATAATGAAAACTACTTCAAGCAAGTTTATGCGGCGGTAGATATTGAAGTGGTTAGCTCAGTGAGTTCCAGAGAAGACCCATGTTTTACTCTTATCTCAGGACTGCTTGAATTTCCTAGTGTTTTTACTGCCTTTTTTGCAGTATTATGTTGTTCATATATACCCAAGGAAATTGAATGGTGAGAGAAAATACGACCTCTGGCGGGAGTCGAGTTTACGTTTCATCCACATTTTTGCTCACCCTTCAATTCTCCCAGATATCTCAGGACTCTTATGAATAAAAAAGATTTCGAAGAGATAAGGCTGTGCTAAATGCCAACAAAGCCATAGAAAAAGTAGAATGTTAGAGAATTCCAATGAAATTCAATTGTATGATCATCGTTGCCTGCACTTTCTTGTGCTTCCACCAGAAATTTCTTGATTTTCCGATGGGATCTTGGAGCGGAGATTCCGAAATTTAAGAATGTATGGTAGTATATCACATTTGAGGCCATTAGTGTGTCATTACAGAATTTCCCAGCTCCGTGTACCAGGCCAAGCCATTGGCTCGTAGTGAAGTATTCATGACGGAATTCGATTCCACTACTCTCCTTCGACTTATGGAAAACACGATCACCGGCGATTTGTGCCGAATTCCGAACAATAAGATGTACAACGATTTCCTCACCATTCAATTCGCTCACAATGGCTCTGTTCACAGTTCGTTTGTGTTTAATGCTCATGTGTTACGAAGAGTTAATAGGGGTAATGTACTACAAAAGGTTAGTTATTTATCACTATATTTGGCCCCGTAATGCAGTTACCACAAAACATACGAATCATGAAACGATATGGAGTAAACATTAACTTGGAAGTAACAAGCAGATCCTTAGTGTGATCCTTAATACAACCTGACAATTTCTAGTCAGCAGCAGAGCCACACAAAGTCCTTCATGTGCACAACCGAGACATCGCTTAATAACATACCGACTTCTAACCTTAACACATTTCGGAACGTCTTAGAGGAGCATGTCATTAAACTGTGATATCTATGTGCACTGAAATCTGCCTATATTTTTCGTAGGGATGCAGAAAGGTGCGGTCCACTGGACTTTTCGACGGCCGTTCTATGATTCAATTTCCAGGAAAAAGAAGAGAAATTACAGTCAAGAAAAATTTAACTTTGAAGGCAAAATGCAAGGAACTGTTGAATTACATTTGGACACAGTGTATATAAAGTGTGGAGTGTGTTAATTGAATTAATAAAGCAGCTTTGCACAGTCTCTTTCAAATGAGGAAGGAATAACAAACAGCAATTGGAAAGGTTTGGGAATTTTTCGCACCTCCTTTTGACCACGTTATGGAAGCTCTAGCCTCAAAACTCGTTCTTCCTGTAACAGCTATATGAAGCTTCGAAATGCAAAAGAAAGCACTTGATCAGTAAAGACAAACATTCGAGGATCATCTACAACCTTTGAGTAGCTCAATGAAATGCCAAAACATACAACTAAACACAACGGCTAATTATAATTTCTTATAAATGGGCTTATGTGTAAACTGATCATAAGGTGCCTGTACGATGTTTTTGGGTGACTTTTTTCTTCCCCTTTTTAGATCTCACTATTCCGTCCGTTGGAGAACAAACCGCAAGCTTTGGACAGCAGTGTGTGGCCTATATCAAGAAGAAAAGTAAGCGAGTCTCTCACCACATAAATTGTTATATTCTCGATAGTTCAGCAACTCATCATTTCATACACCCTAAGCCTTCCTCCCCACCCCCTCATTTATGGCTTGCAATTTGACAGAATATTTTATTGGATGGTGAATGTTTATAACATACTGCCATCTTATTTGAAATGTCTCAGGCACTTCTGGATAAAATATCCAAAGTAAGTTAATAATTTTCCACGACCTTTCAAATAAGCGTGTCATTGGAGCCACGATATCTAAATCTAACAAAATCAACTTATATCTTCCCTTGGATCCGCAAAGTGTGAAACATAGCGAGTTTTCGGGCAATCGTCCTGATGTTAATTCCTGAAAAGGGCAGAAGAATCAAGTAGAAATCATGGATAGTAAGAGGCAGCTTTTAGAGAACAACATTTGAGATACATGGTTACGTTGTGTACAACCCAAATCTTTGCGCACAATTGTGAAGGATCGCACTGTTAACGTGAGAATGACAAACGGATATGAAGAACTAGTATTTCCCCCGAATATTTAACTCTCTCTGACTTTTGTTTCGCAAGATTGAATACCACCTAAGACGAATAAAATTATGGACAGCGCTTTATAAAATGCTGTGGAAAGGGTTATGCTGAGATTAATACAAATCAAGTTCGTGAAACAATGACTCTGAAGATCCGATTTGGTTGAAAATCATCTTGGCTGAACGTGCTATTGTCTTACGGCAATGCCTTCATGAGAGCTCCATCGAAAGTTTTTTGAACGAACAAGTGATCGATGCTTAGAACTGTTTACAACGACCATGAGTGAAAGACATTATGCTTTATTTGCGCACTATGTAGGCAAAATACACTACATATAACTTACACGTGTTGCCAGTAAACGGTTAGGTCTATTACTAAGGGCAATGTGATTCGCGTCATGGTGGGTCGGAGCTACTAGGGGTTTTCAAACACAGGAAAATAAAAAATAGGACTGTGCTCCATTCGTAAATCCGCTAAAGCAGAGGAAGTTAATTTGATTTGTGCTGATCAAGTACCATATGTGCAGATGTTCTAATCGTTGTTGATTACTAAACTGACTGAATTGTTGAGGACGGGGTTGACTTGATGTACGGCATGACATTTTTGGTCGCTCTTACGTTCTGGTCTCCTCAGAGCTTGCGGTTTTATATCGCTGGTAAATTGAGAGGAATTTCAGGAGGAAAATAAAATGAAGTATCTTTCGTTTTGAGTGTTTTCTCAAAACCTCAGCTCAAATTTCAATATACCAATCAATAATTCTTGAGCCACCATGTCAAGTGGTGTGTTATAAGGGCTGACTTATAGAGCCCGATGCACGTATTTCAATCTTGCGGTTTCTTCAGTCGGGCATTTATCCTTTCCCGTCTTTAGCCAATCATGTATGAGTGCTCCAGTTCCCACACTAGGAGTTAGCGACGGTGAACATTTTACACTCTATGTCCAATGAAATTATCAGCGAACACAGAGTGTTGTGCATTGACGAGATCGCAAGATCGAAACATGTGTAACGAGCTCTATAAGTCAGTCCATTTAACAGACCACTGACATCCGTGGTTTGAATATGATTATTTGGCATGCTAAAATGAAGTCTGTGTTTGTTTCGAGTGTTTTCTAAAGACCACGCACAAAATTAAATATATCTCATAAATATTGTTTGAGCATGTCATGTGTCACAACATGTCATGTGACCTGTCATGGGCTCTTATATAGTCCGATAAACGTGTTTCGGGCTTGCAGCCTCGTCATTGGGCCAGGCTCTTCGTCCTTAGCCAATCCTTCGGATGCAATCGTCTGACTGTCTAGACCAGGTGTAGTAGTTGCTCGTGCTGCCGCAATTTTTTCTTTGTGAACAATGTTATAAATAAAGAGTTCGCAGCAAAAAAGGGATGCCGGGATGTGTATTGGACTGTGCAAGAGCCTATAACAAACCATATGACATGTTGGCTCAGGTAATAATCATGAGATATATTTGATTTTCAGCGTGGTCTTAAGAAAGCACTCGAAACCAGCGGTATACTTCAAAAATACCAACCAAAAGCAATCGAGCGTCAAACACTGCCGATGCAGCGATTTTTTATTTGACGGCAAAAGTGTAGATTGTTCGCATTCGCCTACTTTATATAGGGGGATGTAGGATCTCCGAGAGGATCGGCTAGAGACGAAGGGCGTGCGCGACTGACGAGGCTGCAAGGCCGAAACACTTATTTCGAGCTGAACAAGAGTTCATAACAGACCACATGACAAGGTGGCTCAAGAGTAATTATAACGTAGTTTTGAAAATACTCTAAGCTTCGTTTCCAATGCTCCCACGCCTGTTAGATGTAATAAATAAAACAGGCAATTATGATCTCTTAAGATCCTCGAGACTATCGGCTAGAGATTAGATTGATTAGTAGATTTCCGAGCAATAATATGAAAATGTTTGTCTTCATTTCTATTCAAATCTGCGAATGCGATATATATAACGGTATCGGTAATATCTTTTTCCAGTTGGCTTAATACCTAAGAAAACATGTGATGAAGCTGCAAGAAGGATTGTCGAACACTTCGTTGCTAGCACACATCAGTTCTCTGATACTTTCATCTCGATAGTGGTCGCAAACATTAGCTGTGACGTAAATTCCCTCACAACTCTTTCTGGAAAGGTATTTTTTTACCAGCATAGTATCTGAAGCAAATAAACCTAACAGCAGTTTTTAGAACTACGTCCAGTTTATCTCTTCTCGAGACCTAAGCCACGTTTACGATACGATGACATTGCCACTACTACAGCACGGTTCTCTACACATCGGTGTGGATTGGCAAGTAGTCCAGGACAATTCGTTCTACCTGGACGAATTCTCCACAGCATGCAAATCAGCTATACCGTTTGGTAAATTTACAAAATCGTGACTTTCCAAAACTTCCCAAATTACAAGGAGTAATATTCTGTCATAACTTTCTTCTTTATATATAAGTCACCATGGGTTTCTCAACCCTTTGACCTCCGTCGACCCAAACTATTGTAATGACACACAACATTACAGCGCCACTCGTCTAGAATGTGAGCTTCCAGATTGCTCTTAGTAATTAATCCCAAAACCGACTATCTATTAACCTCGGCATGGTTTGAATAAATAAGTATCTTCTTCTGTTAGCCGCTCCGAGGTGTTATTGATATTATTTATTGGATATCAGCGAAGCATATAACAATACAGTTAATAATGCAGCACGAATATTAGAACAGTCGTAGTGGCTTACGTTTCGCGAAGGTCCGCCATCTTCACAGCCTGGAAAGGTCAACTTGATTCGCCAATTATTAAATCAAAGGCCTTCATAACCCCAGCAGAAAACGTAAGAAATAAATTTCTTGGGTCGCATAGGAAAAACTTCATTTCGAAAACACTCACCGCTTAGATGTTTTAGGTCTTTCAATTGATAATTGAAGATCTGCCACTTAGAGTCCGTGCTTAAGTGAGACTGTGCCTGGCTCAGGCCGGGAATATTAGCCTGAGGTATGGTGCTAGGTCACGCGTTATTACGAGGCATTCCTCTTTGCGGTTCATTTTTGGGCCTTTGCTAAATATCCAGAAGGCTTCCAAAGTTTTGCGCGTAGATGTTTTTGACCTGTGCAAGGACCGTGAATTTGACGTCAAAATCTGCTCCTTTATGCGAGGAATCTCGTAATAACGCGTGACCTAGCACCATACCTCAGGCTAATATTCCCGACTTAAGCCAAGTATGGTCTCAATTAAGCACAGACTCCAAGTGGCAGGTCTTCAATGATTAATTGAAAGACCTAAAACATCTAAGCGGTGAGTGTTTTTGAATTGAAGTTTTCCTATGCGACCCAAAAAAATTTATTTCTTACGTTTTCTGTTGGGGTTATGAAGGCCTTTGATTCAATAATTTGCGAATCAATTTGACCTTTCCAGGCTCTGAAGATGGCGAACCTTGTCGAAACATAAGCCACCACGACTGTTGTAATATTCATGCTGCATTATTAACTGTATTGTTATGTGCTTCGCTGATATTCAATGATTGATATCAGTAACACCTCGGAGCGCTTAAACAGAAGAAGATACTTATTTGCTCTTAGTAATGTCGTCGGATTTATCCAACTATTTTAGTGCGACGACACACCGCCTACTCGTCTGGAATATAAGCTCGCATTAATGTGGATCCACGGATGTCAAAGGATTGTTGATAGATCTTGGCATATCAGTAGAGTAACTAACCTCAAGGCGTAAAAGATGCTAATGTCCTTTATAACACCGTTGGTGCATTGAACATACTTCGCTACAGACCTTAATGATTTGATAACTGGAGCAGGCCAGCGATAGAGTTTTGCCACTGCAGCCATCAGAATTTTCTCAGTTACTAGTTGAGTTTTAGCTCGAGTTATCCAATACATCTTTGCCACATAAAATTGGGGTAAAGCTCATTAATCTATTACCTGGGAAATTGTGATCATTTGGTTGTCGAAGTGTTTCAGTGCCCCTTGTCGCCGCAAGGCCTTACCACAAGCCGAAGCATCTGTACATCGCCATAGATGACATGCTGTGGATCATCTTGTGTGCCGCAATTAGCGCCGGATTGTTCGGAATTCTCATTTATCAGCATGTGAAGCGGCAACACCTGAAACAAGTAGAATTCCTTACAGATGTCATGTTGAAACCAAAACTTTGCAAGTGAGTTCACCAGTCTTACTTTCAGAAACCTAGGAAAAAAAATGCGAACTTTTCTTCACTGCCTAGTTTTTGTAATGCCAGGACACAATGTGAGGGAAAACCAAGCAATGTTGGTATACGAGGAGAATTTGGAGCCTGATGTTTTTGCGTCATGGACTGGAATCCCCATTAGTCTTTTCTTGGGCATCGCGCACACACACGACACCATCGAAGCCCTCGATCTGCTTATACCTCAGCCATGTTTTTAGGAGTGCGATACGTGTCCCATATGTGGGCACTGGTCGTCGCTGCGCCGCACGGTGGGTAGCGGCAGACACTTCCAATCGGTGCGCGCAGTTTTTGAAAATGTGTGAAATTGTTCTAATAAATTGAGGATTTGAGGAGGCACTATTATCACAAGACGACGAAGTATTACAGAAGAGACTCCTATAAAGGGCTTTTTAGTTTAGAGAACGCTCATGTGCCGAAAGACCTCCTATATTTCAATGAGAAAACCACATCATTCCGAAAAAAATATTTCTAACTGTTTTATAGCTTTGAAGCTCTAGATATTTTACACTTTTTTGATCCATTTTCACAGCGCTTCTTTCTTCATTGCAGGGATCCCAGTACTTCTAGCATTGAATTTGTTATCGACTCTTGTTTTTGACACCGTAAAATATATATCTATATATGTAGAGTGATGTGCAAAGCGTATATAGATAGATATAGATATATAACGTATATAGATAGATAATGTAACGTATATTATATTATATATATATATATATATATATATATATATATATATATAGAATGATGTGCAAAACTTTCGCGTCACTCGGGACTTGAACCCACATCTAACTCTATCCGGGAGCCCGTGATCTATCCGGTTGCACTACTGACGCCCGTTTTGCTCACGACTCTTCCAATACTACAGCGCATCTATCTGTCACGACCAGCCGTCAACGGCTTAGCCCAAGTAGTCTCTTATCAACATTGAACCCAATCACGCTGACAGATATAAATGCGTTGTAACGTAGAAAGAGTCGTGAGCAAAACAGGCGTCAGTAATGTAACGGGTTAGAGCACGGGCTCCCGGATAGAGTGAGATGTGGGTTCGAGTCCCAGCTGATGCGGAAGTTTTGCACAACACTTTACATCAGTACATATATTTGAGACATCATGCCACCGCTAGAAGCGATTGAATAAGAATGGATTATATTTGATCTCGTGGATAACTGGTTGAGCACGTCTCCTTGCAACCTCGAGGGAAGCCTGGTTGAGGCGTTCCATAGGCGTTCGTTGCTGACTGTCGGAGAGTGTTAAAGGGTGGGGCTCGCCCCACACGAGCCTTGACGAGCATCACAACCATTCGGTCACAGCGTCCTCAGCCTTGGTGCAATGTCTGTGAAATGGTGATTTTCCAAAAGATCTTGAAAATATGAAAAAACATTTATAGATGTCAATGGAATTTGGAAGACATTGGTTTTTACCAACATGGTATCTCCGAAAAATTTCCTCACATCACAAACACAATTTTCTTCTACTGATGTCGTTTAGTGCCACTGTCACTATCGTATTCCTCTGAAAGTGTGGGAAGACTAGACTCGAAACTTTTCCAACCTTCCTCTCAGCTAGGGCTTTGACTCGAGTTTGAGCACTGTGTATAATGCTGTCGTGATTTAGGACCGCTAAAGAGTCTCCAAAGGTTGCTCGCTTGCCCTGGGAGATAAAGTCCGACCATGTGCACATCGACATGGAGTTTCTACTTGGCGAAGGCACCATCTCGAACGTCTATCTTGGTGGGAAGCTTATGCCTCATGGATTTATATCAAAATATCACATTGTTTTTTCATGTTACTTATACACCTGGGTCTAATCACATCAATTTATCAGTAAACCAAACCAACTGTTTTATGCCATTTCAGTCACACAATTCCATCGTCTTTGGCTGCAGCATAAGCACTTTTTTGGCGTTCTTTACTGTTCAGAACTGCGATATGACCGTTTTCAGTTATCGACCTTCATAATCCACTTAACCTCAATCATTTGCTTCCTACCTTCCTTGACATTTATCCGTTTGTCTGTACAATAATTCACCATGGGTTCTGCCCTCAGTCGCTAGTAACGTAAAGATGTCAATAAGCGATACCGTTCGGAATAGAGCTACGAGACTCTACTCACATTTGTCAACGAGGGAAAAAGTTCATTAAATTCGTTGCTGAAAACTTGAGCTCTTCAACTGCAATGTTTAGACTACATTTTCACCAACAGCCCGTTTTTTCGAGGCTTCTTCGTTACGCTGGAATGCAAATTGTCGATTGATCGAGATGGATTCAGTCGTTGTTGGGTCGACAAAAATTTTGCTTCCACGTCATCACCACTCAATGTCCTTGCCGTTCTTGGTGTAATTTGCACATTTCTCCGTAATATTTCTCACTTCCAATCATTCTGCCATGCTTTGGATAAACTATTCCACCTCATAGAAAACGAACCACACCCTCTTTTGATGCATATTGTCCTCGATGGACGTTTTCAAAATCCATTCTTTAATCACAAGATTACGACTTCAACTGTTGTGCGTGATGATTTTTCACCGCACGTGATTAACAAGCGAATATTGAATTCATCCTGAAATATGAAAAGAAATCTGCAGGGTGCCTTGTGGTTATAATGCTACTAAAATTTATCTTGCAAATTATGTAAGAGGAGACCGTAATCACTTATGTTTGTGGATGAAATCTTCTGCCAAAGTGTGCATTGCTCGTCTGTAGAGTTTACCTTATACAAGTTTTCTTTATGACAGATAGCCATGGTATTAATGTTCCAGTAGTTTTGAAAAAAATGGTTGCTTAACTCCTTATTTTGTTCATGTTACATAGGATTTCGTGCTGCGTATTGAGGATTTACGGTCTTTCAAATTGTTGACGTTCTTGTTAGCAGCCTAAAGGCATTTCCTGGCAGTCGAAGTGAAAACTAAGGGTATCGGAGTTTGTAATAAGGCTAGAATAGCTCTGAATGATGCGCGTCGTCTTCTAGCTCAAACAGGTTGAGTGTGAACGATTTACTCATCACAAAAACCGTGAGATAATTCGTAGACGGCAGGAAGCTTATACACGAGTGCTTTAACCACTGTTTAGACCTAGGATTCCCATGCAACACATTCAGTTTTTGTTATGAGAATCGAAATTCTGCGGGCGTTTTATGCTGCTCAGTGCCTAGGAGTAATTCGTTCATGTGCTCGCAGCTGTTATACGAGCTATACTTTTTCGCTCTTAATCAATGACTCGTGCTTAAATTGCATTGAATACTCAATTATCTACGAACTGAACATGCCAATTTTAAAATTTGAGGCAAGCTTAAAGGAAAATCGCCTATCTTGCAGTGGATTGGTCAAGTGGAAATGAAACAATATCAAGATTGTCCTGTAGCAGTCCGAGTAAGATTCTTAACTTTTCATTTTTCCCAATGTATAGTGATCAACAAGACACCTAGAATTTTGTTGTTTTTGCAAGCATTGTATGGGATAGTAAGGAATTTTCAAGCTTCACATAGGTTATTAAGGCACACTATTACTTGTAGGTTCCTCGGCACTTTGATGAACCTGAAGAAGATCAACTGTTTGAAGAAATTTCGTCGATGAGCCGACTGCGCCACCATGATCACATTGCTCTGTTTCTTGGTGAGCAGTGTTTATGTATTGCGATTCCGCCAGCATCAAAAATTTTTATGAGCTGCTAGCCACCATTCAGTTGTCTTCAGTCGTAATTTCAGGATGGACAAACAAAAATGAATTGGTATTTAGTCTATTGGAACTCACACATACGAATTTGTTGAAATATCTTGGTCAAATAAGCGAGACGTAAGTCGTTTTTCCTTTATTTATGTATTTTTATCAAAAAAGAGGGCCTTAAAGTCACCATATTCACCACGGATCGGCAATATCAGAAGGAAAGTGTGGTGAAGCGTGTGAGCCACTGTCTTTTATTTGATTCTGAATGAAAAATTCATTTTACTTGACCTCGTATTGCGGTGCTATCACGTTACAATAAACTTGAACGTAGAGTGTGTGCAAAAACATTTGCGTCAACCGGGATTCAAACCTAAATCTCACTCTTTCCGGGAGCGTGTGCTGAACTGTTGCACCATCGACGCTCGTTTTGCACAGCACTCTTTCTAGTGTGAGTGAAAGAATGAAAGAGTGAGATCTGGGTTTGAATCCCGGCTGACGCAAGTGCTTTTGCACACCATTCTGAATAAAAGGTCAAAGGTCAAGACGTTGAAGTTTTATGATAATGATAATGACTTGACTTTGTGTCCTTGTTATGTAGAAGTGGTGAAAAGGCTTTCTCACTCTACTAGTGGACCGCTTAGAGACAACTTATGGTGAATATGTTGCCGGTTACAGAATGTCTAATGGAGAAGCAAAATCGACTGCTTATATACCTTATCAAATGCTCTATAAGATAATTTGGGAAATTTGCAACGGAATGGTAAGTCAGTTAGCTCGACAAAAGCGTCCCTTATAATTTTTCAAGCACCTTCTCTGTATATTATTTTTAACAGCTATAGCGTATTACTACCTATCATTTTCTACTTCCTAGAAGTCTTTAAGTCTTCTCAAATATGGCTAGAAATAGATCTTAGTGCAAGAACACTAAAACTTGTCGAAAGCTGATTTCCTGTATGAAATATGTAGCCATAAAACTGTACGTTCAGAGAATGCTAAGGTGTCTAACATTTTCCAGATAGCGAGTAGTTTTCAGAATACAAATAACTAGCTTTATAACATCGCACCTCCACCTCTATGACTCATTGTTTAGAGTAACATTCACTCACGAAATCTAATTCATCGTGATCTCGCTGCCAGGATTATCCTCCTGACTACCGGCTTGCGAGCAAAAGTATGTCGCTTCAATTCGATCTGAAAAGTAACCACGGGCAACTTTTTCAACAAGCTTGGAATTGCTCTGCATGGTTTCTTATTCCAAATTTTCGGGAGACTCTGTTCTCGTCAGAATTTTCATAATTGCAGCTGCACATAATATCCTAAGCCACTCTGACTTCCCAAGACTTGTTTTTAGCTGCTATACAGTTGCTTAATACGACCTACTGATGCACCTGTCAGTCTTATAGATTACCATAGCGGGGTCGTGCCGACTTCTTCAAACGCTATCCGAATTATCCTTTTGAGATTTCTCTCTAGTCCATCTCAATTCGATTTTCATGGAATAATCACTGTTAACCAATATAACCTTTTCCCAGTCATTCTAATCTATTCACTTCCTTTCTCTGCTGAACTTTTCCGGCATCGTCTTTACAACACCGATCTCTTTTGACAAACGATGACAAGTTCTATGGTGAGGTTTCTTGGCGTACATTGCGTACATGCGTTTATCTGTGGGTAGCATACTACATTTACTCGTGCATTTTTTGCCCCTTGTCGCCACAAATAACTGACATTGTAATCCACCCCCGTAAGAGGATCAGCGGGTATGATGGGACGGTGCTGTTTTGTTTAACTCTTTTTCCCTTGGACGTTAGAGGAAAGACTATTGAAGAAACAACAAACGAATGAACAACGGAACTTCAGATAGAGGTTTATGACTCAAGTTGCAGTTGATATGTTTAAGCGAATAATTATAGTGAGGACCACATCACATGCTTAAAGTATCTCTTCACGATCCAGTTAAGAATATCCCTCAAACATTGTAAAAGCATATATCGAACACTTCAAACATAACTTTTGTAAAGATTCCCTTTCATACTTCACAAAGAAGAATTCAACTCTAAGCTGTCATCCTATTTTTAGGTTCCTTTTGCTCTAACGATTTATTGCTATGTAGATCTCGATCTTCAAAGGTGATGATTGTTTAGCGCTTTTTGCTTTTACCATGTGAGACTTGCTCTTGGGTAAAAAAGGCATACGTCCTCGAATTAAATCGTCTTCCATTTTCTAAATAGTTTTTGGTTTCCTGAAAGGGAGTTGCTAGAGCTTTTTCTGCTCCTTAATGATCCGGGCGTCTCTACTTTTTTAGAGCTTGATAAGTGTATTACTCCATAGCGTTATTCGCTGATCAATTTCGTTATCTTAGTGAAATGATGACGTTTAAATGTTCGTTTCAAAGCATCTGCTGTCTCTCTCAGATCTCTGTTGTTTAAGAGTCACACTACCCTTATGTGGTTCATATAGCAAGCTTCTCAAATGTGTCAAAAATGATATTCAATACTGCTGTTTACAGATTTCTGGCTTTGGATTTTGTTCGGATATTGGCGATACAAAATTTTTCGAGAATTCTGTTGCATTACGTTATCTGCCGGTGCGATGGCTAGCTCCCGAATGCTTCCATGGGAAGTTCTCTCGAGGCAGTGACACGTTAGTTTTCTATTTTTTAGATTTTTTCTTGAAGAGAATTAGACGAGCACGAGCGACGACCGTAGGTAATTGTCTATTGGAGAAAAATGCTTCCATTTGCTTCTTTTGCTGGGTGCGCTCCATCAATGGTTGTGGAATCTATACAAAAAAGAGTAAAAATTCTCTATCATTTTAGTGAGCCTCTTACTTACTCTTCACTTACTCGTTGACTCTTTCAAGTCGTACCAATCACAGCGTGGCTGGTTAACGCAATGAAATCAATGTTTATTTTCAAAATGGGTCTGTATCCATTTGAATACGCAATAATCGGAGACCTTTCTCACAGAAAATACTTTTCTTTGAATTTTCAGTAATACCCAGTAGCTCAGACCTCGCCGAATTCAATAATGTTTTTTTTTGAAGAGCCTTCCTACACTCAGTTTGCTTTGTTTGGTCGGCTGGGGTCTGTAGATGGCTTTTCGCCGAAGTTTTGTTAGTCATTCGATAGCTCTAATCTCGAGAATTTCGATACCTAGATCACTTTCCAAAAACAATTTTTAGAGAGCGCTGTAAAATCAAACAATGATTACGTTTCACGCCCGAAGTGGGTAATTTGTCACTAGAATCTCATAGCGGTTTTCTCATAACATCGTAACGGTGACTCAAAATGAAAATAAAGCTCGTACCTATATAACAATGGAACGAAGTCTCTTCTACAATCCTAATACTAGATACCCAAGAAGCTTTCAGAAGCTGAAGATTAGTTCTTAGATGACTGACGAAAATCGCATCTTTCCGCGTTAACTTCATAATCGCTGGACGCAGCGAAATTCGAGAAAAGCGCGATTTCCGTTATTTATCCAGAAAATCTTTCCCTGTTAAAAAAAATTTCAGATTTGTTTCTTGATTCTGACACGTACTATTTTCTCTATACGTCCATATGCTTTGATGCGTATATTTCTAAATACCAAGCATAAAATTCTTTTTCGCTGTATGGAGACTTATCCAAAAACGTTTTCAGTCCATTTCGTCCATTTTCAGAGTCAACGTTCTTCACGCATTCTATAAATACTAAAACCCTGTTGAAAAGTCAATTCCAAACACTGGCCAAGCAAAAACCGCTAAAGGCAAATCTAATCATATTCTTCTGCAACAGTTCATCATCAAGGCCTTTTTAGCAACCAATAACTGTATCGAAATTGCCGAGATTCAGGTCATCGAATAATAAGTGGAAGTCCAACAAAAGAGCAAAGAATCCATCCCAAAAAGGTACAGTTTTAAACATGCAAACGTTTCTTGAGATCGTTAATTTATGCTTTGGTTAACAAGAAAGGAACTTATAATAGATCAAGATGTTCAAGACAAGTAGTTTCAAAAGCTGATTCAGAGGATTGTAAGTATAAAAAAGCAAACACTTTCATGATGAGATGGTCGATGAAAGGTACTTGTGGGCCGCCTAACCACATATCGGATGAAAAATGAATGAGAGTTAAAAAATTAAGGTGGTCATTTGGCGTTCTTCTTTACGAGGTTTTCACGCTCGGAGACGCTCCGTACGACGATCTGCAGAAAGCGGAAGAGATCAGGGAATGCGTACTCCACTCCAGAATTCCAGCACACCCCAGATACGCCTCCCGACAATTGTGCGTCAATTTTCAAGTACACTAGCTTTCCAAGTCACTTCTTTGATAATCGCGAATTTAAAAGTAGTATCTAAAAGGCAAACAACAAAGTGATCAAGGACTATGACGGTAACCTCTTGGGCGAGCGTTCATTTTGCAATAAAGTCAAACAGTTAGCCTAAACTACTTCATAAAATACTTGTAGTAAAAATCATTCCACAAGAAACATCAGGACTTGAAATTCTTGGCTTTTTCTCGTCTGCTCAACACATAATGTTTGTCAGGGTATGCGAAAATCTTTTGTGACAGGTGTATATATAAAAAGGCTGCAGCTCCACAAAGTTGATTTAAATCAGAGCCTATCTAACTACTGACTCACCTATGAAAACAAAGAGTATTGTGAAGTAAATGCTTCATCAGCGGTTCAATAAGTGCCACGAATGCGCGTTGTTTACTTGAGAAGAGATCATTGAGCTTTTACTGATATCGTGGTTCAAAAGCCAACGTTTACCAACAGAGATGATGAAATCATGTGAATCAAAGATTACCGACGTGGAACGCATTTTTTACAAAATGTGCATTGCGAGATCACTTTAAGTAGTAGGTCCTTTGAATTTCACATTCTTTCGCATGAAAACAAATGAGGATGTCGTTGAAAGAAAGATTCCCAGATTTGTAATTTGAACCACCACCGTTCACCGCAAACTTATACGAGTGAGCCATGGTTTCTCAGTTATATTTGTTATCCATTCGCTGAATATTTCTATAGCACATGCCGCTCATTTTCTTTTTGATCAATGGTTTAAATAGACTTATTGTAGCGATTTTATCTAAGACAGTCCAGTTTATTTTTCTCTCAAAAGCAAGCTAGCTGCTTATTGAACACAAATAACAGCTCGGCAAGCCCGCCGTTTTGCCTGCGAATTAGCGCTCATCACATCGAACCAGCTGAAGCCGAGGTTTTTGTAGCCGAGTAGCTTAGTGTGTTTAAGTCAAATACCTATTGATTCAGTTGATAATGTCTAAGAAGATCGGCCTTAGATGGCACACTTCATGTGAAACTATCATTCGAAATGACCTTATGTGGGTGTTAGAGTTAGTGTAGTCAGCGACGCGAAAACACAGTAAATTAGAAGGAAACTCAGGAAGCTAAGAAGCTGACGACGCAGCGAGAATAAGCTTTCAAGCTTCATCAATGGTTGCTTCTTTTTTACTGAAGGGCTGTCGAAAACTCGCATGTTAGTCACGGTAGTTACTATTCAGCTGAGTACTGCCAAAATATAAACGTCCACAAAGATAAAAGGAAAAGCTAGAAATGGACAATCAGTAGTTGTCTATTGTGGGTGAAGGGCATTGTTGAACGAGTCACGTCCTTATTTCGACAGGTCATTCAATACAACGATAAGAAGTATCAAGAATCACCGTAAAGTAGTGTGCGCTAAAAATCACGTAATCGGCTGGAAGCCAACTGGTTGAAGAGTGGTATTCACTGATGAAACTCTAGCATAGAGATTTCGCGTGTGTAGGTTGATCACGAGCAAATTGGTAAAACACTTTAGCCCACATTAAACTCAAAAATAAAGCAAGCATTTAGATTTTAGCAGATGGTTTTGATCATTTGTATACATCCATGTTGATTTTGATATACCCATATGAATATGAACTTACTGTGGACGGAAGCGTTTACAGGCGTTCTCTACTTTCAAAAACCACGTTTTTGAAGCACATAACAACTTGGACTTTGGCTAGGCCCAGAGATACATGATGACTGTAGAAGCTCAAAAAACTGAAAACAAAAAGTGTGCAAAGTGCGGTGAAACAGGCAGTCGTTATCTTTAACCTGATGCGCAATGTGAGAGATGGGTAGAAGCGATGACTGTGTGAAATATTGTTTTCGTTCATAACATTTGAGCAGTTTCATATGAATAAGATCTCTGACAACGCACGTAAAGCAGGTACATTTGCTTATTTTGCAAATGTACTCGATTTTTGCTCCAATATCTTCAATAGTTTCTATCAAAGAAAGAGTGGTCACAAAGCGGTGGCTTTGGTGGTGTAGTGGTAGCACACACTCCTGATAAGGTTAGAACACGGGTTCAACTCCCGCCTAGGGTCAGTTTTCTGCGTATCACTCAATCATCTCGGATAAATATCTGATTTGTTTTGGAAACTCAAATTTATTTAACACTTACATTGTAAATATCTTGCAATGCAAACTACGAATCACGTTTTCTGCAATAATTTGTGAAAATGAGCGACATATTCACTGATTTTTTTTCCAACTTTGCTACGAGAACAATTTTCTTTCAGATACATTCTGTTGCAACAGTGCTTTCATCGATATCCTGAGAGACGACCACCTTTCACCCAACTCAAGGCAAACTTTCGGAACGAAATGAAGGCACTTTTTGTGGATATGGCCTACGAATAAGTCGTCTAGCACTAAAAATCTGTTCACCGCTCGGAGACAGCTGCTGTCTCCGTGGATAATTGCCGAGATTAATTATGTCTCAATAAACAGTTAATCCGATCATATACTTTATGCTTACATATCTCGCTTTGACAAACGTGATGTGTGACAGCCTTTCTCGTTAATTGCTCTGATGTATTTGCTAAGAATTCTCGTCTAGTTTTGTGAATACATAGTCAAGCCCTTTTCATATATCACCTCGGATAGTCGCCGGATCTTCTCTATTGCAGCAACGTACATCACACGATGATTGAGTTTCTCTTAAGGAAGCTGCAATACTGATGCTAGATCACTGTCTTCCCAGTTTCTGGATAAAATCATGATGTTCACCTTTGTTTGAATACGAGGGAGGAGCAGCTGTACAATGAGAGCTCTGCTGCAGTGTCGCTGAAAAGTATCATAGGAGGAAACAGAGGCGATTGGTAGGTATTGTGATATGCTTTGCTCACACCGTGAGCCATCGAGTGAAAAAGAGTCCAGATCGCAACATCAAGTAACCTTTTCACTTCGTCTAGACGGGTAAATCTTTGAGTCAGCTATTATTAGGAAGTGAGCCGTAGGGCATGTGGTACCCATAAGGCACGCGAGAACGCCGAAGCGTACATCTAGCATTCGAAATTCCGTACCAGACTTCTATAAGCCTTGACACATTCTATCAACTATATTATAGGAACATCTGGTTCTATGGAAAATGTCTTCAATCGCCGTTACATTTGCGTGCAATATGGACAATAGTTACCTTCGTCTATTGATATACTTAGACGAGCTTTTTGCAATCCTTCAATGTTTGTTAACATTTCATCGCCTTCTTCTTTTTTCTGATCCGCAATTATTTGAATCGGGTGTCCATGTCAGCTCTCGTGCCCCCTCCAAACAGGAGTGGTTGTTTGTAAGTAGCCAATGAATTTTTTATCAGCAAACCACTTTAAACTCTCAAAACCTTACGGAACCTTAGCAGAGAATGTGATCTAACGCGCTATTTGCGCTTATAACTCTCAAGCAGTACCTTTCTATAGTTAAGTGTACTCAAAATTGAAGGTCTAGAAAATCGTAAATGCACATCAGACTGCTCAACGTAGTCAGCCAAATACCTCCATAAATTTGGAGGAAAAGCCACCAAACGTAGACTTCAATCGCATTCAGCGTGATACAACTATTTTATAAACTCATCACTTCCATGGGATCTTCCACTGAGTTTTTCAAGTAGAGATCGGACGTGTACACTCCACAAGGGCTGCCAATGCACTTCTCACATCAAAATATCAGTCTATGGACTTACGGAATTCCACCAGAAATCTTCAAGTGTCTTGCGCGTCATAGTTTTATCTGTCTATGCAAGGAGGTGGCTTCTACGTCAAAATCAATCGCGCTATCTCACTTTGGTCCTATGCTCGTCTACTGAGATATTTAGCTTGATTCTAAGTTTGCCGACTAGGTGTTCTCATAAAATGCAGAGTGGTTTATCGGTTTTGCCAGCATATGCGTCCCATCACGCCTTCCAAGAGATTAGGTAAACTTTAGCCGTACTCATGCAACACCCTCTCTACCACAAAGTAGATGTTTCTCTATCTGATCAGCCCCATTTGTTAATTCCTCTTTTGTTCCGTGCTCTGATAAAAAGAGGCGCAGCTGTGTTTAGTAAATTTACTTCAGTCATTTGGAAATTCCAAATAAAGCTCTAATGGAGTTTTATCACATGATTGTACTTATCATCAGGTATACTTATCGTATCACTGCCTATTAGAAAAGTCCAGCCTTAGCTGCTGCTTCTACGGAAGAAACATCTGTAACGTCTTTATTATCATCGTTCATCAAGCAGTTCTCACACATATCTTAATCTTTCATTCATACTCATCGTTTTTGTTTAATTTTACTGCTGAAAGTGACCATCAGTTTGAAAAACTTGGAATCGTTATTCATTTAGAAACATCAGCCTAGTCAAAAGTGGAATTTATATCAAATATGTTATCGTTTCTAGAAAGTAAAACTTTTTATACTTTAACGTTGTCGCTCTTCTTACATGTTGTCGAAGCTGGCAGGTATTGCAATAATGTAATGAGAGCGGCATCATCAGTATGAAAGAAGACGGTGCAGCTTTCGCACCATCGACTTCTATTTCTGCGTTATTTCATTGTAATTATCACAATTTTCAAAAGCGGCCCTGTATAATGCAGTACTGTCTGCCATAGATTTTCATCTGCACACTAAATGGCGCTTCTTAATGATGGATGGGCCTTCAATCGCCATCCAAAATCGAAATTATACTTTCGTTGATGTTTATAGGTTCTGCTAATGGAACTTGTGTATCCATATTGCTTATATATACTTAGACCGTTGTTTCTGAAGCCACTTTGCATACGCGCGTGTTACGTGTATGACCCTTTGCGGACGGCGCCAGTTTTGGCTGGTGGACGGCTCGGACGGCTACGAAGAAAGGCTGTCGCGTCTGCTCCAAGGTAAAACAGTAGTTTTCTAGCAAAATTTGAACTTTTTTCGCTAATGAATGAGATTTATTTGCCAGTAAATGGTCAAATATGACAGAACAGACTTCAATAATGTTATTTTTACTTGAAATAATGTAAGTGCCATATTCATAATCAACACTTTTAGAGGAAGAAACAAAGTAGCATGAAAAGGCTACATTTAGAAGCTTTATTGAATAACTCTACGACATTTTACTTGTACTTTTCCACATTTGAATCAAATTCACCTTCTATTTCTTTCAGTTTTCACATACTTTATTGCATAAAGTGCATGAAATTCATCATAATGTGTGAAAATTGGAAAACAATGAATGGTTCGTCAAAAATAGTGCTGCCTATTGTATTCGATCTCACTTCATCGATCCTCAATACTTTTTGATTATCAGTGCAGGTCAGGTCTCCATTTCTGAGATCAATGCGTAATTTCGTTTCGAATTCTTCATTGATACGATTGCTGTGCGAAGAAGAGATAGAGGTTCAGCGGTTCTTCCCCGTTAGCTCCACCCTGTTTGGGCCCTTTGACAAAAACGTATTTTTTACTATCGTCAAAATGTTTGGTAGTCATTCGATAGCTAGAATCGAGTGAATTGAGATCTGTTTTATTTCTCAAATGGCCTTCTTCGCCGTAACAGTCTACACAAATTGCTTCACATTCAATCATTTCATACCTGATAAAGCTTTTTTCATGAGCAATTGATAATCATCAGATAGGCCAAATCAAAACTACTTTGAGGATATACTTGGTTTTTCAAAAAGAGTTTTCGGAGTGCTGTAACAGTCAAAAATAAATTAGATTTCGGAAATTCGGATCATTTTCGATATCCTCTTCCTGTTTTGACCTCCCGGGAATCACAAGTTCTCTGTTTTTTTGTTGGAGTTATAACAGCTATTCGATATCTGATATTTCGATAATTTTGATGACATGCTTTATTTTCAAAATGACTTTCTTAATGAGCTGTAACATAAAAAATCAAAATATTATTCACACTCAAGCAAGCTTCTCTGCCGAACTTCAATAATTCTTGATAACTTGAATCTCGGAGATTTCCATAGAAACTTTCTTCTGAAAAGAACTCCTTATTCTCTGTAGCAATGAAAAGAAGATCATGTTTCCCAGGTCGTCGATGTGTTGCTTGAGGCACGGTGATTTGGCGTCAATGTCGCGAAATCCTACCCTTTGGAGTGCGAAACCCAATCTTCTTTTGATGTCACAACTCTCTAAGGAGTCCTCTCCAAAAAACAAGGTACGTCTTTCGAATCACTGGGATTTGCACTATCGAATGGCTACTAATTTTAAATAGGAAGAAGTTTTATCCCGTGAGAAATCTCTAAATATCAAACAACATTTTATTTTAACTGTTGCAGCGCAAAAAAAACCGTTTGAAAAACAAAATACAACGTTCAAATTCACTTGATTTCACCTATCGACTGAGCGCTAATAATTTAATAGAATGGTTTTTTTTCCAAAAAAAGAAATCTAAGCGCTCACGAGGGCAATTTTGAAATGCGATTACATGTGACAGAGAATGTTTTGAAAAGTAATGACTTTCAAAATAGGTGGGCGTTATTCTTTTCAGAAGTACATTAACTAGAGTTCTATCAAAGACAATTCAAGTTTCTTTCAGCACAAAAAGCTTGTAGGAATCGAATTTACCTATAGTGGTTCCAGAAATTCCGCTGTGAACTAAAAAATTTGATTGCGACTGCAAAACGTCTTCCTTTTTATTATTAGAATATCTGTGAAACTATTTTCAAACAACAAGCCTAGTAATAGAATCAGAATTTTTGAACTATCAACCGACTACAAAAATATCAAGAAGATAGAAGAATTTGTTCATTAACAATTGAAAATATATTTCTATTCCGCAAAGATATGCTTTTTCCCTTCAAAAGAAAACGCGATTTCAAGAAGTATCAGCGTTAATCTTGCTATAATCACCATCTAGAAGTCTCATCAACAATATTTTATCGTTTTCGATGATAATTTCACTTTGAAAACTTAATTGACCCGAATTTGCATTGGAGCACGCATCCATCTTCGTAACAGTTCAAACGGCGTGCTCAGCTGAGGGTCATAATGACCCTCATCATTCGCAAAGGGATATGAGTGAAAATCCTGAAGTCTAATGGTTAAAATGGAATGCGGAAAGGTCCTGAATAACTAAAAGTCACTTGACCCCAACTATCCATGATTATGCTCGCTGAAACTCAAAAGGGCAAATTACTCTGTTTTCTCTGACATGTTATCGTTGAGAAGAGAAAATCCCAAAAAGCCGTAAAGGCCTCTTGTTAAGTTGTTCCAACTTGGAAGGACCAAAGTTCATAATCTGCACTTTGTGTTGCGCTTATTTTGTCATAATGTGCAGATGTCTTGACGATATAGACTAAGAAGCTTAAGCGAAACAAAAGCAGCCTCCAGATGGAATTCTACACTTGGTTGAAGATTGACTCAAAGAGTTGGCATCAGGCATGACGTACAGTCTCTGATCCTAGTCAGATAAACCACTACAAGCTTTTTTACTCAAATATTCGATGTCAAAGCTGGCTTTCGTTCCCATAAGTATATGTTGTGATTATTATGCTTAACATTAGCGAAGTACGAATAGTACGAATGACACGCCTAGTAAATCTTCATAAAGGATTGCTTTATGAAATATCCAGGGATTACAGACAGATTAGTAACTGAACTTCATTTTTAGAGAGATTAAAAAAATGTGACATTTTCTTCTCATTGCTACAGTCACAACTGAATTTTTGCTTTATTCGGTGAAAAATCTTTGAGTCAAGTTAAAATTGTATCTTCTAACAATGGCAGCAGAATTTTTCTATAAATCAGTCTTATATTTGATATAGGTCAGAAAAAATTTACAACTTATTTATTCGCAAAAAAAGATTCATCCACACAGGTAGTACGAGCCATTGTTGGTTATTACTACTCGGTTAGCTAGCATGCACTGCACCGGAGAGAAGAAGCAGTTACGATTTAGAGAGGGAGTTCGACTCTCTATGAAGTGCCGAGTATTCGTATTTGCCAGTCTAAAAGAATTACTCAGGTTTACATAATTATTTAAACTTTCGAAAAATGACTAGATTCTCCTGATAAAATGAACTTTTCTTCTTAAAAACTTTGAATTTTTGTGCTTGTGTGGAAAACTAATAGGAAAAAAATTGCTCTTATCGTTATATTCAACATTACATTCCATGCCTTTTTTAATCCGACTTGTGCCTAATTAATGTTTATTCGCTGTGTTTATCTTTATAAAAAACCTAGAAGAAAGTACGATACTCATTGTGTTCCTGAAGCGAAGAGAATTTACTGAGCTACCCTTCCCCGCTTTAGGAAGAAATGAAGATTTTACTGGTGTACGCTCAAGTTACTGAACGACCAACGGGACGACAGGTAAATTATCTACATGAAAAATCACCATATTTACTTCGTGGATTTCATTACTTCATATATTTGATACGTTTCTTTCCCATAACATCCCACAAAGGTCTTTGGAAATTTTGCGTAGTGTTTCAACCATTGCTTTAGTATTTCGCCTTCTTTAATAATGTCGTAGAAGCTGATCAAGACAATTCTCTTTGAAATTTTGGAAGTAGCCGAGCTAACGGTATCCCCAACATAGATTGCGGAAGAACACTGGAAAAGGGTCAAGCTGTCAAGCCAGCAAGTTGTGTAGGGTTGGCAAGAAATTTCTCGAAAAGTTTTCGTTTTCAAAGAAATGAATTTCTTCGTTTTTTTTTCTTTTTTAAAGAAGTGAAAAGAATTGAAAAAATGGAAAAAAAGAAAAAAAAGAAAAAAGAAATGGATCAAAGAAATTGTGCCGTGATTTTTCATTTGAATGCACATATCCCGTAAAAAAGGACAAAATCATTGATGCGAAAGTCCAAAGGTACCTACATTATCACTTGACTATTATTAGAGATTGGTCGCGACTACGGGTCTCTGTGAAAGTCGAAGAAGATAATTGTGAGTATGTAAATTCTTATTATTTAACTACTTCTAGCGGTGGTATGAATTTTCAAATATGCCCTTCAATGTAGAGTGGTGTGCAAAACTTTTGCGTCAGGCGAGACTCGAACCCATATCTCACTCTATCCGGGAGCGCGTGCTCTAACCCGTTGCACTACTGACGCCCATTTTGCAAATCACTCTTCCTGAACTACAGCGCAATTAGCTATCAGCCGCTAACCGTCAACGGCCTGGCCCACGTAGTCGATATCGACACTGAACTCAATGACGCTAACAGATACTGGCTATAGATGATCAAATGGAATTCTTTTCATTTAACCGCTTTTAGCGGTGACAACGGGTTAGAGCACACGCTGCCGCATAGAGTGGGATGTGGGTTCGAGTCCCTCCTGAGGCAAAAGTTTTGCACGCTAATCTACATCAAAGGGTATAATTGCGAGTAGTTTAGTCTCGCAATCATGTTTTTATTGAACTATGAAAGTGATAAACTCTAAACAACAATATATGAGAACAATGATGTATATTATGTATAGGCGTATATACTTTCCTGGACACTTTATAATTTCTCCAGGTTATGCAAACGAAGCTTTGCTTGTCTTCTCTGTCCGAAACAAACCTACCGTAACACTTTGTAGTAGTAATTTGCATCCCCGATAACCATGCGACCACACACGTGAGAAACAACATAGAGCAGCGCTGCTACCTGCAAGGCTAGCATTTCCTGGAAAATGTCTTCCTTTATTGTATTCTAATGTTTTCTTTGCGAATTTCGCATTTTTCGACTAACAAATCAAATACGCGTTTCAGACATCATGAGAATGTGTTCGTTTTCTCGAAATAAGCTTGAAGTAATAAGACAATAACGATGTGCTTCTTGTACCTCATTTCATGTACAGCATTCACTGGAGTCAGAACTAACAACCCATTTGGGACGGCGTGTACCAGTGCTAGTATACGATGGTTAAAAGGCCTTTCTCGCTGAGCAGAACTTTTTTCTTCGACTTTTATAATTATTCGGAAGCTCCGACTTCGATGATTTCATTGGTATGTTAGGTTTTGAAAAACTCTAATTGCGCTGGAGCAGCGAGATTACAATTATGTTTTACGCTAAATTTGCTTTGCTTGTTCCGTTGAGATTTGTAGATGGATTTTTGTTGGACTTTTGATGTCATTCAATAGCTCGTAAAACAACTATTCTGCAAAAGCGTAATTTGAAAGTGCATTTCCTACATTAAACAACTTTTAGAAGTGACCTATCCGACGGGGAGTTTTATTATGATCCCTGTTTTAGCCTTGATGAATTCAGTGTTCATTCTTTTTCGAAAGACTTTTCCAAAAAAAATTTCCTCTACCCAAATTTGAACTGTTTCACTATTGTTGTATATTTTTTAGCAAAAATCTCAGCAATCAACAGCATTTACAAATGACATTAGGTGGAGCAAATTACCTTTGCCCTTACATTAGTACCGGTCAACAATTTACTATTTTGCGTACTTTACCATGAAATTGAGTTAATACAGTCCAGTATTGACGGAGTATGAATGATTTCCCTTTTTCAAAGCTTGAGAATGTCAAATGACCTACAGTCCCGTCAGTCGACCTTATCCAAAAGCTCACCTCCGAAGACAGTGGAAGCCGAGTGACAGAAATGAAGAGCTAAGAAATACGCAGTACATACTGATTATTCTAAAGACGTCTAAAGCGTTTCGCAGGGAGTTCTTATGTGACGCAAAATTCGACTCGTCTTCGCAAATGTGAGCTATGATAAATCCTAGAAATCAGCAATGTCTATTTTTCCAAGCGGAGGTAGTTTGAGGTGATCCGGGATAAGCACTTGACGGACCAAGTTTGTGGTTTAATGGTGGACGGCTACAACCATCTGCAGATTATCACAGTGGAGTTACTCCAAGAGAATGGAACTTGGGGAACGTAGAAGAGGTGGCATTAGAGGTAATCAACTAAAAATGCGCAGAATACGCAAAAGCATTAGACTTACCAGTGGCAAAGATGCAACGACGAATAACGTCTATAGTAAAGTATAAGTAGATACATGGAAAACGACATTCATAGAGCGACGGAAGAAAGTCTGTTCTACAATACTTAATGGGCTCAACTTTTGTGGTACAATAACAATGCAAAAATTATTGGGTGCTCCTGATGAAATGGTAACTTAACTGGCATTCGGTATCATTTTTCAAAAACTACTCATTCCTTTGCTACTTTCAATCGCTCTAATAACTTTTGGGACCTTTTTCAAAATATAGTGTATCAAAACTCGAAGATTCATAGCTTTATAATTTTAGTTTCGAATGTTTATGTGGACCTCGCTCAGAAAAACAAAAATCTAATGTGAGAAGCTGATAACATATCTAGAGTTTTTCTGAGGTCTGGTATGGCCCTTATACAGTGCTACAAACGTGTTTCGACATTGCAGGCTCATCAGTAGCATGGTGCTTTTCGGTTCAGTCAATCCCTTGCACTGTATAAGTGCCGTACCAAACCTTATAAAAAGCTCAAAATATGTTGTCACATTATATCGTTACATTCTTTATAAAACTTATTACAACTTATCAATTCCCAAAAGAAGCATGTTTACGTAGTAAGATGAAATTTTTCTTCATACATAAGAGATGTATAAGCCTATGGGCATATAGGGTGACTAGTGATATTTCAAAGTAAAACAACAAAAGCTATGATCTTTCCGAAATGGAAATAAACCCTTACTGAACAGAAGAAATTGTGCGCAGCTTTGGCATTCGCGCGGTGTATTGCAATTTCGACTGCCATGCTGAACGGGTCAGAATTTAGATGCAAAAATTGTCGCCTGCAACATAAGAACTATGAGTTTCCAAGATTATAATCCATAATTCTCACGTGTCACAGACGAAAACCAGGGTTTGATATCACTTTCAAATCAATGTAGGATTTCAAAAAATATCTGTGCATTACAATGGCAATGAAGAGCTTCTTGCGATTGTAAGTCAAATGCTCAACTTTCAATTACACTACCCATCGAAAATTGCCAAATCGTGGGTGAAAATCGTGCATGTGACAAGGTTTCACTTCAGCTCAGATCGAGTGTATCAACAATTCTGCAGAATATATAGTTAACAAATCTATTGCAAAATTGACCTTATCTTCATCGGTTAGCCGCCCTGCATTCCGTTAAACATCAAATATTGTGGAGGCCGAACCGGATTAACGCTTAGCGCGCTAGTAAGAACTACAGTGGTCACGCGCCATTTTGAAGTATTCCAAATGCGACAAGTAATTGTTCCATTTTTGACCTGTAGTTTCTATGTGTTATTGCTTCCTTTTCATAGGCGAGCGACCGACTTAGAAAACACAGTAAGCATCACTTTTTTCGGTTTCTACGAAAAAAAAAAACTGAAATAGCCACGCATTGATATCGAGCTCCACTTCAATATTTCCACTAGCCGGCACGTCAGAGGTAGAAGCAAATCTTATGCGTTCGCGATTTGTGGTGAATTTTATCACGGAAATTTTGCCTCATCAAGCAAGCACAGATTGGAAACTGTCGAAATTTCCAACGTGACAAATGAATATTCGATACGACGATCTTTATTCAAAACAACAGAAAAAGAAAACGAAAAATGGGAAAAACGAAAAAAACATCATTGAAGATGCAACTGGTGTAGATGAACTGCGTCATAAACAACGTTAACATTGACATGACGTCAATTCTAGTTTCATTCAAAAAGATATCATGTGTGAGACAATTGAGTAATACGCAAATTTTTACATTTTTACATAAATGCTACTTTTAGTAAGACGTATCAATTGGGACAGAGCAAGTAATCCAAAGTAGACCAAGGTTTTAGAGTATAATCGGAGTGGTGAGATGCAAGCAAAACTTGGACCCTGATCTTTGAACAAACAAAGCTTCGACTCAACAAGTCTTTATGACGGCGTTAAATGCTAACTGAAGGGTAATATCAAACTGGAAATTCGCTTCTCACACTATCCAAATGAAATTCGGAGAATTTCCCATATCAAATCTCGGATCTGTAATTTGCATCGGCTTGGAAGCTTTTCAAAAAAGATTAATTTTGTTTTTTCGTATGATTCGTAAAGATGGATTTGAGAAACTCAAGGATACAATGCTAACTGAAGGGTCATATCAAATTGAAAATTTGCTTCTCACATTATCCAAATGAAACTCGGAGAATTTCCCACAACACCTCAGAACTGTGATTTGCATCGGCTTGGACGCTTTTAAAAACAAACTTAATTCTGTTTTTTCCTTAAATTCATAAAGATGGGCTTCAGAAACTCAAGGGTACAAAATGATTCCGAATGAGGGCTTTTCAAGTTATTAATTTTCCACTGAAAGTTCTTGTGGTGATTGTGATCCTACAATGAACCGGTCTAGAACATTTTCCACTATCTGAAAAAGTCCTCAAAACCGGAAACTTGGACTTGTCACCTGTGGTTACGGTGCTTTGATACACCTATTTCTTGATAAGTTTTCCAAATGATAAAACATATTCATTATTAACGCAAGTCGATAAGCATTCAAGAAGTAATTGTCAGAGTTATGAGCTGTCATAAAAACAAGGAAGTGCCGATGGGCGTGGATTGACACCATTGTATATCGCTTTTGATAAACTCCGCGTCATCTGCGGATTATCTTCCCTCCAAGTAGAACCACTAAGACTATCTCTGGCAGCATTACAGAATACTTCTTTTTCGTTGAGGGATTAGTAGGATTCCCACAATCTCTTTATTTGTATAGATTACCTAACTTCTCAATGGGCTTGGTCAACAATGACTTGTCGCCAATTCAGGGTAATCTAGCCTTCGCCTAGAATCCCTCACTTGGACATTATTGATCCGCAACGGTTCACACACAATCGTACTCAGTCTAAAGACATGTTAATACTCCAGTTTATTAAAGGAAGTCTAAACATTAGTGCTAGCCAACATCTGGATGACAACAAATGATAGAAGGTGAGAAAGATAAAGCTCTCAGCGTTGAATAACCTCTGAGGAATACGTAATACATTCGACTTATTAGGCATCGTTAGAGGTGATTGAATGTATGCTAGGCTTCTGAGATGACTTGCCGATGTATCAAATCAGTGCGGCCATCTCGCAGAGAAGTCTGGTAACAATTTACCGACTCCGGGGGAATGGAAAGCTTGATTAGCCTAGGGAACGGTATTGAATCATAGCTCACGTTTGTGATGCAACACACCTCTAGCGTTTGCGCCATGGGTATCCTCACAGGAAATGGTAATGGTACACCTTCGTGAACGCGATTTTCTCGAAAGTGTCAACTATACGGTATTTCATAGGACAGAAGGATTCACGAGGCCGTGCAGAAATTTCAACATCCTTGTTTTTTCCTAGCATTTGTTGTAATGTCTCAGACAGTCCTCAAAACTCTAAGCTTTTCACAAATTATATAAATTGTGAATTCCACTACGAAACATCTAAAATGGTAAATGGGTGACACACTTAGCTTTAGCAACACATAGTGCCTCATGTGCGCTCTATACTTGACACGGATGGTAAAGTGAGGTGGACAACGCGCACTCTATCCAATTCATCTCATTTTTGCTGCACAATATTTTTTTCGTGCACTTCTTGTGCTCCATTAGTAGCTTATACGACACAGAGCTTTATGGCGGGTGTCCGTCCGGCAGAGATATTTCGTAAACATAAGAATGTGCAAAAAACTTCAAACACGGGGCGCTGATTGCTAATTGCGTCGGTGAGGTTGAAACATGACTAACAGAAAGGTAAAGCATGGACCTTTGTGGTGCAATGGTGATACGTGAGCCGCTCGAAAGAGCTATCACGGGTTCAAAACTCACCTGAGATACCGAGTTTCACTCACATCTCAGCATTCTATTGGCTGTATTTCACATCGCACCTTGCCGTAAACAAGGAATAAGCAGCAAATTAAAAGCTAAAACCTTGCCGAGTTGATATTTTGTTGAAAATACTACAAAAAATTGCTGCCATAGAATGAAATGGTAGGGTGTAAAATACTCACAACTTGATTCGGTTTAAGCTTCAAAACACTTCCATATGCTGATAGCAATACATTTGTTCAAAACCAATGTTCTTCTGAACTGCAATCATCTACTAGACCGCTTAGATTCTTTATTTATAGATTAATTTTTGACATTTTCAAAAATTAGAAAGTCCATAACCGACAGAAGTATAACCATTGCTCTATGCACCAGTCACACTTATCTAACTGTCGAAGGTTATGTGCACTTTTCAGCATGCTTTTTCATTTTTGTCTTGATAATATTTACCATTACAAGTCAATATGCCCGTATCTTCTTTATAAGGCTTAAACAACGTGATGTTATTACGTAAATAACTCACTGAGCTTCCAAGGAAAATAAAGAAAGTGTGAGAAATAAACTTAGTGGCATCACCTTCATTATTTTAATGACATATCCTCGTACACTTCCTTCTTGGACCTTGCTATGAGGTCAGTAAGAGTTCAATCCATGAAATGTTGACTCCGTTCTGTTAGAGACCAATGAGATCGAATTCAAAGATGGGAAACTTCAAATGATGGAAAGTTCTTGAATGCTATCGGAAATACAAATACCTAATAAAATAGAGTGCTGTGCAAAACATTTGCGTCAGCTAGGATTCGAACCCAGATCTCACCTTTTCGAAAGCGTGTGCTGAACCGTTGCACCACAAGATCATAAGATCGTTCCACCGCAAGAGGCGGTCAAATAAAATACAATACTTTCTTCAATTGTTATGCTACTCAAACGTCACATATGCCTCTGCTCAATGACCAGCAAAAGCCACATGTAGATCCCTCACTCAGGGGCGCAAATCATCCTTACGGCCTAAACGCTACAATATCATCTGTACGACCTGTTGTCCCGTCGATAGCCGCGTGACACGAGCGAGCGGTCAGTAAAACGTTTTCTATTCCCTATTGCATGCAGTAGTAATCAGTGAGTCCATCCCGAAACAGGATTAGTTGAGCAGTCCTCTGAGATTTCTGTGAAAAATCAGATTGTCAGATTGGACTTACAAAATATAGAGTAGCCTTGGTATCCTTTTTTGATTGCACGTAGAATAACACCAAATGAGCTTTCATCTTGCTTATTGAGCGACCAGTCTGCTGATACTAAGGCAGAAATGATCGTTAAGTTGAAATGTGGGTATGCAGTTGAGAGTTCTTTGTCCTCTTCATGGCATCATCGATAATCTTAAAAGCTTCTTGGCCGTTCTCTTCATCCTGTTCCACTCTGGAGTTAAGTCGTTTGTTATCGACTTTCCTACTCAGATTGACCTAACTGTACCATTTGTATATATTCATTCCGACGGAAGTAAAAGACCAATTTTTACCAAATTTTGCCATTGAAAATAAATTTTATCTTGCTAACTGTCCCGCTTGTGTAAAGTTTCTCCGAGCTTGATGTTTTTTTTCGAAAGCCATGCTTAACGTTTGTGCAATTTTGCCTTCCTCAAAGTTCATAAACAACTTACACGGGAGAATTCATGGTGTGTTATCACACATTAGGTCAAGGTTATTCGCAATTATTCTAATCTACTATCCATAATATATTACTTATGAAAGCATTTACGACTATGGAAAAGTACTTTATAGCGTCGAAACGAACGCAGTTCTATCAGCGCTTGTCGACCAAGGAGTTGATCCGCTTTGAATAAGAACTTTATCGGACTGCTATCGGAATTGTACCACGAAAATACAGCTCTTTCATCAACCTCTTACCATAACCATTGGAAAAGGGGTTCGACAAGGCGGAACGATATCGCGAAAGCTGTTCACCGTCGCACTGCAGTGGATGATGAAGTCACTTGACTGGGACGAGAAGGACATACGCATCGATGGGAAAATCCTATCGAACCTTCGTTTTGCGAATGACATCGCCTTATTCTCGAAAAGCGCTATTGATACGGGACGATGCTTAAGGAACTTAATGAAGCGGTGAAGAAGATCGGACTACGCATAAATCGCATGAAGCCCCAGTTCATGAAAAATCGGCGGTGCAGTGATGAACATATCAAGCTGGAAGGATCTCTAATTACGGAGACTTCCTCGTACGTGCACCGTGATCGTTCACTGAATATGGAAAACAACATGAAGGAGGAACTTCACAGAAGAACGAAAGTAGCGTGAGCTGCATCGGGTCTCTCAAAGAAGCCACCGGCCAAATAACGGGCCTCAAAATACGCGCTAACCTTTTTGATTCAACAGTCCTCCCAGCACTCTGTTATGCAGCGGAGACGTGGGATATACTTGGACCACGTCAAGTCTACTGCGAACAACACACAGAGCGCTTAAACGATGCCTTCTGAAAATCAGTCGGCACTCACAACACCTACCCAGCTTGCGCAGCTCAGATCTCAGGAATTTATCTCATCTTCGCGATCCAGAAGAATTTACATCGATAGCGAGGCACAGATGGACGGTTATAGAGTAAGAGGATCAGACGACAGATGGACGAAACGAACTTTAGAATGGAGGCCACGAAATTACACCCGTCCCCGAGGACGACCACCTACACGCTGGGCGGACGTACACACTAGAAGAATTAATCAGCTGTAATCATGCCTATATTCGCATCAGCTGTATTCGTACCTGCCGATATTCTACAGATCACGGTATGGAACTCGCGCCAGTGGCCATGCTTAAAAGAAACCCTCGCCATGGACGACATTTGCGACAAGACGAGACGGATGGAATGATGTGCTGAGGTCCGCACCGCACAATTCGTGAAGGCGGACCGTCCAATAAAGCATTATATCATTTATAGAGAGCGATGGCCGAATAGTTAGTGGTGCACGTTATCAGAAAACTGATTCGACCTCCTCACTCAACACCATCAATCAGTCAAAAAACGCTTTGAAAAACCCTCCAGGTTGTCTCTTTTCAAATTGCAGGACCTGCCACCAGTCTTATACAGCAGTCACAAAGAGGAAGAAATTGTTAAGCAGCAGTCTAAACAAACGCAAAATTTTCGAGGACCTTTGGGACAATAATGCGATAAAACGAATGAAATGTTAGAATGTACCAAATTCCGCAGAATAAATATGTGATTACAGATCACAAAAAATTCAAATATGTGGCAACACATCGGTGGCCTTTACCATATAAGCTGTCAGCAACAGGGAAGAAAGCCAAATCGCTGTAACAATAGATATCGAAATTGAAATGATACGATCTTTGCGCAAGTTTTGCAAAAAAAGAAAGTAGTTCTTTCCTTCAAACGTGCATGAGGTTTACAAAATCAACCCTTTGCTTATGAACATCGTTTTTTGTGAAATTTAGTCGCAAATCAGGTTTTTCACAAGCGTTGGCAAGATTGATTAACATTCGTTCCTAATGATTGATGTTTGGTGTTGCAAGACTGATGTCATTTGAGAAGAAAAAATGGTGCATTTGTCAAGATTGATGTCATCAGAGAAGAAAAAAATGATGCAATTGTCGATCATCAATTTCCACTTTCATGTCGTTCCATTTTGACACTTTCTTGACATTTTGGAGGCTGGCAGTGAATAATTTTGATAAGATGGTATCGCGTTGTGAAACTCCTCTTCTTACGTATAGTAATATCATTATAGAATGGTGATGTTCGACCTGTGGAAACTTTGTATAGCTCACGAAGAATCACTATCTAGTGAGCAGACGGGCCCTTATCCACGGTTCTATGCCTGCTTCTATTCGAATTGTATGAAGACTTTTTTGAATCCACAAAATTGAGTCAGAGAGATATTTTGTAATCGCGTGAAACCACAATGAGCCCTTATGATGTGGATGGAGTGAATACGGAATTCTTTTCGAAATACTGCTTGTTCTCATGTCCGCCTCCATGTACTGTTTCGTAAGTCATGTTTAGCATGATTCAAAGCGAGAGTTTATACATGGCAGAGGGGCAATGGTTTCCAATACCGCAAAGGTGTTTCTTTCCAAACACTTTTACGATCCTGCTTCTTTTCAATATAGTACCCTTGCATTCCAACAGGTTAACGTGTGAGGGGCCAAGCAAGTGGGTTCATTGAAACGGATATAACAGACTATATGGAGCGCCGGAGTTCAGAAGAAAGAGCCGGTGGAAAACTCATCTTCTTTCAATTCATGTAACGCTGAGAGGATATGGCTTCCTTGGAAATTTTTCTCAGTGCAAATCTGAAGCTGCATCTGTTCTGCCAGCATGGCCGGTTGCAAAATTCGCTATAGTGGAATGTGCTAATGCTCTCCCATCTTCCGCACCTTTGGCCATAACTGCTTCTCTTACTTTTTGAGATCTTCTTTTAGCACCTTTATACTGCGTTCTGCAAAATTGGAAGCGAGATTCCTGCTGCCCGCTGCTCGTGCGGTTTCAAGTTGGTGCATCAGTTCAAATGTCTTGGGAGACAACTGTATCTTGGTGACCTTCAAGGTATGGCTATCGTAACGCTAACTTGAAGATGCTAGATAAGCCAATCGTCTTCTTCGCCGTTAATTGTTATTGACATGGATGACGTAGGTTGTCACGATAAACTTGGAGAGCTTTTTTTCCTAGTGACGCTGTTCAGGCGTTCTTCTAGGTCCAACTTTCCCAATAAAATCTCCAGCGATGACCTCGAAGCATGTATGGGGCCTTCTTCGAAAATTTTTGGAGTCCAGGCAGAACGATTCGACTTCGTCTTTGCCATAGATTGATGCTGGCCACTGAACAACGAAAATGGTCAAAACCGGCATTGATCCACGTTGTTTCAACACTAAACGTCCTCTTCGTGTTTTTAGTCATTCGCTGAATGTTCATGGTGAAAGTTATTTTGCCAAAAACGCCAAAGTACCCGAAACCTATACTATCGCATGCACGGAGAAGCAGTTCTTCTTAAGTGTTATACTCAAGCCAATTTTAAAGAGTGATGTGCAAAAACAATTCCGTCAGATGAGATTCGAACCCTCATTTTACCTTATCCGGGAGTGCGTACTGAACCGTTGCACTACCGACGCCCGTTTTGACACCGTTCTCTTACGCCACCGACGCGTTATCGTCAACAGCCGATCGTCAACGGTCTGGCGTTGGTAATCGCTATCGGCATTGAACACACTTGTGCTAACAGATATTGGATATCAAAAATCAATCAGAACTCTTTTTATGTGACCGCCTTTAGCGGTGATAAGATGTTATAATATACCAAATGATAAAGAGTATAGTGATGTGCACGCGCAACCGAATATGGTGATATGTCGGTTTGAATCCCAGCTGATGCAAATGTTTTTGAACATAACTCTTCAACTTTGGGTATGTTATAATATCATATTACTGCTAAAGACGGTTAAATAAAAAGAGTTCTGTTATACTTAACGTGAAGTGAGTGGTGCTTGTAAGCAAATCGCAGATTATGATTTTTATCTTTATTATACTTATCGCAGATTATGATTTTTATCTTTATTATACTTTATCTTTATTAAATCTATATTTAATTCTTTGATTTAATCTTCTTTTTTGTACCCCTAGCTCCTTTCCAAAATAAAATTGAATCTTGTGACTGAGTCTAGGCACGACCTAGTACTAAAGTTCAAGGAGACAGTTATATTGTTTGGAGAAAATCATCACTTCCGGTAGACTTGGTAGGTGAGGAGTTGTGGTTGCTCAGTGATAATGCGCCTTTACTTCAGTGCGTCAACTTAAGAGTTTCTCACAAAACGCCTAGTTTTGTGTTGTTGAATGCCGTCAGAATAGTGAATGATGAACGAGCGCAAATCGTGAGATACTTCTAAGAATGTAATCACTTAGAGATTTCAACAAAGATATAGAAATAACATTTTTAATTTTCGCTTTTTTCCCTTTTTCCCTTCCATTTCCCAAGATTTTTTTTTTATTAAATTATACTTGAAGCAGTCAGCTTTTTACGTCCAGTTGAATTTTGATTTAAAATGTTATGAGGTTCAATGTTGGTAACGTCAGTCACATGGTTGGGATCTTCACGATAAACTGAGGACAACCCATCCTGTCCGTTACATGAAGTCCCGATAAAATTTCTCCAATCAGTCTCCTCGGCTCACCCTTGGCGATATTAATTTTTTAAAGGTGTAATTTTTTACAGAATTTCTCTGAGATCGGTCCACATAGTTCACTTCCATCTATTTCTGCATTGTCCCCTTTATGATGGAATAGAAGAAGAAAAAGATATAATGAGTTGAAGAAAACGTTCTGAGAAAATGCTAGTAACTTTCTTGGATGTCGGCCATTTCCTGTGTTTTAGGCTCATTTGTAAGCCCGTCTTTTCCGCGTTGATTGTTACATGATTCACCTATTAATTTCGGAATGAAATTAATAAGCGAACAAATTAGGTTGTTGATGATGCACGAATGGCTGTTGGGTTTAATTGCAACGGTGGCAAGTGAACGCATCAATTTGGCTTGATGCGAAGACACAGCTGGCAAAAGTACGTTGTACAGATGGATCAAAAAGTGGCAGAAAATGCTTGAAGTTCAAGAAGAGCACTTTGACTAGCAGTTTTGTCATCGTTCGGGCGCATAGGTGCATAAATAAATGTTTTACAAGCATCTTCTCACAATTTTTTCCTATTCTATTGTAGGTGATTCAATGTGCAAAAACTTGTAAGTTCGGACCACGTATCTTGAATCAGCATACCGAGGCTAAAATAAATTTTATTATTGAAAATAAAAATCCTTCACATATAAGCATGCATTCGTCTACTTATTAAACACACTGAAAGACGAATGATCCAAACAGTGAATAATCATCTTTCCACCAATACTCGGGTGGTTTTTGAAACGACAATTTCGACAATCGGCTTTGAATAGTCGTCGTCGGCTACTTATACCTACTTTCGACCATTCACGTCATAAGGATCTACAAACCTCAGTACAGAACTTTGAAAACTACCGGAGCACACGCTGGCGAGCCCATCCCTGAACCATGTTTTCACACTAAACGGATCCATAATGAAGACATTATTCTATCGCAATGGGACTGTATATTTTTGTAAGAAGTTCAATTCAAAGAACCAACTTATTTGGAGTTAGAAATGCAAAAAATCGACAAAGTTTACTTTCGCATTTTCCAAACACGCACTATATTCACATCAGCTCTAAATACATCAGGAAACACCACTGTCGTTTACTACAGAATCATATCAGAAAGGCAAAGAACATTATGTCTTGTGAACCGACTTATTTCAACCTCGGCATTACTAATCACATACTTTTTCTGTTGGTCACGTCCTTGCAGCACGAAGGTGTTAATAAAATTCATTCGGTCAACGTCTCGACGCCCTCGTTTTCATCAAAACAGTATATGACGCACGTGCTCCACAAGATCAGAGTTCTTCAAGACAAAATAAGAAGATTTTCACTTTGTAGGCGACTCAATAGGCTCTAATAGCTTTCATTGCAATTAATGACATTCACCATCGGCACTACGCAGGTTGAATGCAATCGTTACATAATACACAGAGATGACATCTTCACACTAGTGTTATGCAGTTTCAGCTTGATGCATTGCTTTATGTTTCAATTCAAACAAATGAACCGAAGTGAAGCGACTCTCACGATTTGAGGGGCGATCTTGAAGTTTTGTTAATTAATTTTAACAATAAGCGCCTTATGCGATTTTTAATAGGGAAAGACGAGTTTTTGAGTGGGATACAGAATCGTTGTATTAAAAATTTTTATAATTATAACATCGACTGTCTCTCAACCTCGCAATAAACATTCAATATAACTTTTAAGATTTTCTAAAGCCTTAGCGAGGTTGATACGCCAGAGCCACACACGTGTGCCTCGCCCTCTTCGTCAGTGGCCCACGCCCCACATTGCGCTCTTCATTATAGCAAAAATGTTTATTACGAACCAAACTTGCACGTATCATGGCAAAGATAATGAAAAATGTATAGTTACATATATAAGTAACTATGAGTAGTATATATACATATATATATATGCCATACAGATATGCATGCAGTAAACAGTGTATATATATATGCATAAATATAAATATGTATATAAATAAATAAGGATAAAGCTTTCGCTGTTGATCAGTCTCTCACGGCTACAACTCGTAATCGACTTCATTAGGCATGACGAGACGTGAGATTATGAGAAAGAGTTGCATTCCATAATGACTATGGTCCACCAGTGTACCAAGCTCCTTCCCCACAGGCAATGCGTGACGATTTTGCGAACATCAGTGGAAAGAAATGCTTTGTGAGGTTTGGGGTTGTCCGATGGGATCAACGATAATGCGCGCATATCTACGTACAGCATACAAAATAGCTCTTGGCCATTCATCTATGCTTAAATACCACGAGGTTTCGCTACTGACTATCTGACGATTTCAGTGAAGGAGAATAGCGTGTTGAAAATCAAATGATTCGACGATAGTTCGTGAATTATATATGAGATCACTACTCCGTTATTATTGGAAATTCCATAGTATTTGTGCAAATTTCATTCGTTCCTTTCAAAATTCCTATACGCGGCCCATCATATTAGCTCGCATTACAAAACTCTAGAATTGCATTACCTAACATCTACGATGCGTTATTGAGGTGATACAATACTCGTATTTCTCGCCAATACTTCTTGTGACCGAAATCAACTGCTAATTAATCGGAATTCATTTATTTGACCACGTCCTACGATGGTATGATCTTATAATAAACCCAATAATGTAGAGTGATGTGCAAAAACATTTGCGTCAGCCGGAACTCGAACCCAGATCTCAGTCCTTCCGAGAGCGTTGACAGATAACGCGTTGTAGTGTAGAAAGAGTGTTGTGCAGAACGAGCGTCGGTAGTGTAACAATTTAGCACGCGCTTCCGGAAAGAGTGAGATCTGGGTTCGAATCCTGGCTGACGCAAATGTTTTTGCCCAGCACTCTATAACTATTGATTGTTCAAAAAATCCCACTTATTGGTATGATGGTATGTTTCGATGCATACATTGCGCACCGTAGGAGATTCTCAAATGAACAAAGTGATGACATGTAATTTGCAAACAAATTTCATTTTACTACAATCTTGAATTAGCTGAAAAAATGTTTCCACAGATGCTCATGCTTCTATAAGTTCGAGTTTTTGCTTATTGTTCCCTTTCAGCAAATTGTCAACGTGATGTGCTCATATAATAATAATGTGACTAAAATAATATGCATGAGTCAATATGGGCCTTAACAAGCTGACCTGACCTCGTTAAAGTAGCATTCATTTCATCATGATTTCGACATCTGGCTGATTTCGCTTTCCCGAGACGTTGGAGAGGTCATGAGAAAATGTAGTCTTTTGCACAAATTACCATCGTACTTTATTAAAATCACTCGAAGTTCAATGAAAGAGAAAGTGCCCACAGAGAGTTTGTACAAGATGGAGAATGTGGTCAGTGTAGGGAAGAAAAGTTAAGGTGTCGTCATCAACGCTCTTCTTTGTCATCCAAACGGTAATTGCCTATGCATGAGTACATGTCGAGTACGGAACTGCGCAACTTATACGAACAGCGGAGACAGATAGAGTACAATGCATCTTACGGAAGACTTATGGAGATGATTACATTGACGAAACAAGTGTACCACTTTATACTCTTCATATGGGCATAAAAGAACAAATCATTAGAAAATCTGAAGTTAGATATCATTCTCCATTGCTCAATTATTGAACAAGTAACATACGCGGGAGAATCCCAATGTTAAAATTACAATAACTGCTCAAGAATCTAAGACAATAGCGTGTAAAACTCTTAGGACTTTTGCAATGCACACCAACGTTCAAAATTGTACGGCAGAAAGAAATAACTCCTATTTACTTGTTGTTGTGGGCCTCCCTCTGACTATTTCTTTGTGCTAGGGATTTTAATTCCTTATTTTGTCAACCTATGTAAGCTCTGTGTAGGTCATCCTCTCCACTGACCAAATGGTTGTTACAAAAAGAAGGTGTAGGTTTTGTCTTCACCATGCTCGGAACCTATGTTTTAAGCATTTCCGTTACCTTCCTGAAAATATTCGACCACCTAGACTACCTCTTAATCTAATCGCCGCCAGGTACTGAAAAAATGAAAAATCAGTCTCGACATTACGTCTCTGTCTCCTTGCGTGCTAATATTGACCTTCTAGAATATTTTTCAAACTATTTGACGGCATGGATACTTGCGCTCTGTCCATTAAATCAACTTAGACCACACCAACTTTTTTATGCACACTACTTGCACATTGTAAAGCAAATCCTCAGTATTTAAATCTTTTAGAAAGGATGAATTGGAAAGACATCATTTTCTCAATAGTAGGCGGTGTGAGAGACTTGTCACTACAAACGTTCTTGTCAGCTCCATAAAGTTTCATGTAATTAGTGTTGACTTGTTGGACCAACGGGCTGATCTGTTATCTTGATGGCATGCATAAGCAACTCTAATAAATCTCTGCTGTACGAGCCTGACATTTCACATCTCAAAGTGAAGACTGAAAAATACTGTGACCTCACCAATTTTTAAGCCATCACGATTAAGTTCATTGTACTGTTCATCTGTACTAAATAAATCTTCAAATTAACAACCTCGTACTTGCTGAATAAGATAGTCAGGGAGATATTCAAACAATGCCAGGTTAACTGATAGTTGGTCATGGGAATCATCCTAGTAATTGGGAAAAAGGGGAATTAGAGATGTTAAAACTTTAGTCATGAAGAAGACTCATTATTGCCTCGATAATAGACATAATTTCAAGAACTTTCGAATTTTGAATTACTCAATATTATTCCTTAATAATTAATAGTAGAATATAAATTTTCAAGCTTTTCCACGTAAGACGGTTGCCTCTAAAAACCAGCAATGCATCGGAGAGCACTATAATAGTGCTTTGATGTATGGAATCCTATGCGTTCGTTTTTTTTTTCGTCATTGGAATATGGCCTTCAAGATGAAAAACGAAAAATTTTTTTCCGCAACGTATTCTTATAATAATAACGTTTACTATGGGCTAAAATATTTCTTTCAATCAGATAACCTTAATTTATGTATTCTATGACTTCTACGGAGGTCAAATCGGCCGAAATTGCAAACGATTATGAGTTCTTCATCTCTTCACAGCCATTGTGATAGGTATGGCAGAAGTATCAAATGAGTAAAAATAATAAAAATTAACATATTGGGATGCCGAATAGGATGAGAGAAAAACATGGTGTACGAATTTTTCCATCACACAATGGTTGTATATGTTGCAAAAAAAAGAACATATAAGGCTCAGCAAAGAGAACGCCTAAATTGCGAAATGAAAATTATATGAATAACAAAGCATCTATCATGAGAGCACACGAAAAACCGAACTATCAAGCGAGAAGTACAGGATAAGGAGCCGTGTGGAGCTAAGGGCAGTTCAGCCGGCTTGTCTCATCCATGACTGATCGCTCGACGAGCGGCGGAAATTGTATGCAGTTTCATACGCCTCCATAAAAGATTGTGTGTCGTCAGGGAATTTGTTGTGTTATGTGGTTAGCACAGAACGCTCAAGATTAACTGAGTACTTTAGTGGGACGAGAATCTGGACGTAGTGTATTTCATTTCAAGCACTCCGTTTCTGGAGGCTCATATCGCTACACAGATGCTGCTTTTTTCTATTTTACTTCCTACGTTCTTGCTTCTGCCAAAATTTTTTATGTAATCGGCAAGCGATCCAAACAGATGTTGCGTCACTTGCAACCCATCTCCTAACAAAAACCTTAAAATCTCTCAACGATAACAGACAAAAAGTATTCTTTCGAATAACTTGATCAACCAGTAATTTAAGCAATAATAGACTATTATTTCAATTCCAACCACTATCATAAGTCCTAGCTTTTCCATACAATGAGCGGGTATTAGAGCTTTTTTTTGCTCTTCTACTGTGAAGAAATTGGTAAGTGATCAATGCATGATTCTCACGAGTACATTTTCTGTGTGTGAACGAAGTAGATGACACGTAATGGACAGGTATGCTTTTGATAACAAACTTTTTTGCATCACTGCGTGGTGTAGTGGATTTCGAATAAGCTCGTATGAAATTTTATTAGTGGCCTGGAAGTGCTCGAGTGGGGAGAATTCGTGTTACTCTAGCTTTTTCCAATCTTTGAAAAAGACGAAACCGCAAATAAGGTAACCGTTATCAAATAAATGGCATTCCTGTAATCCTATGTGTGCCCAAAGAAAACATCAGCAAGGTTTGTTGTTTGACGGTAATTAAAATGTAGCAGCGAGTCAATAATGTTAACCAACACTATTGCCCTTCAATGGAGGTTTTTTTTTTAATTCGAAATTAGCTGTTACACAATTAGAATAATTTATAATTGTAATTAAGTTAAAAATGGATTCACCATCGTGGTGAGGTGAACGAAGCGTGACAACAAGTGATAAGATTGGCCATTTATCTCTTCCAACGTTCCGCAGGATCCGATGGCAATGGCAAAAACCACTAAATTTTAACTGAAAGCACAAAATCACGAAACTACATAATTAATTATTTTAGCTACACTGCCTAGTTCTGTTCTCATCTTAGGTCGTACGGTATTTCTAAGATACTGGAAGCAAATGCAAGTGACTTGTGGCTGACTTTCATCAACCAAAAATTCTATTTTCATGGAGTTCTTAGATGGTAGTAGGATTGTGCAAAAAGTGAGGCTTTAGTTCCTCCTCATTTCATATTCTCAGCTGCTTTAGATGTGCCTGAAATTAATGTTCTGTGCTTACCTTTCCAGAAAATTGATATATATGTTTGATCAGATTGCAATCGGTGCGCAGTGACGTTGTAGTTACTGATACGTTGAATCGGAAATTGAGGTGATTATCAAAGGCGTGGTGCAATCTTTGCCACATCACTCTCTTGCAATCGACTGACAAACGCCTTGCGCCATTCCTTGAGCATAGCCAAGATTACAAGGATATCTATCTCAACAGCATTCTATGAAATTCATGAAGAAGACGAAATTTTCATACACCAGGCGAAGCAAAACGTGAAATATTCGAGGACTTGTGTAGAGTATGAATGCATGGAAATGAATCAAATGCAAGAAGTGTTGCGATCCGCACAGTGAATTGTGACGATGAGTTTGTGCCAATGTAAAAAATTGCAATAAACTTATTTTTCCAGACTCCGGAATAGGCGAAATCCTCAGAAACGTCATTCTTGTAAGCAAACAGTGTAATAACACCCTTATATTTGTTCAGTTGAAAAACAGGTAATTATTGGCTTGCATTTTTATTCTTTCCTCTTCAAATAACTAGACAAAGAAGCTGTTCGTTTGCCTTGGTAAAGTGAATTATTGTAGTGCAATTACACGCAATCATAATAATTAATATGCACTATGTTTGAGGCTCAATATTCACCGTCATAATAACCTCATTGAATGACTTCCAATTCTATGTTAACTGCATACTTCATCGACTTGGCCATGATGAGGACAGAACAAGTAATGACCATAAGGGGTTTTTTGACAATAAGCTATGCTTTTCGATAATTAGAAAACTCGAAGTACAGAGAATATTACAAATTAAGGAAATGATTTAGTTCCATCAATTCAGAGCTATAAAGCCGTGAAGCTTAATAAAGCTCTCAGCGTTGATCAATCCCTGAGGGATATGCCATGAATTCGTCTTCAATTATTAGTTTCGTTTGAGATGATTGATTGTATATCTGTAATTCACAATGATTCGCGGAGGTCAACCGCTGTTTCAAGCCAGAGCTGCTATCCTCCAGACAAGTCTTGTACCAATTCATCAGCCGCGTAGGTATGGAAGGATCGGTGAGCTTTCAGCGCGAGATCGAACTGTCGACCACGTGTGTGACGCAGAACACCTCTGATCATTGCGCCACACGCACTATGCATGAGAGATTTTAGTGCTATTATTTGTTTTGCAGTGTTTCACTGATTGACCACATTATTGTCGAAACTTGAAAGTGGTTTGCAACATATGTTGAGTGTAATTTGGTACTCATTGTATTAGACTACTCTATAAGATAACCGCAAAATTGTATCACTATTTATTTTATTCATTTGCATTTATTTACGATCCGTCATCACGTTTCTTATTGTGCGAATCCCAGTACTTCTATTATGCGATTGGTTTTTAGTCTACTTCTTCAATGACGCTGTCTCCTCGCAATCTCGAGGATAGCCCGGCTGCGACGTTTCTGACTGCTGCAAAGTGTGGGGAGTGGAGCTCGGAGCACGCCGCGACCAACATCATGACCACTCGGCCAGGGCTTCCCATAATCAATATCGCCCAACAACAAATTACCTTCGTTCAGATACTTAATTTCTAATATATCTGTATCTAATACATAGGTAATGTGTTATAACAGTTGAAAGTGAAGAAAGCGTAGTCATTAGCAGTAAGTTGAGCTTCCTAAATCTTACACAAGTGCCAATGTTGCTTTCTTTGCATTCTGGAAGACACTGACGCAGCAGAATATGATAGACTTCTGAAAAAGACTCTGTTTTATCTTTACAGAGATGCAAATGTTACTACACGTTATGCAGATATCCCTGATATGTTTTTAGTTTACTGAATACTAATCGATTTCCATCCAAAGTTACAGTGAAGAAGCTTGAGTGTGGTGTACAATATGGCACCTCTTATGCTTTTCGAGATATTGCCAAGAGTGGAGAGAAACCACGAAAGTGTTAATGGCGTCTACGATGAATGGTTTTGTAATAATGTACCTCACAATCACTGGATTTCAAGTGACATCCTGTTTGAAGTGAAATCGCAAAAATTGCGGAGGAGATGGTATTAACAGAAAAGTGTTCTGCGCAAGCGATAACTGTTTACGATATTGAAGAATTCATTAAACTCTTGCCCAAATGAGTGACTCTTAGACCGAAAACTGAGACGTTATTGTGATTTAGGTGCTCTCCTTGCGCTCGATTCCATTTGAGCTTATTTTACAACTGGAGATCTGCCTGGAATGTTTCTTGGAAAGACTCAGTCTCGTCTGCTACGTGATGGATAGCCAGTAAAGAAAGTTTTGAGCAGTTTTGGCTAGCTAAATGAGTATTTCAGTGGGAACTACAGCAGAATGTACAATACATATTGCATGGCCATGTTTACATAAGCGTCGACGATTCCATAAGAGAATCGTGTCCCGCCGAACGAGTGAATTATCTCTCTTGTCTTTCTATACGGATAGCTACCACATAGAGTCTTCCTAGGCTGAAGACTCATAGCACAAACATACTTATAGTATAGTCAATTTTAGTTATAAGGACTGAGTTTTTCAAGCAGATAGCCCATCTGATTTGGTAAAACAGCATTCACGTTTCATAACTTAACGCTTTCCTTCAACTTAAAAGTCACAACTCGTTGAAATTTATGACCAAGGAAAGCTGGCTTAAGGATGCAAAGATAATGTAGTGTACATCAGTTCTTGTACTGAAACTCATGGAAGATTTGCAGTAAACGCACTCTGAGCACCTCACTGAACGACTCTGTGGTAAAATGTTAGTTGTGGTTAGTTCTAGGCTCCTCTCAGTTTCAAGGTATGTGATTTTTATCCGAGTGCAAATGAGGATTTTAAAATATAAAATAAATGTTTTCAATCGCAGATGTTTAAAACCCTAAATTGAAAAAAAACAGGTCTCACAGTGTAGCACAAATGTTGAACCGTTCAGGAAGGCAATTGGTCGATCGTGCAGCGCTAATCGCGAGCGGAGTGCGATTTTCGTTACTTAACTAGAGAATCTTTCTCCGTTCAAAATATAAACTTCAACCCTTTTGTACTATTCTGATACTCCATGATTTTTTGCGCGCTAACATATTTTCGCGCACTTACAACTCTTAATCAGGAAGAAAGCTTCAAGTTCAAGAACTAACCTTCTTTCTAGTCTTAGGCGCTATGCGAAGTCCTTTGCAAGAAAACAAACTCAGTTTCGAAATCAGCGTGATTTGAGCTATTGAATTAGTCTAAAATTTTCTTGAGAAAAAAGTCGAAAGAAAACTTTCGAAACAAACGGTATAATATTTCAACATTACCAACCAAGAACATTCAAATGTCAAATACTGCCGATTTGGTGGTTTTTCACTTGACGGCAATGGTACATTCGTCGTTGCCTACTCTTTATATAGGGATGTAGGGGCTCCTGAGATGATTGGTTAAAGACGAAGGACCTGCACGACTGCCGAAGCTGCAAGGCCGAAACACGTGCATCGACCTGTACAAAAGGCTATAACAGACGAGTTGACATGTTGGCTCAAATAATAATTGTGCGATATATTGAAATTCATTGAAAATTCCACACCCTCGCCGTGGATACGGTCTTTCACGTGCGAAACACAATTGCATTTCCGCTGCTACATCGCATCAAGGACCCTTTTTAAGGAACTAAGCAAATCATCGAAATCGCCGAGATATATGCTTTTGGATGATTGCTGAAGGCTTGAGTAAAACTCTCTCTTGAGTGAAAAAGGTCTTCAAATAACAGTTCACTAGGAAGGGTGCCCGTTTTCCCGAGAGGGCTGATCGATCCTCATTCAATGTTTTACCTGATATCATAGACGGCTAAGACACTTGCAGAATTCTGTGGGTCAATTTCGTTTCACCAAAACAATGACAATTCCTTGAGAAATCTTATTCACAGATGTGCTCTCGAATGGAAGTGTGGATATATTATAAAAATCGGACCATACTGTCGAAAGGATACATCTTCTGCTGCACATCACATAACTTGGATTAATTGCGCTCTCACTTAGCAACAACGCAATATAATAACAAAAGATTAAATACCATGCACTGGTCGACTTTAGAATTAATAAGAGCCGTGCAATGGGCTTGACGAAGCATTGTGGGGAGTGGATCTGTCCTATACTATGATAAATGGTGTGGTTTAATTATCTATCAAGCAAGCACTTTCAACTTTTGAAAAAAGTTTGGTACACCTGCCGGATAAGTTTCGTGAGCCCGAGGAGAGTGAGAATCGGACCACCGTGTGATTTAAGAAACACCTCTAACCAGTGCGCTACATACACGCAATGTTGCGACACATCGTATTACTGTTATTTTGTACTGTTGTCCTTACGTGCTCATTTTGCGCAAAAGATGGATGAAACGAATCACTGAATGATTTAACAAAAACATTTCATGGTTAGAGTGTCCATATCAAGTCATGGTATTTCTAGGGAAAACTTGGTTCTGGAATTGCCTTCATGCGCCTTCGCATCCATAAAAGAACATTCCCATTGTACTGAATGTCATGCAAGTGAGTCAACTATTGTTACATCCAACAAAACATTCCACTCTCGCAATGGGAGCACCATTTATTCGTTTAACATCTGACTCAAGAATAATGCCCAACTACTGACGAAAGTTTCCCATTCACACGGTTTAAAATGCAACATGCAGACGATTGTCTGCCACTAAAACAAATTTTGCATTGTGAAGAAATCTAAAAAAAATTTTTTCGTCTTGAGATTATGTTTATACTGAGTGAATATGACTGTCTAATACATTCATGATGAGTGACCTCCATGGAAATCACTCGCGCTTTAGCCGTTTTGCCCGTACGCACTGCAACTAACCAATTGTTCTAAGAGTTTCCATTCAAAGTCTATTTTTCTATGTCAGTATTTTCTCTTTCTTTTAAAATAGGGAAGAAACAGAACTAAACAGCAGAAAGAGGTCCTCAAAAAAAAACAACTCTTTGTCTCCTTACTGATACTGATAACTAGATAATATTAACTTCGGTGCATCGTGTACAAAAGACATGGTGCACCCAATGCAAGACCAGGTTCTCCGTGGATCGTTTTGTCGTGAATATGTTAAGGTCAGGGTTAGCGGAATGATCCACTTCATTACACCGCTTTGACCCTTCTTCTTGTATGCTCCGTTAGACAAAAACGCTTTGAAGTGCACTCACATCATCCCTCATGATAATACTCTGCCATTTTCCTTCTTTTTAGCTCTTCATGTTTCTTTTTTGCTTGTTACCCTTTCGTTCTAACCGTTTGAGGATCTCTTTGGTATGCAGCAGTTAGCGAGCATTTTGTGATGGCTAGCTTGTTGGGATGTTGAAAGATTCCTCTCAAGTTGAGCTGTTCGTGACAAGCAGCCGACATTTTCCTTCTGACACATGACAGACGCCACCAAATATGCAAATCACCCCTTAGGGTGAAGACTACCAACTACCGTATTCTCATGTGCTGACTTGTAGAGAAATTAGCCATTATCAACGATGAATCATCACATCGTAAATGAACTTCCAGAGAGTCACGGTGGTCACTTTGAAAACAACCATTACTATATAACAAAAAAGCAATAATATTTTCTTGAGTCAACCGTGAATGATCATGCCTTCGCTTTCGCAAATTAGGTATAACCGAATGCAAAAGTTCAAGAAGGGTTACTTATTAATATTGAGTTGTCTCATAATTTCTTTCGCACTTCGGCACTTTTGTTACTTCAGCTGCCATCTATTTGAAGAAACCAATTAAGCAGCATTATAATTGCCATCGTGATCAGAGATATGTAAGCTATTTACTGGAAAAAGACTGGATGCCTTTGCCCTACAAAGAATCGGTCTGGCTACCAATGAAGTAGGTGAGGTCACTTTTGAGCTGGTTGTAGTCTTCAATTTATACTCCCGCACGTGCTGCCTCAGACTATGAAATAGATGATTATCCGAGCAACATCAGAGCTATACTGTGGGCGTGATACCGTGGCTTAGCTCAGCTTCTACAAAATGTTGCGAGTCGATTTTGCAATGTGAGGGTCGAGCATATAATATAAAAAGTAAACACTACGTCGTTACGGACGTTTCACTCACACTGCTGTGAACAACATCCGGAGTTGCTTCCCGCAGACGTCTGCACTGATTGCCGGCTTGTTGACGAGTAGTTGCCGAAACAGTATATCCTGTCAATCACAGAAAACCGAGAGCATAGTTTTCTGAACACAAAAATTGGGTGTTGATTGAGCTGGCGAGTCTGGTCGCTCGCAACTCGGCCTAGTATATTGGCACCTACTACAATCCTAGAATCCTATACCCTGGATAAAGTTACTAGGTTGAGAAAGAAATTTCTCAGCACCCGCGAGAAATTCAAGTTTATGTTTGCTTCACACAGTATCAATTCCTACTAATTCATGGAAACAATTTGAGAATCTTTCAATTAGAATGCGAATGTGAGATTTCTATGATACGTTGAAGGAAATGTACGCGACATTGATTCGTAGAAAGCGCTCGCTGTCTTAGCAAGACAATGCCAAACCTCACACCGCAAAAAAGACCAAGAAAACTTTGATGAATTGGAGGGAGTCGAGGTCTTGCTGCACTCAGCCTACACTCCAGATGTTGCGCCGTCCGAATACGGTCCTCTTTCTTTTCAGTGACACATATCTTAGGTGAATCACGATTCGAAACTTTTGATCAAAGTGAAGAGGCACGTCAGGAGTTCTTTGATTTAAGGCCTGAGGATTAGTATTCCGAGTAGAACCGGAAGCTTGCAGATCGTTGGCAGAAGGTCGCGTGGATAATAATGGTCTTTATTTTGAAGAAAAATTATTTCTTTTTCAAATTGGACTTCTGGGTAAACTTTGAACTTTCAGCTGGTATTAAAAAACTTTTTCTTTAACCTAATACTAGAATATTCTCCATCAAACTGCAGTCTTTTGGAAATAACCAGATTTGAGAGAAAAAAAAAACTGAATAAAGCGTGTCGATCTAACAATTGATTTTTTTCGGAGTTATTTATGCATTTGTTTCACTTCATTTATTTGGGTTACTCTCTACATTTAGATTCATGAGCCAGAAAATGAGTTACAGAGACCTTCTAAAGAGCAGCATTATCAACAAAAAATCCTAAGAAATTGCATGTGAAGATAGTTGGATGTGGATCTCTGCACTTCATTTATTGAGCTGCTTTCTTATATCCGTTGTCAACTTTTCTTGGATTTTGCGCATCTATTTATCTTCTGGTTGGACGTTTTGCCTTCTTGATGTTTGTGACAGAAAACTCCTCGAGATGATAATTATGAAGACTCTAGTATGATTCTGCTACTTTTTCCTAGCATTCACAAGTGGCCACCACCGACGCTGACGATAAGGGCAAAGCTTCTTCAAACATATCTGCTAACGACTTGACGACCCTGGAGTCACTGGCGCTGGATAACCTAGGGCAGTGTCAGGTCATCTAACCATACCAACATATGTCATATCAATGCATTTGTTATAACAGTATAATGTATAAGCGCGTATGTACCATTATTATAGCATTATAATATGTGAATACTTACTATATGTATTCTATTTTTTAAACATATATATATATATATATATCACTGTATGTATGTATGCATATACATTATACAAAGTAGAGAAACAAAAATGAAGAATGAGATTTTGAAACGACTCTGACTCTTTTGTCAACTTCATCTTTGTACAAAATCAGCAAAAGCAACTCAGCTACTGAGTGTGGTGACATAGCTTAAATTCGCGATTCTCATTCAATCCCTCTCCTACTCGAAAAGAACGCCAAATACTGAGTTATTGAGACCTGGAGAGCTTCACTGATTAGAAGACGCTTTCGAATGGCTGAATAAAGAGGACATGCAGTGGATGGCAAAATTATTTCGCCTGATTGCCAGTTGACAAATCAACTCAGTCAGAGCTCATTAACATACCGACAAGAAGCAGACGGCAGCGAGAGTATCAGACGAGTCTGTGATTTCTGGCTTTTTTTTCCTTATTCCTAAGGCATAGAAGTGGATTCATTCAAACGTTGGAAATTGAGTGATAGCCACAAGTACGTTGAAATGCAAGTAAAACTCGGAACTGAGGTGCTTCGACCCGGCGACTACCCTTTTCGAGCGAGGTGTGATCTCTAGTTAGTGAGCAACCGAAAAGGATTTTCGCGGATGCGGAGCCATTTTAGGTTCCAAGGTGCCTGAGCGTAATTACAAGTCTAAACCGATTCGTATATCAACATTCTTATGGTTATATTTTACATAAAGTTGAAATTTAAACCAAAGTCGTAGCTAATTCATTGATGTAGATTCTCCAAAATATAATACTTAAAATTTTTCTAAAGCATTTTTATCTAACTTTACCCCTAGATACTTATGAGCACATGCAGTTGCTTGCAAGTTTTGCCACGATTCAAAATTTGGTTCATTTTTGCCAATTTTAACTGAAGACTAGACTTGTTTTACTCTCAAAAAGGCTACAAAATGGGCTCTATGGAGCGGGTCTATAAGAAACTCTAAGCAATCTGTAGTACATTGACCAGCTTCACAAATTGCCATTCACTTCAAAATAGTGCTTGAGTTTTTTTTTTTTTTTGAAAACATTCATTATACAAAGAAGGTGATGTTATCTATACTCAGCTGTGTACAATTGGTTCAAACAATTCAGCAGAGGTGACTTTTCTCCGTTATACGACACTAGTTGCGATCAGTACGTGAGTCAGGTCTTGACAGCGACTGATTTTCCAACTTGCGCCAATTGGAGCAAACTCTCAGCGCACACGACTTGGTGAACTACTCATAACTACATAACAGTTGTTTCCCACATTGTAGTACTCTACCGTGTTTTTAGACCGTCGAGTTGTCCACTTGGGTACTGTACCATAACAATTTTACCGGTAAATTAGCTTATGTCACTGATTGTACTCTTTCCATTTAGCTAATGATTGTTAGAGTATGTCACAACTGAGGGGGGGCGGGGGTCAAAATTGTATGTGTATATTAAACATGTATGACTTAGTGCCTCCATATTTCAGAACTGTGAGATTTGTCAAGACCTGGCATGTGAAAATACTCGTCTGTGCTGTTGGGAAATCTGCGAAAGAATATTAAACTCTCTTGAACATAACAGAGAAGTATGGTTTGATAAGGCGGCATTTTCAGTTGTATTTGACCGCTAATCGACAGCAACAAAGATCCCAACGATTTCTTCGCGCGATTCGCTGTGTCGCACTCAAAAACTTCTCCAGACTTTATGCGCGTATGTTCTCTTGATGGATGAAAACTTCTGATCTTTTTTCATCAGTGTCGCTGAATGCTAGTTACGCCATCTCCTTCCGGGATCTTTAAATAGTCATATCAGGGTGTTCTTAGGTAATTATATCCAACAGAAGCGCCTGAAACACGTAGCAGATTCCTTCGCAATGAAAATGGCCACACACTGCAACCGTTTGCGATCTAATAAAACATGCACTAACCGCAAGTCTACTGGAAATCCAAAAGCGAGATGTAACCATATCTCCTACCACCTGAATATTCAAGTGATTTAAAACATCTAACAGTGCGCAATTGTTCTCTAAGCATCGATATACAACAAAGATTCGCATGATTTGCACTAATTGTAGAGATGATGATTGCAAGAATTTGGGTATGGTAAAGCTGCTTCTTGCAAAGAATGTTGACACGAACACGTTGGCGAAGCGACTAGACCAATTTGCTACCATATAGAGGATAAAGCGATAAAGCTCTCGGCGTTAATCAATTAGTGTGGAGTGTGCAATTTCAATTTTTAGCATCGTTTGAGGTAATTGAATTCATATTAAATCCTTCTTACAATGGCTCGCGTTGGCCCACCCACTGCATCGAGTAAATGCTGCTTATCCTCAAGACAAGTCGCACCAATTTACCGAACCAGAAGAGATGGATAGCTTTGTGAGCCATGGGCGCGAAATCGAGCAATTGATCTTGTGTGCGACGCAGGCGCCTCTAACTGCTACGACAGACGCTTGGTTACATGTAAAAGACCGATTAGTCGAACCCTAAAGGGAGCAGGTTATTGGAATTAAAGTCTTCTTTCCTTCCTTTTTCGTGTACAAAACTCTAAAACATCCGTGAGTTATACTCTTGAAGCATTTTAGATAAGTCCATAATATCAAAAGTCAACCACAGAGAGAATTGTGTGGTTATCATTCATGATCGCATTCCATACTTCCGGCTGGCTGATTTTTTGACTTGTGCGAGACACATTACTCGTCCATGTATGACTGGGCTTATTGCCCAGTAATAAAATGGGAGACCTATAAAAAACAAGTAGGTGACATTCTAGAAGATGCTGCTTGTCAAGCGAATAAAATTTATCCATCAAATTTATCTCCCAAGGTTATGAAAGTGTTTCACTGTGGTAGACTGCGCGTCGCTTTTACCTTCCCAGCATGTGAAGAAGTCGAAACCGTCAAGTCTTTACAAATTGTAATAACCACTGCTGTAACAACCCGTGCCTGTTCACCAAGAGAACACTAAATTATTGACTAATATCGAGGTCAATCGAATGTCATCAGCCCGTTGTATTCAAGGACTATTTGCAAAGCGAGGAAGAAAATATTTCGTTTAACAGCCTCTCACTCTCGAACCCGAAGTTCTTCGTGCATCATGGATGCTAAACGACAAAGCAAATCAAAGGAAATCTGGGATGAGCACAAAATGTGAAGCAGTTTGATGTAATCAATAAGTGTTTGAAACTTTACTAGTCATATGTATTCACTACGCCATACGGCTTCCTACAGACATAGTAAAACCTAAAAAAGGCCTTTTATCGTTCTATTAACATGCGAGTTTGATAAGAGAGTGAGGCCTTCAAACTTCGCGCATTTTCACTTTTGTTAATTTCACCTCCTTTTTCATATCTCCTGTGTCGATCTTAGCTATTTTCGCACTTGATTCGTTTCACGCATCCATCATTCATAGAAATCTCTGAATTTTTGAGCATGGGTCTGGCTGCTGCCTGAAGGATTCTCCTCCCGTCATGAATGTCCTTCAATGTTCGGCAAGTCGAATCTATCTGCATTCTGGAGGCAGCAGGAGATGAGCATTCCCGCTTGGTTTGCAGAGAGTGTACTTTACTCAGGCAAGTGGAGTATCAATTTTCAGACTTTGAAAGGATGAGAAGCTTATGGAGCACTGGTGTGGTTAAACAAAGATGATTTTCGTGATTACCGACATCATTCTATCTGCTCTATCCGCTTACTAATCTCTGTCTACTTACAGAAGTGAAAGATCTGTCGAAAAATTTCCAGTGTTGCAGTGACAAACGTGATTAAAAATAATTGCAGCACTGTCTTCTCGATGATCACATATGAGGCTGTTTATAACAAGACTTATTCAGTACAGTAGTGAATGGCGCTTCGGTAGTTTCGCCTTTTCAACGTCTCGAAGAGTCAAATTGACATGCACATTACTCAGTCAAACACCTCATAGCCTTATTAACAAAACTGGGTACACGGGTTTATGCTGACATAAAAATTCTTTCAAAACTCCCTATTTTGTTCCACTAATCGAATTTTTTGATTATTCATTGAAGGCCAACGACACAGAGTGTCATATGTGTCAGAAATGTGTCTGACACAGTTCAAAAAGATACGGCCGAATGTATAGTATGATGCACGTCTAATCACGAATTAATCCTCTTTGTGGTTTAAGAAATTACTGCATAAGGCTCGCAAAGGGGCAAAGTCAATACTGAGAAGTTTTGGAGATAGAAGTCAATATCCTCGCTCACGAATCTAGGAAATCTGCACCGAAATTCCCCAAATATTTCGGACAAATTTTGAAAAATGTAAAGTTCCCTGTAAAAATGAGTATCTCGTCATCACGCATGATCTTTCATCATACCTTATGCTCATTTTCCTTGACATTCACCTGTATCACATGCCGTCCCGTTGTTGGTTGTCGCGTGACTCGAGCGGGCACCAGCAACACTTCTATTTTTCCTATCGCGGACAAGAGTAGACCAGTGGGTCCACCTCACCCTGGGGATTCACTGAGCATCATATCTTTCTTTCAGGATTTTTAAACATTAGCCGGGCGCATATCTGGCTTATATAAGACGTTGCGGCTGCTCTTCAGTGAAAAAAAAGTGGAAGACATACTAAGAAGGACAAAATGGTGAGTATTTGAAAAGAAAGTGCTTACTTTACAAACCGAGTTTATGTATCAAGTTTACTCTGCTAAGACTATGAAATTGCTCGAATAAGTAGACTGCGTGTCAATGTAATTTTTCCAGGCTCTGAAAAGAGCGCAACCGTCAGTGCCGCAACTCATTGCTGTATTTAGTAGATCTTGTTAATAGCCACCTCGTGTCTGCTTTTTAAAAAAAACAGTAAGTAATCACTACCGAGTTTAATAGAAAGCTGGTCGCGTGCATTGCAGAACAGTGTCTTTTACTAATTTTCAGTTTTCAAGAGGGGTCGTTTCTGTTTCCCTGATAAAATTTTACAAGTATAGTCGCTTAATTTAGATGACGTGCGCACTGCAAACGTTCAAAAAATATCTAATGTTTCCGATGTAAATTTTCCATTAATATTCTTCACCGCTTTGAAAGTTAGCTGCACCGATCTATACAGGCCGGCAATTGTTTGCGATGACGATTTGAGAAGGTTATCTCGGATATCCAACAAAATCACTCTCGACCAGTATTCATCACGCTAACGAGTAGTAGGGCTTCAAGTTGCAGGCAAAGCAACAGATAAGTTCGACCATTAACCATCTCGACTAGCTCGACGAATGACGATTGCAAGGAAAATAGAGACAATCGAACTCAGAGTCCATGTAAAATTGTTGAATTACCTGGACGTTATCTATATGAAACAACACCACATGAGGTATCACACACGCCTCTAAAAGTCCTCTTCTCATCTGTTATCAAATTATGGGAGCATCTTATGTATGACCTCTTCGAACTGATTTAAATTAATAGTGTGCCTAGTCATGATGTGACCACAAGCTAGATAAAGATTTTATTAAGCGTGAGGTGTTTACAAGTTCCTTAAACATCATTGCAAGTGCAAGTTATTAGATTGTTTTACTCAATTTCAAACCAAAGCCGACGCCATCCGGCATACTAATATCAAGCGCATCAGAATATCAACTCATTCATTACACAGAACACTTGCTGCTTAGCTTATGAGCTATAATTGCTCACAACGTGTGACCTGCAGGGGATGTCCAATGACTTACATCCGTGGACGCGGTATAAAAAAGGATAAAGCTCTTGGCGTTGATCAATCCCTGAGAGATGCGCCATGCATTCGACTTCAATTTTTAACTTCGTTTGAGGTGACTGAATGCATATCTGGCCTTTACAATGACTCGCGGTGGCCTCCCGCTGTACGAATCAGTGCTGCTTATCCTCACAACAAGTCTGAGACCAGTCTGCTATCAATTTAACGACCCCGGAGGGATGGATGGCTTGGTGAGCCATGAGCGCGAGATTGAACCATTGACCTCGTGTGCGACGCAGAGCACCTCTAACCACTGCGCCACATGCGCTCCTCGGTATATGGTAAAAAAAACTCACGCGCCACTTCTAAAAAATCAAAGTGCTTTTTCTTTTTCAATTCCGGCTCTCCATTACCATTCCCACATCGAGGTAGGCAGGCAACATTACTTGCCGATTCAGTGGTCAACACAACAATTGAAACAAAGCTTAATTTCAGGTTTATTCACATTGCATTTATGTCATAGCTCATTGGCTTTTACTTTTCACTTTTGTCAATATCAAATAAATTGTTACATGAAACAAGTGAAAGAACACAAAAATTTGGCAGACTCTAAAAAGTACCTATTACTATCCGGCAGCTAAGAATCGACTTTTAAAAACTTCAGTGGTAAAAAAATTAATAAACTGCAAAAATCGCAATCAATAGCGATGGAATAACTAAAGCGTCACATTTTTTGCAAGTATCTGCAGATCCTATTGCTTTTTTTTCTGAAGAATCAGACCTGGTGTCACGAAGAAGATTTTTCTCCAAGTTCAAAAGTTCACTGGTTTCAGCCACGTTTCAGACAAACATGAGTCATAGTTGGTCACCTATACCCTAAAACAGTTGATCCTACCAGTTACAACTCTCGAATTTTACTATTGAAATTCTAGCACAGTGAAAAACCTCAACTTCATTTTCTCATCTGTGCTAGAGTACAAATAAAAGCGTTCGATCTCGTTGAGGTGTACAGTGATCGGTTCGATTCAAAAATTTACAGAGTTTAGAAAAATGTGTTTTCAGCTTGCATAAAGTCAGAAATAAAGAAATCAAAAGGCAATTGGATCTTTGATGACAACCCATGGGCTAAGTCAACAACCTCCGCATGCTATGGAGACATTCACGGGTTGAAGACGGCAGCCTCATAATCGACGGAGTGTACGACTGTTGCCCTGCTGCACTCGGATTCCAAAGGATGCATGGAGTCATTGCGGTATTCACGCAGTTGCTCATTTGCTCTTTGATGACCGCCAGTCTCTTTCAGACTAGTGTATCGTTCGGTAGTTTAAAATGACCACTGCCTGAACTGACGGCTGGGCGTGAACTGCACGGGCCGCCGCATGTGCTGATGTTACTTCCCTCCCACTCGGCTTTACAACAACTTGTCACACACAACGTCCTCAATTCCACCCGCCCCATTTAACAGCCATCTATTAGCCATTATTTGATAGCGAATATTGTATGAACTTCATGGAATCTTTTTTAATCAAGCGGAAATCCAGAAAGAGACATCCAATAGGTTTCATCACAATCTTTCAATTCTTAGACCGTGATCAGCTCAAAGATGGTGTGGACTGACTTCATGATGCCCAAGAAATTACAAGCCTTTCTGAGCAACTGTTAATTATCTGGACGCTATTGCATAAGCAACTATTTGTCTAAATAAGTACTTATTTGAATGTTGAAACCACTCATCTCAAGTGAAAATGTTCTTTTTTTTTTGAGACTTGCTTTGTGTCGCTTTGAACATATCTCTTAGGGAACGCAGAGCATTCATCTTTATGTATTACAAGCAACAATTTGGCCTCAAAACCTTAAGAAGCAAACCACACATTCTTGCGATTCCCTTTCATATTGCATCAGTATAAGAAGGATTGGAGAGTACATAAAAGCTAATCATAATTTAGCCGGTAGGCTTCATGATAGATTAGATGTTGAAAGAAATTTGGCAGAAATGCCAGCTTCTTCTGTATTATTATCTTAGTTAAAACTTGTCACAGATTTCTGTGTCGGTCATAGAATGATTTCCTCAAAGTTTATTTATATGTCTATAAGATTCTTTTTGATTCTTTGGACCCTCAATAGGCTACACAGCTATAATCAACTTTTGAAAAAATCCCCTTGAACTGGTAACTGTGTAGTGGTTTAATGTGAGGTTGCTTTGCAATTGTAGCGTTAAAAAATAGGCTTGGAAAATAATGTTATCGCAACCGCTTACTCATAACGGCTGGAAAATCGTCATAGCTTACCTACCGTATGCTGTCGTTGGGCTAGATACAGCCTAGAAAGTATGAGTTGGGCCCGCCCAGTGCAAGAGGACACTGGCTCGATTTTGGGCCCACTACGTTTCTAAGTTATGCCATAGCTCTCCGTGACCGACCTACAAGCGAAGATGTTCCAAGAATGATATCTTGGTTTCTCTGTGCATGTTCAGCCTGAATTTTCATCATTTAACTTGCATAAGCCCGTGCTTCGATTATGTCATGTCCCAGTAGGTTTTATACTCCATCGAAATTTTCTCCTGACATAAAAAAACTATGAAGAATTACCTTTTTGTGAGGCAGAAATCTTCACAAAGTAGGCAATATCTAAATTCATTAATACTGCAATGATATACACCAAATTCCAAAGGTTTCTTGAAATATGAAGTTTTTAACATTTGCAACAAATAAGTGTTATCGGACATCATTTCCTTCCACTTAGAAAGTTCAGTCATATTTCTACTCCTGGTGGTTATTAAACAAAGCAAGTGAGCTTAAGGATTAGCGGTGTCTTGCAGCTGATACGATTATTGGTACGATTCTAGGTCAAGCGCTAACAAAGTCTTCCATCCTTCTGGATCCGCATCTTCAAAATAGATTTGGCAGAAAATATAAAAGCTGAATCTTCACAATACGTTAGACCTGTTTGAGTTGTACAGGTGAAGTCTGATATCAGATGGTGATTGATGGAGTTTAATGCATGGCGGATTTCCCAAAGATGATCATCAGTTCTTCGATCTCTATCGGTTTGTCATTGAACACATAAAAACATCTAGCATGCGAATGCCACCTTCATTTCATTTCTCTCGGAAAATTTGTTTTGTAACGAAAAAAGCAAGTAAAAATAACGGTCACTGTATGTCTCGGGTGCTGCCACTCTGAGGAAACATTATCTCTGTGAAGGAGCGAACCGTAAGAGTACCTATCGTCCTATCGTATGTACGAAATGGAGCAAAAGATCTCTAGAAGAAATTCTTCGGCAATTTTTCGGTTTGAGAAGCTGACGAAAATGCGAAAAGTCCTTGCAATTCAGAAGAGATCGTGTTTGGAGTGATAACGAAATGCAAAAAGCCGAATTCAAGAATCCGTAGAAGAGCTTGCTCGATTTGTAAATTATAAGTCGATGAATCATGTTTGGAACCCGATCGAATCTTCGCACATTAGGGCCAATACAGTATGCCCAGTTAGCCCTATGTCAATACTGTCGACTTTAAATAAATTCTATAGCCAAAGGTGAGATGACTGCACCTGTCCATGTGTGTGCTGGTAGTGTGAACGCGATCGTGGAATATCCTTACACAAGCTTTTGAGACTCCAAACTCACAACATGGCAAATCGAAAATAAATGTACAAGTTACCGCCCTAATTCTCGTACCAGTTGACTATCCTATAAGTCAAGTGCTGAAGTAGGCATCCGTGCAACACAATGCAGAAAAGAGCAACGCCTGTAAGACACTCCTTTCGGCAATCTCTCCAAATCCTATCATGTGCTGAAGACACGTCTTCACTTGTGGGTGTTATTTGAGATAACCTGATAAGCGTAAGCTTTCACAGCGTGGCTCTATTTTTCTGGTGAGCTAGTTGAATCGTCGTGATTTCACGAACGCCCGAATCGATTCTCAAATAGTTAGAAGCAATCCTATTCTGCACTCTCTGTGACAGGCATCACATGGTAATGTTATGAGTTCTTGTGCTTCAATATAGTGACTACTAGGCGATGAACTCACGTCAGTACAATTCGGCGAGCGAGAGCACACTACTGGTTCTATTCGCAAAAACTTTTCTTAGACAACTGAACTAGATAACTACTTTCAGTGATACAAAGAATTTTATGAGTTTATTGAAACGTTCGCAGTCCAGCAACGTTTGTTAAGGTCTCAATAGAATTATATAAACTTTACTCGCGCTACTGACTATCACCCATTCGATATCTTCATTATAAACATTTAATGAACTACTTCGTTAGCACAAAATTAACCATACTTTCTGATCGATTGAAGTTATTCCATTTTCCTACACCAATAAGTCATTTAGTGAAGTCATTTAGTAAAGTTGTGATCTATTGCGTCATCGTGTGGTGTTCTTCTGTACTAGGACAATCTGCGCTCCCACACTATACAATCGCTCGCCGAAACTGTCGTCACAAACTGGTGCTTTCGTAATTTCGTACAGAAATGTATGGCGTTATTCGCCATGCAAGCAGGACACGTAACGCGCCTGTGGGCGACTAACTTCACCAGTCTCAAGTATCTGCATCGGTCGCCCGCCTTTCCATCTTTACTGAACCTCGCTCGATTCCTCACATTCCCTCAGAAAATTCTCCTTATTTATATCGTCCAAGAAGATGCAAATAACATATTTTGCCAGATACGGTTTGGAAAAACCTGCACGATACATTCTCGAATGGTGACTTGTTCATCACTTTTTTATCCAAATGAAACAGGTCTCACTCTTTTCGCCGCCGCCTATTCATCGTCTCGAGTTTGGATTAGTGAGCATGCATGTTTCTTGCCGCTTCCACTTTATACGGCAAAATTCAGAAGGTGGATGTTCTCTTCAATTTGCTTAGCATTAGCTTGATTCGCTAAACGAAACAGTGTTTTATGTTCGTATCATTCAGTTTGCATGGAGGGATGGCCTCACCTATAATATGGTCCATAGGTTTCGTTGAAGAATTGATTCGTCTATGCAAACTTTGTGGAACTTTTAAATAGTAAGAAGCTTAGAATACTTATCAATGTGCTTACAGATGTGTTTTGTAATTCTCTCTGAAACGATATGAGTCTTTTGAAGCTGTGTTGTGTCATTTCTTCAACAGTGACTAGCGCATTTTCTCAATAAAAAGCATAGAAAATTATTTCTGGGGTTCCTATGTGTCATGAGAAAAACGTCGTGAAAATGTACTAATGGCCAAAAAGTAAACAAATCCATAAAAGTGCTCAAGCATATGTGAAATTACAGATAGGATAAGATTTTTGAAGTCGTTCGGGCTCATATGTAATGAAAACGATAACAGTAGCATTAATTTACGAAAACATTTATCCTATATAGTCAGAAGAAGTGCACGAGAAGAAGTTTATTATTACTTGGATGCTGCTACATCGGTCGAAGTGGTGACGAGGCTTCTATTCTATGTGAAAGTACTGAATAATTCTACATAGGCTGTTAGGCGATACGCCATTAGGGGTGAACAACTAATTAAAGCGTAACTCCACCGCATAACGAACACCAACATCGGTCCGACACCGACTCACAGCACATTCTCCACTCTTGCCATGACCATATCGACCATGAAATTCGGCAGAAAGAGTTGATTCTGTGACCTAAGTGTAGCTGCGTTTCTGTTTTTACTGAATTTCGCAATTCGGAACCTGCCTACTTCCCAGCTGAAAATTTTTTTTCTGATTCCGTAGCTGATATGGCTGGGTGGCACATACCGTGAATAGCAGGATGTAGGGTTTCTTTGTATAGGCTGAATGTTGTGGTATGGCTAGTGAGAGCGCCATCATTTTTTCCTTTCAAAAGATTCTTCTATTCTTCCAGTAATGCGACAGAATTTTTCTATTGGTTTGATGCTTCTTTGTCTTCAGCCTACTCATTCTCTGACGTAGTTTGATTGACCACTCTTAACTGAATGATGACAAAGTCTTATGGGGATGATTCAACAGGTCTCTCATTCACATTGTTCGTTACGGACACACTCAATTCGCGGAAAATTCTCATCGATGTTCATTTTACAATTAACTTTCACCTATCCTCTAGATTAACATTGTAACTCTGTGTTAATTCACATGCCGTTACGTTAAACGACTAGTTAGCTATTTGTTCTGTATAAAAGTAACACGTTAATAGTTTCACTTAAATGAATTTAGCAGCAAAATTCTCATTATTTTGCTTTTTCATTTCATACCTCCTGTTAATTCATAGATTTGAGAACCTTGAACCACATACTGACTAGAACTTTCGACGATTTGAAGACATTCAGTGGATCGAAAGCTCCTGGAAAAAGGGGCTCGTTAGTAACGGCAGATACCTAAATTGGATCAGCAAGTCGGTGAAATCTCAGCACGATGGTCCTCTGCAGTTCAGAAGGCTGTTTGAGTGTGTAAGCGTGTCTGGGTGGTCCGGATACCAACACCGTAGGATATCACGTGCATTTTTGAGTGAACGATTCAATTTTTGACGGTAGAGATATTCGCATGTTCCTCATAGAGCTCTGGTCCTACATCAATAAGCTAGTAGTGCCTTCGTTCAATGTTGCATTATTATTTCATGTATCAAATGCATCAAGTCAAGTTAAAATCGACTCTGTTGTAAGTGAACAGAACGATTTTCCAACTTTCGCATCTTCTTTCTATGGTTTACCTCATTTGCGCCTTGCTAAACGTTTATCATACTGTGATAATCATCGATAGATGTGTTGGTTTTTTTTTTTCTTTAAAATTCTTTCGAGACTAGAGACGTTTCACAGCGACGTTTGCGCTTGTGAGGCAGCAAATTTTGCTGAGCAAGTGAGTCGTTTATACTAATCTTCAATGAGGGCGTCAGTCCAATAGTACTACTGCTTATATACTTGTCATACATATTTCTGCATTCTTTGAAAAATAAAGTTAGTTCAAATGAGTTGTAGCCCCTACTTTTCGTTCTTTTCTTCTAATTGTTCTTGAATTTACCGATTACAATAAACTTGTGTTTCCCACAGTCATATTCACTGCAGCTAGTTGGCCAAATAGATGATGAAAAATGTAAATTAATTTAGAGACTTTTAGACAGGTAGCAATGAATTGACCAGTCAAAGACTTCCTCAGTGGTCACTGTAGTTGAGTGGTCGGCTGAATATCGTCGGAGTGTTGATATGTTTTCTGCTCATTGTGTATGCGAGTGGTGGGGTGGTGGAAAAGAGTTGATCCTCGAAACGGTCAGAGAACTCGTTCGCTACACTATCAGCCATCAAACTCCGGTTTTTCCACCATATACAGCCTACCTCGCTCATCACTCGTACTTGTTGCTGTACACTCTCAAAGGCTAAGTTTCCAATCGACGTCAAGGGAATATTTTGATCCACAGAGTGGTTGTCGTAATATTTTAGTATCATGTTTCTGCAGGGAAAATTCTTAACTAAATTGTACATGTTGCTCGTTGATTATGCCGCAAATTCAACTTCGAGTCAAAGGGTTTCTTAGAGAAAACTCATCTTCTTCCGCATCACGTTGCGTTTGATCACAAACTCCTCTCCAACTTCGATCACTACACTTTTCCTTTTGTTTGCCGTCTGTATTGAATTCCGTTGTCTATAACAATGTTTCTACCTTCTTGACATACATTTCCTCATTCTTCTAAACTTTTTCAGTTGCTACCACTATCCGCTACTCTTTTGTATGGCTAAAACTGTATCCTTCCACAGCCATTTGCAGTTACAAATTTATTAAAGTGAATACAGAACCGACCTCTAGTATTTGAGTCGCAGCCCATAACTGGCTGAAGCACTGCAATGGCCTGCTCTTTCCATTATAATTTAGATTTTACGATTTTGCTACAAGTTTATCAATTCGTGTTGAGAATAGTTGAGGTCTCCTCTTGATCCGTATTGTCATTTCATGCAATCCGGTAATTATTGCTGAAACGTTTACTTTCGCACTTTTCCTGCTTTATTGCTTTTCAATTTTTCACAACGAAGTGGGAGATAACTGAAACAATCGTTTGTAGAGACGCGGCACCGCTCCAGCTTTCCACTGTGGCGTCGTTGTCCTCAAACGTATATTGTGATATATCACATCTAACTTTCGCACCTTTTTGCTTTCGTCACGTACCGGTCCGCTCACGTACGATCTATTCGTGATAAATTCTATCGTTCTCCATCAAATGAGTCACAGTAATGTCTCCAATCCCATGAAAAAATTGTGTGTTCGAATAAGATATGGGTATCTTGCTTTTAACACCTAAGGTACTGCCTAGAAGAAGACTCGTTTGGAATGCAATATCTATGTGTACCCGTTTCAGTGCATAATTTCTGTAAGACCAGAAATAGGTGGGGCTCACTGGATTTTTCTAGAGTTCTTTTATTTTTAGAACCCAGAAGAAAAAAAAAGAGAAAAGTGAAGCTCTCAAAAACTGAATAATCAAAGCGCTTTCAAATAACACACGCAATGTGTGAATGGTACTTTAGGTGTTGAGTAGAAACTATTTGGAAAAAGTTCAAGTTTAAATGTCTCATAAGTCCATAGAAATATTTTGCAATCCATCAAAACGCCTGAGACAAGAAGTGCTAGTGTTTTGTTGCTATAACTGTTTCGTGAGAATTTTTCGTGATTTTTTATAAGACATGATTTGCTACCATTCGTATCATCGAACAGAAGTGAGATTTTGACATCTACAAAAGGTGCCCATGTTTACTACACAAAAAGCACCAGAATTTTCTGGTGTTGTTGGCAAGCGATAGTTGGCGTGAACCTGATTCTTACGAAATAAAGAGGTTTTAGAAACATTGCTCGTAATCCCTCCATTATCATCTTTAGAGCAGCACATCAAATCATATCAGAAAGTTTTTCTCTTAAAAAAATTTATGTGACTATACTTTTTTGTTTTTCAATATTCAACTGTTTTGTTGTTAAGAATCTCCTGTCCCATGGTCTGCTCACTCAGGACTGCTTAGGTTCCCTTTCATATGCTCGGAGCTGAAATGAGACGCTCTCGGAGTTCATGGCCGGCATCTCCGCCGCCAATGCCAGACAGCGAGTCAACACGGCGAAAATATTCGGAGCTATTTTTATGCTCTAGATGCATGGACGAGGTGTGTGTGTGTGTGTGTGTGTGCGTCTGTGTTTGAGGAATGTCGACACACTCGTTGACCAGTTGCTGAAAGCCGGAACTGTGCCTCTGTTTCACTGCCGGCTGGTCGAATATATCAAACATCATGACGAGCCACCATCCAGGGCACAACACAAGGAATTTCTGACCATAGACAGGAGTGCTTGGAAATCTTCACTCAACTATTTCCCGTTTTTGAATTGTACTGTGAATATTTTGATATGAGGTAATACATATCGGCATCTATGCTCAACTTGTGCATTTTGTGGTTGGGCGATTCCAGAACTTCTCATATATACGTGCGATGACCTCTGTCCTGCTTTATCAAAGTTTAGCCTGTTTGTTGCTTCTCTGAATCTAGGGTAAAAGATCATAAATGATGAACAAGCGTCTTGAGTTTCCCTAACTTCCAAGAATAGGGTAAACAACAGCTCCGACTCATAGATTATTCATATTCATCTTTTTTTTTTGCAAACGAGATATCACTGAGCTTCAAAGAAGCGCTTACTTACTTCTCGTAGTTGAGGTATCATCGTACTAGAATACCGATCCACTCTGTGAATTTTTTTCATGTCACCTTGATTTGCTGATGAATTCATACCTTTTCTGGGGTGTGTTCCTCAGCGCCGATATGCCCATCGTTACTGACCAGTCGGCAATGCAAACAGACTTCTATTTCGAGCGCTCATGGTGAGAGATGGACCACATGAACTAACATTTGCGCATCAATTCCCACTCAACCACACCATCAACATTTGCAAAAAGCAAAGCCATTGTCCGTATCATTTCTGTACGAATTGGACAACTGTTCAAACAAGAGTCAACAACTGCACGCCTACTTAGATTGAACGCTTAAGGTTATCCTAACGCTCAGCAGGGCTCACTTTCAGTGCATCACTTGATTTCGGTCCTGACATATAGTTATCTCGATATATCGTCTCTTCACGAATCCTTTTAGCTGAATTCTAAAAATAACTTTAATTTGGTCCAAAGAAACCGCCAATTGAAACCGGTTCCATGCCACTTGCAGTAATATCGAGCCAGACAACTTTGCCGCTCGTGGGACCCACCTCAAAAACTGTTCGCTACCGACCTCAGTACACACCGGCCGCTTACTGACTGGTTAGCATTGCCCTGGCCGGTCCACTCCAATCCAACATCCTGTTTCTTTTGAAGGACGGTTGTCGAAAAACATCAACGGCTACATGAAAATATGTACAGTGAGATTTTAATCTAGTAAAAGGACTTCACTTGTTATCGAAACGTCGTCTATCCGTGGTATAAGCATTTGGAGTTTTTATTTTATTCCAAAGTCAGAGTGAATGAGAAGGAGAGACGTTGAATAACGCTGCACTCTCAACAATAGTGTACTTTAGATACGTTTTCTTGAAGTGGTTGACACTTTGTAAAATCGAAGTGGTTTGCTGTTAAAATGGCTGATTCAAACTCCAATTCGACTTCAAGAATTATGAGTCAGATAGAAATCGGCATTAAATTTACTCACCTGTGACTTAGTTAGCTCGGTGGTCACTTGTAACACCTGCATTTTAATCATTGACCAATTCGAGCGGACACTAGTAGATTCCGGATTTTCGTCAACATAACTGCTCAAGCTCCGCTGTTCAAAGGACGAGAGGATCATTTTATTTCTTATACGGAGCCTTTTCTGCTATTCATGGCGTGAAGTATCTATGGATAATCGCTGCACTGCGCTCTGGTGTGACAATATTTTATCAACAGTATTTGAGTGCAGCAAGAAACGAACATATCTTCTCACGCTTTTCCCCTTTTCCCCCTTTTCCTTCTTCTCATCAACTCACCAAGGCGTTCTTGCCAGAACTCTGCCAGCTTAAGATTCCACTTGACTGCTTGGAGTCGCAGCTTTGCTCTCATTAGCTAGCTCGGATTCAATTTTCTCGCCACACAACCACAAAGCAACGGACCCTCAGCCGACAACATGATTTTGTCCACTCAGTTCCGTTCTCTCTAGTTCTCACCTCACCAAACAAACGCGCAGGGTACTGTATATGAATTCTTTTCGTATCTAATGAGCATTTCACTTGAATCTTGAAAACTTCCAATATTATCCTAGATTACTGTAGTTTCTCGGGCCCTATTCTGTTAGTGGTCAATGCAGCGTATGTGGAGTTAATGACCTTGTTAGTGGTCCGATAACATGTCTGGAACACCGACAACTTAAACTATGAATGACCACGTTCACTACTCCTTACTCAATACACCTCAACTCGACACCTTAACTTTCAATAAAAGTTCTGTCACCACTCTTCAAGTTCAACTATGTCGAAATCTACTAGTTTTCGAAAGACCTTTTATGATTCTTTATATCTCTTCATATAGGTAAGAATTTGCAGTCTTCTGGCATAAAGGAAATGTTTTTTCTTGAGTTTCTGACAAACCCTGCGTTTATCGACGATTTTATCTTGTCACAAGCTGGTAGAAAGTAAAAGTTCCTTGATCTTCTCCGTGATTCTCAAGAGTTTTCGTATCTCACAAAAAAGTCAATTTTTACTTGTGCATAGACTCTTGCCAAAGTTTCGATTACGGTGAAACTTATTCTTGGTGACTAACATTCGTCATTGTTAAAGAAACAATGCTCAAGAAGCCTTGCTTTGATTTCAACCTAACAACGTCAACCCCTAGTTCAGGGTTAACGTCAAATTCATCTCATTTTGGATTTCGAATACTTGCTGTTCACGGACGAGTCTTGGAGGCTAGCGCTTTATTTTCTGGTTGCCGACAGGGAGCAGATCTCATCTTAGCGCAAGGGCGCTTCTTTTTTCTCTCTTATCCCACACCGCCCTCACGTTTTCAGTTCAAGTCTTTGCTTCGACGATCATATAGTTGTTGCGGATCATCTCTGATGGCTGCTTATTTCTTCAAATGATTCTTTTTCGACCTCTACGTCGTTGAGTTTTTTCTGTGATATTGGAGGACACTGTACGTGTGAAGTTGAATCCGCTTAGAATATGTCTAAACGACATGTTAGCCGATCGCTTGCTCATTTAACCGGTCCTCTGTCGACGCGGGTTAAAGTGCACGCAGAATCCGGTTTGAGACCGGTTTCCCGCTGCCTGTCTTCAAATCCACCAAGCCAGCCAGTCGGATCTTGAGAAAGGTGTGTGATATCATCAAAGAACAGGGAAATCATTTTAATGGCGTGGCAGCTAGTCATCAAACTAAAATTGAAATCGAGATGAATTCAAAGTTGATTACGAACTCATTTTCAAAACACATTCTGAATATCACATAACACTATAAAGACTTTGGCTAGGTATGCAAAAAGTTCCCATAATTTCTCTGTATACTTTTACAATGTTTTATTTTCTTTCTGAATGTCGTTCGCATTAACTTTTTACTTGAAGATACTTTTTCGTCCTGAAATTACGCTATATCACCTGTATTTTTCGAGCGCGATCTTCTCCCTGTCTTATTCAACTCGCTGAAATTCTCTTTCGCCTTACTCAGTCATATTGCTAAATGTAAAAGAACCATAACGGAGTATTACCCGCATACACATTACAGATGGCTGGTGCGTTTCACGAACGAACACTTTCTAGTGATTCACTTCGTCGTCGAGAATTCCTCGATTAACGCTTGATCCCATGCTGTTACCGGGCACTGCCCGTGTGCCGACGAGAATTCGCATTCATCCATGTACGCTGAAGAATTCGTACTATTTCGATGCGATGAGCGCGTTTCAGAATCGCCACGATAACAAGGCAAACATTGAACGTTGGCTGCACCAGCCGCTATTTTTGGCATATTGTCGTTCATTCAATACTCGTCGTATTTCAAACAGTCGCCGTTAGCCTTTCGTAGAATATTTTGTACTTTATAAAACATAAAAAATGCACTTAAAGCTGTTTTTTTTGCTAAGCCTCTTTGCGGCTTGTTCTCCGTCCAACCGCTCATCCACGAAGAAGGCATCCTTTTACTTATCAGTCATGTGTTGATAATCAGTTCGAAGCTGCAATGATTACCCGCAGACTTTTTCATTATGTTCTGTTTGAACAATGTGTTCGTCTCTTGACTATTTTTATTTCTCTTTATGCTACATCTCATAGAAATCTTTTCTGAACATCTGGGCTTCAATGGTATTGCGGGTAACCCTGAACACCCGAGCAGGGCAATCGCGGGTTCGATATCAGCTCAAGTTACGAGTTTTGCTCGTATCTTAGCAATCTTTTGGTTGTATTTTTTTTTGCCTTCCTTGGTTCGCATCTATCTTTATTGCTTGTATTCCGTCTTTTTGCGGCAAAGTCGCGCAAATACTGTGAATAATTCAGGCTTAGAACGAGCAATCATAGCACAGTGCACATCGTCACAATTCGATATGGTGAGCAGTCTTCCTGTATCACTAGGATTGCTTGGTTCCTTGCAAGTTCTTCTATTAATCCTTCTAAAACTTTTGTCTGAACTTTTATCTTATAGAGGGTTTCAAAATCTTCAAATGTATTATTACGTGTATTATTACTCGAATGCATTGTGATCGAGTAACTTGAGCGAACTGTCGCGGAACTGAGTTTCTATTGCGTTCTAATAACATATCGTCAGTAAAATATGGCTTACTGCATAGAAAAGAAAACATGTAATTTGAATTGTGTAAAAGTTTGGTGAAAGTCTTCGATGGTGCTCGATTTCCACATAGGTAAAGTTTTTTTACAAGTTTACACATGATCCTTTAGCAATTTTGCTAGAAATGAGACGAATAGCTTTGTGACATTGTGATATGACTGCTTTGTCGAAATGTTCGATATTTTGCTATGTTTCTCACACTGTCCGACTCTTTAGAGCGTCAAGATTCCAAGCACAGTTTCATTGTCTATTCACTTCTCTTCTTTAACTAAGTCAACGGTTTGTAAGACCAAAGGAAGACGTAGTATCCGTAGAGTTATCGTGCCGGAATCTCCATACGTCGTAGACCTTCTTAAAAGCCCTCATTTTTTGGGTCCATGTTCTTTCTTCAACATGGCCGACTTTTCGTTTTTTGGGTCACGTCATAAAGGACAGAGAGCCAACTGCTGAGTGGGCAATTTGTTCCAAGGCACGTTTAAGCGACGGTCAACTTTTTTGACCTTGTCCTTAACGGAACTGGATCCATCGATATACACAGGCACTTGTGTGCCTACGCTCACCACATACGCTGGACCTCTTTCTCAACATGCAGCCTTCGATCGCTATACAGTTTTGCTTTATTGTTTGTGGGTGGAGCCGGCAGCCCTAGCGGCTGGCGGGTGGCGGCTGTTGTCCAGTCGTTTGATCAACGCTGTTACAAAAACTGATGAACTAGTTTGTTGTTATTATTTGTACAGCCATATATCTGCCCGTCACATAATTTTTTTCTTGACCGAGGGTCGCTAATGCTTATGCACTTTTTGAATTCTTCCTTTTCCGCAAGTTTTGCTTAGCTTCGAGAGCTCCACAAATTGCTAGTGTTTTTGAGAATAAAGCTGAGTTTTGAGAAGAACTTAATATTAAATGAGGTGGAAGATTAACGCTAGAGAAGTAGACTTACTACAAAAGAGGAAGAAGAATTCAAATTTGGTGAATCTATTGGTGGATAGGCGTTTTTGATGATTACCTGCTCGAAGGCCATATTGTTATAATCCTCGTCATGTTCCACCGTTCGCAGCACCGGGCTTCCTTCATTGGGTCGCGGTCAACTTTGAGGATGTGTGCTTGTGTTCCGACTAATTGCGCTTCTCCACTCTCTGGTCTCTTTCCGGTTTTTGCTATTCGGCTTCCCTCTGGCGACCACACAACGGACGGCCTCCGTCGAGCGAACCGATCTTGTGGTCATGTTTTCCCTCAATGTCCTCTAGCTGCTGCTCTTTACAAACTCACCTAAACTTTTTTTATCAATTTCACATTGAAAACTGCCTGTTCCCCATGTACACGGCTATCCAAGAAATTGGGAGCTCCGGATTTTCTCATATCTTTCAGTTATATGCCTTCGTCGTTTTACTTTCTTAGTTACACGCCACAGCTGAGTGAAAGATTAAAATGATAAAGATCATCACTACACCAAAATTTTATTCTGTGCAATACTCGAAGATGTTTCGTGACTTGAGTGCAGCTATCGATGATCCAGAATGGCAATCTCTCGTAACCACCTCGTGTAAGCTCATGAATATAACAAAATATTGATTATCTAATTATAGGTGCAACATAATCTAAACTTTTTTTTTTAAACCAAATGTGAATCTTGATAGTGAAGCTAATGTGATTAAGGACGCAATTTTCTCTCTCCTTCAATCTTCGAGTTCTTTGCCTCCTTTATATTACCTGTTGAAAGCAGGAAGAAATAACATTTTTTGAATTGTTGCGTAAGATTTGCCGACTGATATTTCGAATAGAAAGAATATCTTCTTGAAACTCATGAAGCAATTGACTTTCTCCTACCAATATTGAAACATAAGAGAGTTTCCTCACCGTCTGTGTATCCCCATCCATACACTCTGTTGATGACATTCCTGAGAACTAAATATAATTTCGAAATGACGGAATCGAACGCTGTGATGGCCTACCAACAGTGGACGAGAACAGGATTTCTTCAAACAGCTCGTACGGTATGGAGCTGCTTTACGCTGGCGATCTTCACTGCGCTCTTGTATGAACCTGGCATGACTTCTAGTGGCTCGTAATTCCCACAAATAGCGTGTTCGTTTGTTTTCATTTTTGGTTCACTGAGATGAGTCTTTCATGATGGCTCATGAATAAGTGACCATCTAAAATCTATAAACTTTTTATTTCCTTCCAAAGAGACTTTCATTGAAGGTTATCAAATTCGTGCGTCTGTCAGTAAGCATCTCACTTTTCATGTCGCATGAAAATGGAGGTAAGCAATCGAGATGTAATAGTAGCTCTTGCTTCACAATAACGCCGTGATGGCGCCGCTCAACTGCACCAAGCCCTCGTCACACGAACTGGTTTTCGCCGTCAAGCAACGGGTTTTCCACGAGTTTCCACTATCCCGGATCCTCAGCCAATAGTCTCGGCTAACCACGAAGTTATATCGGCTTTCTGAGATCCTCTGTCTGTCTGAGCTTATGTGACCAGCCGTTTTGTTGCCTTTCTGGAACCAACTAGCACCACGGTTTGCCAAATTGCAGCTAACGATTGACTTAAGCTATGATTCTTGATTATTCCAATGCGGGTTTTTTCTGCTAGCAGATTACTTTATAGGTGATGGCTAACTACGAAGACTAGCAATGCCTGAAACTGGTATTGCCGGTGTCATCGTCGCACCACAGTTGCGCATCTTAACCGCTCACAATCACGAGAACCGGTTCTCCGCTGACCGTCGTCGTGGCTAATGCGCTTTCTGCGAGCGCGTAGATCAAATCGTTCGTCGTCCGTTCCGCTCTGGGAAGCCGCTACCACCATCATTTTGTCCAATGTTCCCACCCAAGGGCTTCCATCGAGCTTACGTCACTTTTCTTGTTCCACGGTGCGCTTAGCTTCCGTGTCTTGTCATATTCTCCTGAATCGAATCTGTTTTGATGTAGCCCTCTACTAGTGATAGATTGAATGGCGCAAATGGCTACCGTAATAAAGTGATTGTCGTTTCTCCTTCAATGATTTCATATTCAATTGTTGGTCTAGCAAGATCTCTTGTTCGCTCCTACTTGATTTTTCGCTCGAAGTGTTTGGATTCGTTGAATCGAACTCTTAGTAAAATGCAAATTTTTCGCGCAACAGTCTCAACTTGACATTTCTGTGTATCACTCGTTTAGTCAATTTCATCCTAAGGGACAAGCGAGAGTTGGCAGCGAGGAATGAAGTCCTTCAAAGAACTTCTGCATCAAAATGCCACAACGAACGACCTCGAAATTTCTTGAAGTTAATCTTGTATTATAGAAAGCATTATCCGTTTTTTGAGCCCAGCAAAACTGAATGCCCATCTTAAAAAGCTCCGACTCGGTTTGGGTTAGATCACCAATGTAACGTATCCCTAAATGATTTTCATGTTTGATATATCACTGGAGATTTCCCACACTGAAACACTTTCTATTTATTGGTTATCTAGTTACTATAGAAAATCACTCTTCTTAAAATATTCATCGTGAATCTCTTTTAAACTCGAACCAGTAGAGTACCTCGCGCACTTGCATGCCCTGCATGACTGTTCGGAATACTGTGCCTACGACTTTCAGGCGTTTCATTTGAATCCCTGCCAATGTCGTGACTCATACAGAAAAGTAGAGCTTTTTTCGTCTTCTGGCGGTAAAAGCTGGTCGATTATACTCAGACATAGTTTTGGTGCGTTCTCGAGTAGTTGCCTCTAATAGTCTTAGCAAGGCGGTAACACCGATATTTTCTAATAAGTTCATTCTTCTTTGCATATATTATCACTGCATTTCCTCTTCTGAACATCTTGCGCTGGTCCTAAGTTTGTGAAAGGAAAAAAATCTGTTCGTGTTTTGATAGATATTTATCAGCACAAGAAGTCCGAAAAACATGCGGTCTCTAAAAAAATCTCAAGTCAACGCGCCTGAATTGAATTTTCACCACCTGAGAATAATTTAGAAGCTGTTTGACCTAGTTAATTAAATAATGATTTCCAGTTGATTATTAAGTGGTTGATTTAGTTTAATTTAGTGTTTAATGAAGATCGAAATGCCCTAACATTCGAATCTCAGCCAACTAGTCAAAAATAGTGAAATTTTTTTTGAGCTCTCATCACATCAAAGATCGCACATGGTACAGTGTCCAAAACGCGCAGTTTTCTTCATTTTCGTAGCAATCATTTGAGCTATTCTCTCTTCTCTAGCTCATTTATGTTATGTAGAGGAATCAATATCCAGAGAAGAAAACCGAAGTTCAAAAATCTTAAGTTGACGTATTTTCTTCAAGTAACAACTAAAAGGTAAGTTCGAGAAACAGGTCGTAAGCGTTCTTTTGAGCTGAAAGCCTTGATTACCCGTCTCAATCTGTCATGGTGTTAGTCAACACTCTGACATATCTAATAGCAGAGACTACCTTTATACTTCAAATATTGCAACCGCTTCACTTAAGCCCATCTAGTTTCTTGCCAACTTTTGACAGTATTGTGTTTCCTTCGTCATCTTTGTAGACAGACGATGAGTGTTTCCGGTTCCAGACTCCCGGTGACGTGCCTGCAATCGGTGTCGAGTCGAACCGACTGGACATCAACCGTCAACACTTGCCAGTGCCGTTTAATCCGGCCGTGATGGCCGCCCAGCTTGGCATGTTTACCAATCCGCAGCTGCTCAACATGATGCAGGTACGAGTATTTTGTCCCTTCCGAATAAGTACCAATGTCGTGTAACTCTCTTGAAAACGACCTTGAAAGGAGAATTTTTGAGGATTTCTTGAGGTATTTTTGGAACGATTGATTTATTAGAATTGAATAGTAAGGTTATTTTCATTTTCTCTTGGCAATTTCAGCGCGAAGGTTTCATTCCAAGTAAAAAGACTAAGCTTTTTAGTCGTCATCAAATGGGTATTCGGCGCGTAAATACTAATTATATAGTATTGGCGTTGAAGAAGTGGTCCAGAGCATTGGTCAACCCATACGGTAGCACCGCGCGTCCATTACATCATATGGCCCAAAAGGTCTTCAATCCAGAAATATTTTAGGCAGCATATCGCAACATTTTCTTTCGCAAATTATTATAACCTTTCACTTGAGGTCTTTCGCAGGGCTTCTATTGCAAGTGCTTTGCTTATGGTTTTATTTATCCATATCTGAGTATACGCAGTAGAAATCTATGTTCGAAGGGCCGGCTACACTAAGCGTTTGCCTCACCAGTACTTCTTGTACGCCTCTTGTCGTTTTTGATCAGGAATGGTGGCAGCATACACACCCAAAAGCGCGCGGTAACGAGACACGATCTATTTCGGATAACGGAGCAAAAAACAGCTGGTTTTATCAACTTGCTGAGAACATTGAAATGTACGTGACCAAAGCAGGGACATAATGACAACGGTACTAACTAGTAAAGCCATATCAGAATATAAAGTTCCAATAAGTTAGTAGAGCTTTGGCCTTATGATGTCAAGAAAAAGTGCAATGAATAAGTAATGCAAAGCTCTTCACTTTCTGAAATTCTCATTCGTCGCACTTCATCGCGTGGAGGTTTCGAAACTCAAATAATTGTTGTACCTACCCTTGCTTTCCGCTACAATAAGTCGTATTATTCTATAACTAAGAGTGATACTGGATACATTTCTAGCGCAATAGAAAGGAGAAGCTCATTCATAAAATCGTTATACATCTTCTTAGTTGATTTTGAATATAACAGCGATTCTGCAGAAACTATTCAGGGTATCCTCTGGCCTTATCACTCCTTTATAATCCTCTCTTCTCATAATCTAGCCTGCATAGAGATAGTGTATAATCAAAATCTTTAGAACATGGACGACGGTTTAGAGTAATCCAACATCTGTATTGGTTGTCAATTGTTTGGACAGTCTCCAATGAGTATGATTTAGCGGACATTAGTCTTGACTACAGACCCACTAGGATAGTGAAACTTGCAGAAACTCTACATTTCTTTCCTCGTAATAAATGCGATTGCTTTTCTTGATGGTCCTGATTCTCCTCAATATTTTAGTTGAAAAGTACAAGTATTACGAAAACAAAGCTTAGAGATGTGAGCAGAACTCTGGATGTCAGGTGGGTTTAGAACCCGCCACTAGTCTTTCTGGTAGTTTACGTGTCATCCATTACACAAATGATTCCCTTGCTTCTTTCTTACAGCCACGTTTCGTCCTATCGGTGCTATCAGCAATTATTCGTACTGGGAAGCGCAAATCGGCATTAAATCCAGTTGAGCTGAAGCACCTGTCGGAATTATAAGGCTGTAAGTAGCTTTTACTTACTGTTCAGTGTATCGCTGGAATGGAAACTAGCAGACAACTCATGAGGCGGAAAGCGGACTTGCCGGATCGAAGCCTGTCTAAGACTCTAAGTTCTGCTCATATCTCAGCGTCCTCGTAGTCGTATTTTAGATCACGCTTTGTCATGAGAATAATGAGCAGTTAATAAAAGTCGGAACATTGTAAGTCTTGGTGATCGTTTGTCCTCTCCTAGAACTGATTAGATGTTCGTCTTCTAAGTGGAGCATTTTGATCGTCTTCAGCTGTTCGTAACATTACTTCGCTCAAATCACCTCTGCTTTGCTTATGTTTGCATATTATTTAGATGCAATCAACTACCACATTCCATCTGCTCCTTACAGTCTCTTTTACGAACGGTCTTCTGATCATCTGAGTGGCTTTTTGGAATAACTAATCACTTATTATTAAGTCCTGAAGCAACCATGCGCGGCATAAAACGGTCTTAGCAGCATGCAATCAATTTAATATGTACCTGTCAAGAACTAGCTTCACGTCGCAATTTTTAACAACAAAACAACTGTACGGAGAGTCGAGATGCCGTTCATCTACACCCGATGGCGTTCTAAGAGCATAGACTTCGCTCTCTCAATTTTTTTCCCCAAAAATTTGGATTTATGCAATTTTAGAAACAAGATGACAGTTCGAGCGAGTTTTTCGCGTTCTTAGAACACACGGTTTTCAGAAGCATGCCAAATTCTCCGATACTAAGCCGATCTAACTGAAAAGTTGTCAAAAAATTATCAGTCGTTGTGAGGAGCACTTCCTCACGGACGTCTCTGAAAAATTCTCGATCTGGATAAAGTTGAAAGCGACTTGTTTTCCTGCATATTATGAGGAAAATTGATAGAAAGGAGAATATCTTAATAGTAGCAGGTTACAATACCTTTCTATTCGAGTGTTTGTTGAGACAGCACTAAAGCTCCACATAATCTGATAGCATGTTCATATATATCACCTGTATCACCTGTCGTCCCGTTGATCGTCGAGTGACTCGAGCGGGTACCAGCAACTCTTCCATTTTTCCCTATCGCGTGCAAGAGTAGCCCAGTGGGTCCTCCTTGCTCTAGGAATTCGCTGAGCATCATATCTTTCTTCCATCGCTTTCGTGAAGAAATCGGACCAACGGGTCAGTGGTCTTCCTTTAGAGCGCTTGACGTCCCGAGGAATCCAGTCGGTAACGGCTCTCGTCCATCGGTTGTCGTTGAAGCGCATCACGTGTCCGGCCCACCTTATTTTCGATATCCTGGCGTGTAGAACGGCGTCTCTGATTTTCGATCGTTGACGTAGGTCGGAAGTTCGGATCCTTTGTCTCATTTGCGAAATACGAGATACTCCTAGCATCGACCTTTCGACTGCGCGTTCGATAACGGCAAGTGATCTTTCATCCTGCTTACGTAGCGACCAGGTTTCTGCTGCATACGTTAAGGCAGGGATAATTGTCGAGTCGAAAAGGTGGGCACGGAGTCGGATGTTCTTTGTCCTCTTCACTACATCTTCGAGCATCGAAGATGTAGTGTAGTGCATCGAAGATGTTCATATATATATATATATATATATATATATATATATATATATATATATATATATATAGAGAGAGAGAGAGAGAGAGAGAGAGACAATGTGCTATTGAAGAGGCTTGATATACATGCTATCAGATAATAGGAGCTAAAAATACGCTTCAATTATGAACGATTTTGTTCAGAGACGAAAAATAAAGCCAACTTTGTTCAAATGAATCTACCTATTGCGGATCGTTCCATGTTTTCTTTCATTACATAATTTGTCGACGTTTCTTATCGACACTTGTTTGTCCCAGAGATATGGGTCGAAGCTGAAAGCGCTAACACTTTCTGTCTTCCACTACACCCCCCCCCCCCTTCATCTCACGTAGTTCGTGCCTACTGATGATTGGTCCCGACAAGCGTTGAGAGTGGGAGCTGGTCGCGAATCCCTGCAGCTTTGATTTGAGCAGAATATTTGCTGTCACTAAGAAAAGCCGGCTGACCTACAGCCGCAGGGCACCTCATTGATCCGTGGCTACATCGATGTTCTACCTCTTCCCGCTCTCACTTTTCTCACCACCAATACCTTCTCTGTCTCACTATGTGCATCCGTGGCATTCTGGCATTCTCCTTGACCCATTAATTCTCTAGGAAATACAAAATAGGTATTACATACGAATGTGTATTCAGTCGCTAAATTTAGAGCAAATGCTCTTCATCATTTCCTCCGAAACTTTGTTTGGTAGTTGGCCATTGCTATAAGTACTGATATTTGCCTCTCCGTAAGCAATCTCTTTTTTAGATGTAATTATTGTTCCGTCGTCATCATCGAATCACACACTTTGCTAATCTAAGGCCTCATAACGATGACTTTTGCAGAAGAGTAGTTTGTTAAGCATTACTTTAATATTCTCATGAGAATTAATTTATCAGGGTGAATGAGGTTATCGAGCAAAGGAAGCGAGAGTGATGATAAGATAGATAAATTGACGAAAGTTAGAGGGGTAAAGAAGATTATACGGATATGCGGGGTAACGAAATGATTTCTCAAATCAAAAAATCTTAATAAACAATTGATAATGAGTATTTAAACAGGTGTGATTATGCGACATCTTTTGCAGGTACTTTCTAATGTAGAAATTTAACGTAAAACCAATATGAACGCGTTATCTAAGTATTCTCAGAAAGAGAAACGATAGGGTAAATATCAATGGAATGATATCATAACGTTGACACACCTACTCCTTTTGTTAAGTTCTTGTATGATAAATAGCAGACATTGTTATGAAACTTACACAAACATTTTGTAATGAATACTTGATGCTTATCATGTCAGTGTAGATCACTTTAGTGAGTATCATCCTTTCAAAAATCTTTCGCATAATGATTACTTTTGAATTTAGTCTGTAATGATTTTGCACCAGTTTAACTGATGGTGTCAGATGATACACACCACATCGTTTTGATCTATGGATTTAGATTTGTACATGAAGCAACCGCAGCAACTCAAGACGCTTCAAAACCAATGGTCAAGAAAGAGCTTCCGCATGCCTTTTATGAGGAAGGTTGCAAAACATAGCGGTTAGACGTCATCCTGACGACTGAGATCAAGACGAGTATATGATGCCGATATTCGACGCTGCCTCTCAGAAAAAAACTACTTGAAGGATTGAAGAGAATCTCATCATTCACGACTCAGCAGTCGTTTGTCATTTTGGTGAAGGCAGCTGAGAAAGCTTGCTAAATGCGTGCCTCATTTGATGAAGAGCATCGAGATCGTCATCTTGACATCTATTCATCGTTTTTTTCTTATCTCGTACGACAAAGACTATTCATTTTTTGATCGCATTGTGACATATAGCGAAAAGTGATCCGAATACGACAAAATCCAGTTTAGTGAAAAAGCTGAAATGAAGCTACCAAGAACTTTTCAGAACTTAATTTGCACAAAGATCGTCAAGACGACTTTTTCATTCTCAGTAGAGGTAGAGTCATATAATATAACACCTTCAATGTGAAGTGAAACGATCACAGTGTTCAACAACAAAATTGCGTGTAAAAAATCTGCGAAGATTTCAAGCTTCTCGACTTTTAAAGTTTTGATTTTGCGGGAAAAATGCTCAGGTTCTAATGAGTTTTGTTTTGAATAAGCTGTATTTGAAGCTAGTTATGATGTACTAGAATTTCGGTGGAATACTATATTTATTTGGAGCCAGGCCAATGTATTAAGGATATCAAAACCCCGTTGTTGCTAGCATATCAGTTCCTGACATCCTACACCTTTTATCTGGAACATAACGATATAGATTTATTCGTTATCAAAATAGCAATGTGATTGCAAATAAATCGACATAAACTGTAAAATCATTAAAAAATATTGGGATCCTGTTAGAACCAAATTAAGCAAATTGTTCTCTCAAATTACGTGAGTACAACAGCCACTTACAGTTATCTAGAAACCACCACTCATTTGTCGTCTTAAAACCTCTGAGTTCCTTTCAGAAATATCTTTGACCTTATAACACGATAACCCCTAGTTTTTTTTATCAGTCACCTTGACACTTCGTTATGTATCTCATGTAGAATAAGTTTTAATTATTATAGATGTTCTTAAGTTTTCACCATAATTAGTAGCCCGGTCGTGGGTAGGGTTGAGCTTTTCCACTATGCGACTTTAACCTTTTGTTAACAGAAATACATCCTGCATCCTGCTTCCACAGCCAACCTTATCATTGATCGTTTACCGATTGATTGCAAGCAAAGTAACAGACCGAATCCATCAGGACAGATTCAGTTCTAATTTGTGGAAGCTGGGAAAAAGCTAATATAAGATCCGAGTATTGAACTCTGAATTATTTTCATCCATGCAGACATTGAAACTCTTTCACTAGTTCGGTGTCCTTTTGTCTACGGCACAAATTTCAAGTAGACTTAAATTTCATCACACCTACACTGAGCATGGTGGAACTTGAGGCCGTAAATTATTGGTGATAAGTAACCAATCACTAAATTATTATTGTATATGGTTTCCTTATCAGTCTTGAAGTTCAGCCGTTTTATGAGAGCTGTTACGAAGGAGATTTGTCATTGGGTAACTAGGATGGATTGCGCTGTTTTGCGTACAACATACTGGCCTGTACGGACACTATAGTGTCCATAGGTACGGTAACTATGCCTTTTTGAAAAACCATTCTTGAGTAATTCCTTCCTATGCACTTCTCACATTTGTGAGACGAATAATAAAGAGTCGATCTCAACAAATCAGGTTGCTGCTCCAAAACTGTTTACTGGCAACTATATCAATACTGAATTCAATGTTCCGGCTAGCCACATCGTGATCGGTTGTTTGCCACTGTGTTGATACTTATTCGTGGCAAAATCAAAAACTATATAGAAACATCGGTACCTATCTCAGTACGCTCAACATAGCAATAATTCTAAGTCCCTGGCTGAACTCTAGTTCACGATTAATGGACCTTGAGAGACAGGAGACTCTGGAGATTCTGTGTGCCATGCAGAGAAATCTTGAAGATTCTGCTCTCAGCGATCCTTCCGCCCCGATAAATAAGGTGATCCCAGAGTGTATGGTTCAAAATTTTGGCCGCTTAGCTCAATGATCAATTAACGCGACCTCCGCGTAGAACCTCCACGGGTCATCGGAGTGATCTAGATTCGCCCCGACGACCTTCAATTTCATTGTGCCGTGACCTCAGTTCTCTACCACCGCTATCACCACTACTAAGAAGTGTGGTAATACTAGTACTCCAGAACGGGATTTTATCTCCGCTGCTAAAATAGTGGGATTCCTCATAAGCTATCCTCAGACTACGGTGAGTGGATAATCGTGAATGACCACTTTCCTTTTATCGCATAGCTTTATATTTCCTTTGATTTTTATGAGATTTCTAGATCATCTACGTTTTTCTCATCTCAGAAATTCGATAGATTTTGTTTAAACTTTGGCACTATGTTCATAGTTTTCGTAAAATCCGCTAGAGACGTCTGTTGACTACTTGCCATTTTGATATAGATATGATTTGAAGTTTTCAACGTTCTAGAAGCTCATTTTCCTGCCTATTGTGAATACGCTATCTGTTCAAAGCCATTGAATCAAAGTAATAAGTTTGGCTCAAAAATAATGTGGTTTGCTTCATAGCAACTACGGGAGAGAGGAAGGAGATAGTGTTGAGGCTGTGGTCACTAATTACATAGTCCTCAATCCAACGATCGGTTGGTTAGACGCCAGAATCGCTGCCGTTCTGGAAAAATCGTGGCCGTTAGGCTGCAAACATCATTCTGCTCATAGAGTCCGTCGACTGCTCACGGTGAACACTTGAGAAAAGTTAAGAATGACAATCTTGAGATTTCAAGAAGATTGCACCCATTTGACAATCGACTTGTTAATGAAGAAAACCAATGGGACTCTTCATCACAGCCGAATTTACTTTTGAACCCGACCATCTCTATGACTGATAGTTACAGAACAACGAAGTAAAATTGAAATGGCTCATAGAAGTATCTCATTAGAAATCTACTTCAAAAACCTTTTCCAAAAGAAAGCAGTCATGTATCGGTTAATCCAGTGGAAACGCCTACTGATAATATAATTTGCTACAAATCACTGTTGCTAGGCTTGTTCAACTAAAGATGAATTTTAAACTGAAACAAAGTGCAGTTTATAATTGTCCATAAGTTCAGCAATAATAAAGGATAAAGGATAAACCTCTCGCCGTTGATCAATCGCTGAGGAATGCGCCATGCATTCGTCTTCAATTTTTAGCTTCGTTTGAGGTGACATAATGCATTTCTGATCTTTACAATGGCTTGCGGTGGCCTACCGGTGTATTGCGTGAATGCTTATTAACCTCTCAGACAAGTCTGGTACCATCTTATCAACCCCAAGGGGATGAAAAGCTTGGTAAGCCATGAGCGCGAGATCGACCGATGGCCTTGTATGCGACGCAGAGCACCTCTAGACACTGCACCACATGCGCATCTTGAGCAGTGATAGAACATACTTTGCATCCTATGATATCATTTGAAAAAAAATACAAAAAACTAATGCGCTTGGTTTTCATCAGTCCCTGATTAATAAGCCACGTGCTTGAACTCATGAAACGCCCTTAAGAGAGGTTGTATACATCTTCGGCTCTCACAATGATTTGTAGTGAGCTACTAATCTACTGAATCAGTACTTCTATCCTCCTAAACACGCCTGGTGCCAATTCGTCGACCCTGGAGGAATGAAAGGCTTGTTGAGCTCGCGGCGCTGGATCGAATTAACGACCACGCGTGTATTGTTAGGCACCTCCAATCACTACTCTACACACGTCCTCCATCATTCGTAGAAGATGAAATTATCCAGCCACTGCGTAGAGGATTTCCATAAATTCCTATATGTACAGTGCTATGCGTAAAGGCTAAATTCTCACATCAGTGCTTCTATTTGTACGTTATATCTTATTACTTGCTCTCTTCTTACGTCTATATACCCCTTCTTTTATTTTATTCTAATTTCATATGAAATGATGAGGTGCGTGTCTTTCTCTTATGTGATTTTAGCAGGATAGGATTCTCAATTTTCTCGTTAACTTGGTTTTCTATGTCTTCTACTTGTTCTATATTCTTTACCCAGTGTCCATTTTATAACAAAACGCTTGTCTTAAGTATTACTTAAGTATATAGGACGTGAACCTTATAACAATTATCAAACTGCCAACACTTAGATGGTCAATAGTTTACTTCACCCTATAGTGTCGTTCTGGTCTAGATCTCCTATTGGCTCCATTCTAACGAGCTTACAATTTGTACCGCAGTCGACTGCATCAAAAAATCACTCCACATTCATACTCGAACTTTTGCCGATTCCTCTGTAAATTCACAGTCGTGACGTCGTTGTACTAATCGCATCAGAGCCGATTAGTGTCGCTGCTATGGTCGCATCCATAGTGGCAGCGGGCAGTTCATCACGGAGCAAAGGCTATTTAATGCTGTTTCCAAAATATACCTTGTATATCATGATTTGATAGAATTTTGTCTCTATAATGCAATAAATCAAAACCTTTCTAGCATTGAAAACGGCTTTTTTGATTCTGACATGCATCGCAAAACATTCTGCAGTGGGGAGTCGACTTGAATCAACGCGACTCAGAAGAGTGTGAGAGGGCCGAAACATAGCTGAAAGATGTTTTATAACAGCCTCGTATTAGCTTAATCATGTGAAAAAAGACTCTGCCTGATGGAGATGAGGTCCTCCAATGATTTAGATGATAAGGGCTAATTTGATAGGTAAAAAATTCAACATTACGCTAACGAATCAAATAATTTGTTCAAATGTGTACTAGATGGCGTCCAATGACTATATAGAATTTAGTATCTATCATTGGGTGATTCACTGAAGTTCCTGAGCTGCTGGATTTGTTCTCAAACTGAAATTACGTACGAAGAAACGCGGAAACCGATGCTCATCTTTTGCAGATAAGCAAGATAGTAAAATCAACACGGCTTGATTTATGACAATTTTTCCTTTCTTCATGGATTTTATTCTTAATGAAATTTTCTTATATGAAGAGCATCGCATTGCGCGAACATGCTTAAATTGAAAATAGTCTAGTAATTCAACATGGAAACTATAATCGGTTTTTGTTCCTGATTTATCTATTCATCCACGTGAAGTGCAACTTCTCCACGCTTCATCTTCAACTCGGTATCTCTCCAATGAAAGAGTTTCGACTAATTCATAGCTGTGTGTTGATCGCTGAGATCAAATGAGACTACTTTCAGGCGGCTGTTGCTCGAAACCATCTACTCCAAAATCACGGCGCCGTTCCGGCGGTGATGCCAAATCTTCTTCATCACCTCAACGCCATACGAAATGCCCAGGTTAGCATCATTGGAAATAATGTCGTCACTTCCGCACCTTTCTTCGAATTCATTTTACATCATTAAAGAAAATTGCCAGTCTATCATCACTTCAATACGGGGTGATTGCTGATAGCCCCAATTCGGTGAGAACATGACTGAGAAAAAGGCAGAGCAAGGTCTTTGATGGTATGACGGGTAACAAGTGAGCCCAAAAAAAGGGTAGTTGCAAGTTTGATTCCATCTCATGTTACGAGTTTTGCTCGAATTTCAGTATTCCTTAGATTGAATCCCAAATCGTACCTTGCCATTGAAAAAAGTGTGAGTGGCGAATGAAAGTAAGATACAATTACCTTATTTATTTATTTCTTCGCTTAACATATCGAGATAATTTGATGATCACGTTTGTGCTAAAATGGAAACGATAGCGCTTTTCCATACTATTGCATTTATGTCCAAATTTCAGCAGTTTCGATAGATTTTCCTCGATAATTTTATTCTATCGAAATTGCCGAAAATTGCCTATAATGCTTCAGAAATTCTCATAGTTGTACTGTACGAGAATGTCTATTCTGCTGCTCGTTTTTACAAATCTTCAGTCATAATTGTTGCCCAGAATTTCTCAGGTCTAAAAGATCAATGTCAGATGTAGCTGAAAATTACTCTGAAAAGAATTCTTGGGAAACTCTGAAGTTTTTTCGTATAAACCATGCAAATCAAATGGCATCATCCTTTCCATTAATATACATTACTTTCCTCAAATAAAATGTGCGTATCATACTGAGATTTTTTGGTTTTGAAACGTCAAATGTAATCAAAAACACTGAACTATTGTAGTATACAAGTAACTTTCTAAGAATTTTAATGAAAACTGAGCTGATTTAATGTTGTCTGCATCAAAGTTACGCATTTGATCGAGATAGCGTAGTAATCGTTTGGCGGATAGGGTTTACGATAGCTTGTACTATCCCATTCTAGGCCCCTTTCTTTCTCTCGTACTTGCCGATAATGTGCTATGGTCAGTGCTTATGAATCAAGAAACTGGGCATGGGTTAGGAAGAGATCCGTGAGCTGACCGCCGTTGTTCGCGAGGAACCGGTTCGCCGCGTAAACGCTAAGCGACAATTGCGTCGGGCTGCTTGACCTCCGACTAGCAAGTCCCGTCGGCTTACACCGCCATCATCCAAGCACAACAAGTTTCCAGACCTGACTAGCTAATTCGTAGCCATCTATCAAGTGATCGTGAACGTTACTATTGGAATATTCTAGATGTACGAATAAAAACTCTAACTCTTCAAAGTGAAGCGAAAGGCATAGCTTCTGTTTCATCACTTCAGATTTGTCTAGGATAGTCATACTCATAATATACTGAGACCCGCACTACTAGTGAAGGCGAGTCATCCGAGCATTCACATATCAGTCAAATAAATCATGCAGTAGAATGTGTACTCATACTATTAGGTGTACAAATATTACTCCGTCGTTTTTTTTTTTGTGCTAATAATAGTGAAACCTAAGATATGCAAGTTCTCTTTTTCAGTTTGAAAGTCTGTCAAAAACGCTTAATGCTTACGTTTCTGCATGCATAATATTTTATACGGTGGTTTTTATAGGACTTTGAAGAGGACGACTTTTGTATCCGAAAAACGCATTCTAATTTGCTAATTTGTACTTTAAATTTGGTAATTCAAGTGGTAATCTGACGGTGCAATGTCGGGAAAGTAAAGCGGGTAAAATAAAATCTCCCAAAGCCTCCCACTTCAGCTCTTTCATGACGTTTTCGATACGTTTTCGCAACAATCATGCAGCAAAATTATAGAGTTTCGTCCCGTTTTGTTTTTTAATATCATTTTTGAAATGAAATCGCATGAATTCAGTATCGTTCAATTGCGCATTTTCTTGCAAACATTCTGGTATACAAGTACCTTGTACCTGTTTCTAAGATGGAGCTTGCCCTAACCTCCATTAATCTTGTGCACCGCTTCACTATCATATCTATCGCTCTACGCGCCATTCGTATGAGAGTAGGAGGAGAATTCGTTCCCATGACAGCTTTATCTCAAAGCTAGTATAGACGAGCTGTACACCAACATGTTCGCAAGAAAATGCGCAATTGGAAAAGAAAGAAACTAAAACCAAGCAGTTTCAATTACTTTTGGTTAGTAAATATGCAAAAAAATTTTCCGGCAAATGGTATTTTTTCGCGCGTAGAAAAGTCGTCATCTTCAAAGTCTCATAAAAGTCATCATATAAAAGATTTTGTCATGAAAAATTTGTAAATAAATAGCGTTTCCAGCGCACTTTCAAACAAAGAAAGAATCTGCATATCTCCTTTTTTTATTATTACAACAGCAAAAAAAACCGTGGTGTCATATTTGTACACCACATGCCGCGAATAATATAGTGTTATGACATAATGCAGGGTATAAAAATCTTCAAACTTGAATAGAAGTCCGGAAGCCAGTGATTGCTCTTTGACAAGTATTGTGTGTAAGAGTTCATTTCTTTTCTTTTCAACAATCAGTTTTCTCCATAGCACATGCCACTCGCCAATCTTTTATGTGATCATGAGCTCTAAGAGGTGAAAACTCAGTAAGATATCTGTTTGTTTTTCTTACTCTTGAGAAGTTGCGATAAGATGAACAAATTACTGTGATGGCAAGGTCATGCTGGTAACGGAGCGAGTTCTTGCTGGCAGTGCGCCAAACCCCTGCGGATTTCGGTCATACAGTGCCTTAGATTTCTGTTCAAACTAAGTTATGTCAAATCTGCAGAAACGGTTCATGTTCATCTGGATGACGACCCCGATTCGCAAATTTTATGGTAAGCAAAAGAGCGGAGTTCAGCGCAGTGCTGAAAGTACCCTGGAGTTCGTGCCTGAATATTGAACCAATCTCTTCTCCCGAGTCACTAAGATTTCCGTTCCTCCACGATGAGTACCAGAATTGTCTGGGAGGACTAAAACACTGACTTGATACATTGGTAGCGCAAGCGTATAGGCTGAACGTGTCTTCAATCAGCTGTACATTACTGATAATGTCGAAAGAATGATACATCCTCACCAAATAGGACTGTTACGTGCTGAACACTTTATTCCTCATTTTTTATAGAAATTTCCATTTGTTTCGTTTTGTCCATAAATTTGGTCCTATATATATGCATATATATGTATATATGTGTTTATATATATGTATATATATATATATACATATATATGTATATTTGTTTATATATGTATACATATATGTATATATTATGGCTGAGATTTTTTAATCGGAAAAATCTAGTTGTGTTCAGCCTATATCCTTGGCGTCTAACAGGTGAAACTGCACATCTCGCTATTTGCACAATCCTTAGTATCCTTTACATTTTTTATGAAGACCATTTCACTTTTTTTCTCTGTTTAATCTTAATATGGAGTATGAAGAGACATGGAATTGGAAGTTTTCTCAAGTGCAGTTCTTGTGAAAAATCCATCGCCGTTGAGAAAATTAAAGGGCAAGAGAGAGAAAAATTATCATTAATGTACACTACTGATAATGGATTGTATGCTCTCAGTGTTCATCATCCTTGGAAAGAGCGCCACGTTTCCGACTTTGTTAAGCATTTTTGAAAGTCACTGAATTCATGGTCAATGCAATGGCATAACTAATTCAACGCGGGTGTCCTTACAGCCAACATATATACCAATTTGCTGATCTCAGAGTGGTGAAGGGTTTGATGGGGGCGAGGCGCGGGATCGAACCGCTAACCTAGCGCGTATTTCACGCCACGTATACCCACTGCACTGCATGCGTCCTACCCTTTTTAGTAGTGTTTTTATTAGCGACTGTAACACAATGTTGAACTTCGAGTGAGACGAGTTTGAGTAGTAAACCCATAATCATGTCACTAATGAGCAAGAAATTACTCGACAAGAGTCATTTCTACGATTACGAGAATCGATTTTGAGTGTTTTGAGTGCATTGAATAACAGAGGCAATTAATAGCTGACTAGTTTTCCGCCGTAACTTGACCTTTGCCCGCAACCTTGGTGTGGCCTTTGTTTGTCACACAGCTGTAGCCAGGCAACTGTCTCCAACTAGGGTCGTCGAGCATTCTTGTTCGGTAAGATTGAGCCGATGAGGCAAAGAGACATTTGTTATCATGAATATCTTTTAAGAGAGTTTTACCTATTTTATTTACCATAAAAAGACTTTGTTAAACTCCATTTTCTTTCTTGGATCTCAAACGTGAACATTTCACCTTTCCTTATTAACCCTTTTAGCACCGTGTTGTACATCTTGTATTAAGCTCGCGGCACAGTGACGTTCACCTACTGCGATCGCTTCGTCGCGTCTTGGAGCGAATTTCTATTAGGCACTTCACAATGGAAATTTAGAATTTATCCAGTAAATTTAGGTTTTAAGGGGCACTATCGTTGATAAATGATGGAATATCATTGAGGAGACATCTATAAGGGGTTCTTCTTAAGACAAACGTTGCTCATGTATCTATAAGGAAAACTTTATTGTTATCGAAAGAAGATGTTTTTAGCATATAGAATGCCCTTATCTTACAAATCTCCATTGTTCATTAGAAAAGCTACGCCTTGAGAGAAGAGCATGCTTTCGTTTCTTTATTGCATATTTCTACAGCCACAACCGGCTACAGTAGGTTTCATAGAAGTTATTTGGAGAGGTTGGAACTGGGTGAAATACAGGTAATCGTCTAAAGAGCGTTAAAGTAAAATAAAAAGCGTAGAGTAAGAAATTCAGTAAGGTCTCAACTCCTGAAGTACACTGTAATATTACTGAGAGTTATCAATGAAGTGACATCTCACGCAACGTGCTATATCATTTTTGATATTCCAATAATTTTCAATTGTTTCGACCTTCTTCCAGTCACAAATGGCCTTATTGAAGTTTCTCCAATTATATTCTACCACTTCCTGGCCACAATTCCTCCTAGTGGCGATAAAACTATGGATTTCATGACGAAACTTTAACATAATGATAAAAACACGCTCCATCTCCACGTCGATTGTACCGCCTGCTGCTCGAAAACTCAACGCGACGCCGCTTCTTATCAGCGGAGGTACCTAAAGGGTTGAGCTCTCCTATCCTCATTCGGAAAGCGTAAAACTGGATTTCGTTGGCGCATCGTGACTCTCTTCGGAAAGAATTCCTACTCGAAGTAATCTCAACCTTTCTGGTATACTCACGAAGTAGTCAGCTATTTTCAGCCGATCGTGTTCTTCTAACTGTGCAGTGGCCCCGTCTGGTCAGCGGAGGCGCCCCTGTGGCGCCGGAACCCTGTGCGCGAACATGAGCACCCAGGGTGGGCATGTACAGAATGAGGCAGCCACCTCGCGGGTGAGGTCATGCGGGGTCGTTTTGCAGGAGAGAGGGCAGGAGAGAGTGGCTGCCGTCACGCTCAACCACGCCCATTAATGATTCGAACGCCTCGGTAACAATAACTGCTGCCAGCTTGCTGCGGATTTCATTAACTTTTTCCCCAGGTCCCCTTCTTCCCATGTAGAGCCTTTTCAGCGTCATCAGCTGACTCCTTTCAATCGTGATCAGCTGACTAAAGGCCTTCTTTGTTGATTGCGCGTGTGTGTGCGTGTGTAGTGTATGGTGTGTCCTAGTGGCCTATGGCGACCTATGACGCATTCGTCTTCCTGGAGATTTTCACCACCTCCGTACACCTCTTTCCAGTATGCACCAAAGTTTTCTCATTGGAACTGTTATGCGCATCGTCCACTCATCGTCCATTGTTTCCTTTTTTGCAACTTTTCCGACTTTTCACATTTTCAATGAAATCTCAAACATTGTAGTAGCATACTTTTGAAATGTTTAAGTTTCCTACTATCTATAATGAAGCTTTCATTTATGAGATTTATTTGTCCCAGTTGCTTAATCGATCCTATCCATTAAAAATGTGTTTGCGAATGACAGTTTATCACTTGTTGCCGATCGCTTTATCGGTGTTTTCTCCTGACATTCTGTTGAAAAGTCGTTTCTGGATCCAATTGTCCATTCCAAATGACGGTAGATTCAATTATCAGTCGACAGTGACATTGGTGTGCCTTAGAGTCAATTGTTTTTTGGTTCTCCATCCCGGATTATGATTTTTACAAATACTTGTGATTCATAATTGTTGCTTTTAGACAGGTATTCTATGCTCCTGAAATACGAATAAGATTTGGGACTCATTCTGGCTTCGAATCCGTGATTTTCTGTTTTCAACGCTCACATACTGCCCACTGCACCATCAAAATGTGCTCACACATTGGCGAGTAATTGTAGATAGCACCGCTATGGGTAAAACATGCTTGAGAGGAAAATAGAGGAAGAAATTCGGTGATGCCGTGAATAACATGAGCTCTTGGAAAAGGTAATCACAGGTTTGAAGCCACATCACGTTTCAAACTCTGGCCGTATCTCAACGTTTCTGTGATTGTACCTCAAATGTTTCTGTCTTGGAAGAAGAATGGGGACTTATAAGAGTTAGAAATCGTAATTTCTGTTCCTGTTTCAGTCTCATTTTTTCCATTCTATGACTCTACAGCGCTCGTAACAGGTACTCAAATTTGTTGGCACAAAAAAATATCAGAATGAAATAAATTATAAAATTGAATTATTGCTTTTGTAAAGAGTGAAATACTGCCTCTACATGTCTAACATTTTTTGCTTGCAGTGCGAACTTTTAACCGCTGTGCACTGCTTTGAACCTGTAAGTCTTATGTGCTTATCCATTAGATGAATAAGCTTTGCGAGGACATTGCTAATACTTCCTCACCTCAGTCATTTGTACTATCCACAGATTGTGTAGCCTCTGAACCTCTCCAACTGTTCTATCACCCTTGTCCTTGTCAGCCGTCTGCTTTCAGTGCTTTCAGTCATTGTGTGGCCATTTCAGATTTGCATATGTGAGTGTAGTCTGGAAGCTATGGTACATTGCTTTTTCAGAAAAAGCGGGACCAAGCTTGAGATGTTTCTTTTATAAAACAATTCTACTCAAAAGTCAATTTTAGTGAAATTAGAAAAATATTAGAGCGTCTATTTATTTTCCATTTATCTTGCTAAACATCTGAAAGCTAACTTAAATGTGTTGAAAAGAAATACGGGGAAGCGGGAGTATCAGTTATTTAAACAGTTGCCTATTTGTCAAAAAATCCATGAAGGAGAAGCTTACAGTGCAGTGGAAGGACCCGGATCGGAAGTTTGTTACGTGTCATTACAAATGAGAAATGGCTGAATAGTTAGATGGCTTTTATACGTGTGCCGTCCGCACGTCGTTCGAGCTCCAGAATTCCTTCAGTTGAGTCCGTGGTCATATATCCATCATCCACAAAGGTGGTCATGTTCATATGTCGGCTCGGCGGCGGCTTAACGATTTGTCTTCTTCATCGACATGCTTCGTGCTGGTTGAGTGTGATGTTCTCTTATATCCTCCTTGGAGGTTGGCAGATTTTCATCACAAATATTTCCTAGGTTTTGTCGACTGGGGCGAGATCCTTGAACTTCGCATTTCTTATGCTCAGAACACTTCGAGAATATCAGCGTTTTCTGCGAAAAATAAAAAACTTTATGTTGAAAAAGAATTGATAGGGTATGTCGTAAAAGTCGTAACAAATCGATCACTACATTGGGCTAGAACATCTTGAGTTTGTAAGCGAGACATTAGAGTCATATGAGAATGTATGAGGTTTTGACAATGCGAAGCAGAAATCCTCAAGGGGTAGACAATTGTTTAAGACAGATTTATCTTGAATCACTGCCGTTTATGAACTTGAATACATTATGATCCATTCCTGAGACTGATTAACGCCGAACGCTTTGTCTTATAACTTTTACCAACGTTTCAGCGGTCCCTGTTAAATTACTATGTTTTGACTTCCTTATTTTTGCAGGCAGTCATTTTTGTAACTCTTTGATGAGTGGGCATTGTTTCAATCTTCTTAGCACGTATTAGAACGTAGCTGGTAAGCGCAATGATTTCAATACATATGGAATAAGTTGCACCTTTGAGTTTTTGAGAAATAAATTCAGAAAAGCCGGTAAAATACATAAAATATACACATCCTTGCAACAAGACACAAATTCCTTTATGAAATTTTGTCTATCCTAAGTTGGAACGTTTTTTTTTTCTTTTTTTTTCCCATCGGAGCTCGTATCTCGTACATGGAAATGACTGAATATTCGGGTTTTTGAAGAATGAAACATGATAGCGTTCCCTTATACATCGTCGATATTTATGCTTACATACTTGCCTTGAAGTTCTTACTTTGTGAATTGTGACCCAAGCATCCTTATAATCAGAAAGGCACCATGGAAAACTCATGTAGACCTGTGAAACAATAAAGCAAAATCTTTTCATCAATCTCTTAAGTTTCAAACTTCTTGACCAACCCAGTGTTCGGTGGTTTCTCACAGTTATCAAAAACGGCATCGAACGTTATGTGATGATTTTGATAGAGAGTGAAATCTTTTGACAAAGTTAGGAAGGTGGCATCTAAATCATAATACAACACTATGCTTATTTATTTCTGCAAACAGTAAAACTATAGGTCAACAGGAAACCTTTCCCTATATCAGATCAGTTGAAGTCGAGTCCTTCAAAAGTTCAAAAGAATTCTAAGCTTTTGGCTTTTCATAATTCCCTAGCGATGCGCCATGCATTCGACTTCATCAAACATCGTTAAACATGATTTATTGCATATCTCGCCTTAACAATGACTTGAATCGGGCCACCGATGTCCTAAACGTGCTGTTATTATCCCAAATGAAGTCTAACAAAGAAAATGTTCACCTCAAAAGGATGGTAGGCCTGGTGAACCTCGTGTGGAGGATCGGCTAACGACCATGACGTTTGCATTGCAGGGCACCACAGACCGCCACACTCGTCCCGTAAGTTGAAAAAGTAAACGAAACCATCTTCATTCTCTATCCTGATTTCCATGCATGACAGAGACAAGTAGTACAATGGTTACAAATCACTGTACATTCCGAAAACGAGAATGCAGGCAGTCTCGGACTTGTAAGGCTTACTGTTATTTACGTTGTAGAAGGAAAATTAGCGTGCCAGTTGGGTCAGACATCCTTTTTGTTCACCAGGAGAAATGCTCGAATCTTCGACAAGCTATCGTCGTTCTTCGGACGTCCATCAGATTTCCGTCGATGGCGCAGTGGTAGAGTCGCCCGGTGAGCAGCAAGCAGCAGCCATAACCGGGCAATTCCTGGGTGGTAAATCGATGAGCAGCAACGTCGTGTTCAGTGCGCTCCCATGACGTCATTTGGTCTTGCCTGAACATCCGCCCTCAATTCACATGCCGACCTCAGCCTCATGCGCTGAGCTGCAAGTTCATCATATCGCTAGAAATCGTCGTCCACGGTCCATATTCCCTAATCGATCACTTACTTCTCACCATTTCAAGTCTTCTTCTTCTTGTAGAAAATCATAAGACTTGAGCAAACATATGTGTTGACTACTGAGAGCAAATGAAACACAGGGGGACTCTCTGGATTGGTTTATTTCCCTTTCTCAATCATTTCACTTTTCCCACTTATCGATTTTTCCCATGCTAAATTCAATTCACACATTCAAAGCCCCTGCGCATTTTCACTAAATTCACTTCCTTATTATCATTTAAAGAAGTTGCGTGCCAATCTATTCAGTTTTTTCATGTCATTACGCTCATATAAATATGCAACTGTTCATTGCTTCGTAGGAACATCCCACAATATCAACCAGTAGTCTTCCTTCTTCAACTGTACTTTTTACTACTCTAGTAATTGCAGTAACAGTTGACGGACTTCGTCCATCTCGTTGTTGATTTCAGTTAGCGAATGCGGGAGTGATGTCCGGCGTACGCGCTACGAGCCCGCAGCGAACGGACTCGATCTCCGCCTCTCGCGGTGCCGAAACGGCGAGCGCTGGCGGTGAGCTATGCGTCGTCTGCGGCGACAAGGCCAGTGGGCGGCACTATGGCGCCGTGTCCTGTGAGGGTTGTAAGGGCTTCTTTAAGCGCTCCATTAGAAAACAGGTTTTGTTTCTTTTTTCTCGTATTTACATCTATCAATAACTTTCGATTAATATCGAATTATTGAACGTTTAAACCTCGAAAAGATTTGAAATAACTAAAATTTTCTACAATTCCTGAAGCTAGTTCGATATTTATTAACTTGGTGAAGAAGTAATTGCGGCTCATGCCGTGCTGATTCGCATCGTTCATTAATGGATAAATTCGTAAATCAACGTGATCTAGTACTTTAATGCGCACACTTGCTTTAAGTTTTGTTGCTAATGACGTATTACTTGCTGTTTGTCTTACATTTATTTTAAACTATAGAAAGGAAGCAGGGCAAAATGCAAGTTTGAGCGATTTTTCTGTTCGAGCACAAAATGGGTCGTAAAGCAGCAGAGACAATTCGCAACATCAACAAGCATTCTGCCAGAAACTGCTAGTGATCGTTCAGTGGAGCGATAGTTCAAAATTTTGTAAAGGAAACGAGAGCCTTGAAGATGAGGACCGTAGTGGCCAGTCGTGGGATTTGACAAAGACCAACTGAGAGTAATTATTGAAGTCGATCCTCTCAAGAGACTACCCGAGATGTTGCAGGAGAACTCAACGTCGACCGTTCTACGGTCGTTCACTCTTCGTAAGATGTGAAGTAAAAGTAATCGCGGTTTGAGGCTGCCAAAAACTGCAGCCTCGTTTGCACCTACCAAATAGCTTAAGCTATTGATCTCCATGATCCTGATCCATGAATTGAAGAATAATTTTATTTATTACACATAAAAAACGATAATTCACTCGGCCAGTAAATGTGGACCTGCCAACAATTTTCAATTAAAATGAGGCAGTTGTTAGTAAGGATATGACTTATTTTGAGCCATAGGTCTAGTGCTATATAGGCGCCTATTTCGTCCTATTGGGACTCATCAGTAGCACCCTCCCTCGGTTCCGTCGATCCCTTGAGGTCAAATAATCCTCTAAAGGAATCGGCGCCGAGTAAAAACTAATCACCCAAAGTCGGATGATGGTCTTACCTGACTTTGTGGTGACCGGCAGTCGAGCTTACGGCTTTTAAAATGAACTATACTTCTGCTATCGACTGCTTTTTTACAGACCCGCTCAAAATGATTTAATCTGATAAGGATATGACTTATTTTGAGCCATAGGTCTAGTGCTATATAGGCGCCTATTTCGTCCTATTGGGACTCATCAGTAGCACCCTCCCTCGGTTCCGTCGATCCCTTGAGGTCAAATAATCCTCTAAAGGAATCGGCGCCGAGTAAAAACTAATCACCCAAAGTCGGATGATGGTCTTACCTGACTTTGTGGTGACCGGCAGTCGAGCTTACGGCTTTTAAAATGAACTATACTTCTGCTATCGACTGCTTTTTTACAGACCCGCTCAAAATGATTTAATCTGATAAGGATATGACTTATGATATGACTTCATTTTGAGCGGGTCTGTAAAAAAGCAGTCGATAGCAGAAGTGCAGTTGTTAGTTTCAAAAAGAGAGGATGCGATTCATTCATGTATCTATTCACTAACATAACCCGTCATCACATTTCTCGTATTCAACTCATTCCCTGCCGTTCGTCGTCCACAAAGATTTTCCAACAATTCCCGTGTTGTTTCGGCTGCCCCTCAGGGATTTAAAGTTTCCTCATGAATGTCGTAGAGTGCTAGCTGAGTCAACGTGGATTGCGGAAGAACGTAAGAGGAGGTGGTCGAATCAGCATCTCACTTCTCGTTGGACTGTAATAACAACCACTCCACTATTCCACTTGGGTACCATATAACTCATAAACTGACATCTTGTGATGTTTTTCCAGAAATTTTTGCAGATTCCATAAGCTTTGTAATTTGTTCTTTATCACAAGGTAATGGCTGTGTGGAATACTTAACAATGGGAAACGCTGTGTTTCTGGAGCGTTTCGATTGTGGAGCTTTCAATTTTAATGGGATCGTACCTTCAAAACATTTGTGTAGCATAGGGCATAATGTCACGAGTTAGCAATGCTCATGACAGACTAATGAGTGACGAGGTGCGAGTGATGCTAGTCTTTTAATCTACGAAAAATTGATTGCTATTATTGTTACATAGTTTCCAGAGGGAGCCGCTAAATTATTCTCAATTATGATAGCGTCTGACATTTTAATCCAATAAAACCTTGGCTGCATTGTCTCCCAAAAGGCTTCGTGGATTCCAAAGTTTTTAGAACATATGGATGAAACTTTCAAAGAAAATAATGTGCAACGAGTGGTTTTCTTGCTCGAAATCACATGCATTCCCAGTGTGTCTTCTTTTTATTTGTAGGAGTAGTTCTAAAGAAGCCATAGTGGTTTAGCATGTTGCTTCTTTCAGATTGGCTACATGTGCCGCGGAACAAAAGATTGTCCCGTTACGAAGTTCCATCGAAATAGATGTCAGTACTGTCGTCTGAAAAAGTGCTTATCAATGGGAATGCGCAGTGAGTGTGAGTAGAATCGCTCTATGTTTCAATACATGTAGCTTGACTCTAGTGGACAATGTGAGTCGGTCATGACTCATGCGTGGATGGAATTTGTTTATTATTTCAACTTCGAATAAGATATCTCGATTCGCAATAAAGTTTATTGTCTGAGGCAGAAAATCTAATTATGCAGCTTCCTATTGAAAAGGTATAACCCTGCTTTCTAACCTCAGCATACTTTTCAACCTCTACCCTTATAGAATCTCGATTGACCGGTGTACAGGCGAGATTTTGTAGAATTGAACGCAGTAGTGTACCCTCCGCGTACCATACTGATCCTTACTGATATCGGCAGACGAAGTCCTTCTACCTAGTTAAGTACTCAAACTACTTGGTTTGTTTTTTCCCCTCTTACCTTGGCCTTATGGCGGCGTGATTATGGAAGCTCAGCGTCGCACACAAGGTCTATGGTTCGATTTCTCGCCCATAGCTCACCCAGCCATACATCCTTTCGGGGTCGGTAAATTGGTACCAGATTGGTCTCAGACATGTCTAAGAGGATAAGAAGCAGTGACTCGATACAGCGGGAGGCCACCGCGAATCATTGTAAAGGCTAGATATGCATTCAGTCACCTGAAACGAAGTTGAAAATTGAAGACGAATTTATGGCATGGCGCATCCCTCAGAAACGCCGAGAGCTGTATCCTTTATCCTTTATTTCTACCACTTTTTATTTTGTTTGGTTCGAAAGAACAGTTCTTTGTCCATAGCTTTAGATTGCGAGTTAAAAGTCTATTTTTCTAGACTTGCAAAGCAATTTTTTACTCTAAGTCCAACTTTGTTCATATTGATACTTGCACTTAGCTGGCATACTGGTAGCGGTCTTGTGAGCGCAAAACACTGGTTGAGTGATCACTTGAACCGTGCTAACTCTAGTAAAATGGGAATCTGTTAACTTCCTTATTTAGATCATCAGAATTTGATTAAGAGAGGATGAGCACATGGTTTATATATAGGCAAGAAAGAATTTTCTTTGATCATGTTTGGGAACCAAAGAACGGTTATATCATTGGAAAACGACTCTGAATTTGCCGCCGCCGCCGCGCCGAAAAGAACGTTGAAAACTTTATGTTTACTGTAAACTGTTGATTCGACCTTACTTACTAGTAAATCATATTGAGTGGTGGCTATGGTAACCCCTAGGTTGGCTGCGTTCCGATACAGCAAAGCGGCGGGCAGTTAGATCGATTTCACAGCACGGCCATCTTTAGCCATTCTAATTAGTAGTCCGCATGTCACGAATAACAATTATCGCCATACCCTGGCACGCAGTGCACATACGTCAGGCAGTAGTCTGGCCTGAGTAGATAATCTGGGAAAGCAGCTCAACAATCACGCACCATGTTGACTTCGGCCAAAAATAAGCGCACTTCGTCGTAGCGATCGAGTTCTTGCCCAAGTCGGGGAAAGTGGTGCCTAGGTTTAAGGCACCGATTCATAGATCCACTCGATCAGTAGGACTGATTGAAGCTCAAAGCGCGCGGCTCCGATCATTCCCTAAGGGAAGCGGTGTACATTTGACGCGTCAACTTTCGTAGAGGGATTGAATGCATATTTGATCTATACATAACTTTTCACTCTCGGTCGTTAGCTAAAATATCAAGTCCGTAATTTTACTCTCACATGTTAGCCTGGTGCCATTGAGGCACGAAGCTGCTTTAGGCGGGGTAAGAGTTTGAACCGACGTCGCTGAATGCGTCGAGAACCATCCGTGGTCACATTCGCCCACAGACTAATTTATTTATCAAAAGCTTTCTCTTTTCTGCGCTGATAATAACCGATTACCATCATTACGCAAAATAAATTTCCCGTCAGTCGATAAACCACTTGTGGTCACATGCATGATACGGGTTTCTTGCTGAGTTTATCACCTCTGAACGGCTATTCTGTTCAGCTGTTCAAGCTGAGCGACGTCCAGTGCATCAGGTTTCTGCTGACAGTCCGCCCACGATGGTCCAGCACCACAACGGTACCGTCAGTAAATTCTCGGTGAGTCAGTGAGTGGAGTAGCGTGTTTGCTAGTGTGAACTGAAATTGTAGTAAATTAACTAGCATTCGAAAGCACAATATTTGCCATGGATGTGGATGAGTGACAAAAAAGAGCATACATTCATTTCATCGGCGGTTCCGCATGATGAAATTTGTTTTAGCTGACGTTCTCAGTGTGTGATCAGTGATTATTTAAATGATTCAGCTTACATTTTCCGATGTGAAGTCCAGTTAGAGAACACTTTATAAATAAGGTAATAATGAGTGGGATTGATTCTGAAATGCTGTTTTTTCAGTACCGTAAAAGAAAGACTCTTCCTAATGTGAATGTTTGGAAACAGGTATTCAGTGTTTCTAGTATCCAGAGTCACGTTCATTTATATCTTCTAGGCAAATTTTATTCAAGTAGTTGAGTTGGTTTCACGTTGACGAATTCGTGAGTATTACAGTAGCCGATTTTAGAGAAGAGTTTTAACTTTCCATGTAAATATTATTGAAGAGTTAGTAAATAGAATATGATTTGTTTGTCTCCACCAATGTATACTGATCGGGTGAAATAGTGGTGGTGGAACTGAACAGTTTATTGATTGCAGGGGTTTAGTGGTTAAGTAACTCTGGCTTTTGGATAGTTGAGGAAGGGGCGGGTGGAATCCTTGCCCTGCTCGAATATCATGATGCATGACGACAGTGAAGAGTTGTGGTCCCGTCAATTCTCAGCATGTGTATTTGAAGTTCATAATCATGAGTGAATACTTAATTTGAAACAAAATAATGGAGGAGATGAAATGTAATCAAAGATTATGAGTAGATACGTTCATAATCGTGTTCTCGTAATCTCTTATAAAAAATGAGTTACCAAATACTTTGAAAATTGATGGGACTACAGCTCTCCACAAGGGTCTGTTGTACAAAAAATCTATGTGTGTACACAGGTTTTTCAATTTAGTGACTATAAACATCTCTAAAGACGTACAACAAATAGCAAATCATAATTGGAGCTGAACTGTTTCTGTTACTTCAGTGTCAATTGAATTAGTCTCTCGACATTAAATGCTTCTTCTCGAGTGGGGTGTGGTTTTTGAGTCTAATGCAAATGACTGTCAAAGTACAAAATGTTGAACAAAGCCCTCAATAAGTCAGCTTGTAGTTTGAGTGTGCCTCTATGTAATCTTTGACACTAAGAGTTTTTGACGTAAAAAAATACTGGAAGAATTTTTTTATCTGCAAAAGTGCAAACTAGCAAAGGGAAAGAGAAAAGAGCACGTATTTTGGTAGGTGATAAGATTTGCTCTTTGTTCGTTCTTCTTCGAGGACCATTTATTGCCTTTTATCTTCCTGCTTTTTTATGTGATGGTAACATGGTCTCCTCATTTGTCGTATTAGAGATTGTTGTGTTTCTCATACAGTTGTTTTCAACACCACAACCTGTTGAGGCAATGGATTCGACTCAGTTGATGAACGGCTTGCTGACGATTGTGAAGAATGAACACGATCCAGTGCTGAAAAGAGAGGTGGCAGTAAAGGCTGAAGGAGCGAGCTCTCCGATGAGTGGCCTGACCAGGCCGATCAGTACCAGTCCCACCAACGATTTCAGCGTTAAGAGGGTGAGTGAAACATTGGAGGGGTTACGTAAGATTTGTGCAGCATGAGCATCGTGGTTTAACAAACTATGATGGAATTTTTTGATTGATCAAATTAGATTGCGAAGACCGAGTGTCTATTTACCTCGGCATGCTTCAATATAATTCCTGATTTTCTCCTTTGAGCAAAACACGAGGTGTTACATTGAACTTTATTTCACAGCTGACGTTTCGGCAGTCCACCTTCTTCAGAGCCTGGAAAGGTCAAATTGTCCGCAATCTAATCAGTCAAACACCTTCATTACTCCTATTACTCCTTTAGAAAAGATCAACAGACCCAGATTTCAATCGCATCAAGCACAAAATCAACTCTCAACATACTCACCGCTTTCCATATGTGTTCCACTGAATGATTCGAGTGGAGATCCAATTTTTTCTAAAGTAGTAATGGAGGTGTTTGAATGATTGGATTGCGGACAATTTGACCTTTCAAGGCTCTGAAGAAGGCGAACTGCCGAAACGTCAGCTGTGAAATAAAGTTTAATGTAATATCTCGTGTTATGCTTAAAGAAGAAATTCAGGAATTAAATTAGATTGGCTTATACTAAAATTTGAACTGAATCTTCCTATAATAAGCTTTCCTTATTGAATGCATTTGCGTTCTGTATAATCGTGGAAGCAAATATTTCACCACAACTGTCTATACTAGGTTAACCCATTGCGCCGCATATGGATACTATTGCTATCCATATCAATCCACTCCGCCGCTCATACATATTGTGATATCCATACCACTCTGAACCTTATCATGACCATATGTATTGATTTTGGTCTGCGAGCTAATTAATTAGCCCAAAGTATCGCCCTCCAAAGTGTGCCTTTTTATTTCTTAGGGTATCTTTTTTGGACAGAATAAAAAATTAGATCAACATAGCAACAATCTTAAGAAACCAGTTCGCGACTCCTTTACTGATTACTAATTACTGAATAGATGCTGATTTGGGTGCATATGAAAACTGTGTTCAAACTGAATGCTTTAATGAAACCACTGTGTGATTATATGTGGCAGAAAACGTAGAAATTTTCTTAGAAGACAATTTTGCACTCATGTTGTTGATATTCTCAAAAATCTTCAAGATCTTGTAGGTGTAAATATGGTAATTTAAAATCCTCCTCTTTTATTTTGATACTTTTAGGAGTCGATTGGAGAGGATGAGTCCGGAATAGACGTGATGACAGCGATCGGCATGGCTCCGTCCGAATCACCGTCGTCTTCGGGAACAGCATCGTCGATCAGTGAAGAAGGTCCAATATTCAACGTTGAGGTTCGAGTAATTTGTGGTTATTCAGGAAATTGGAGAAGGTTTATTAGTATCTTCCATCACTTTATTTCCTTCGCTTATGGTCTTTCTAATGTGCCGAATTGTAAGCGATTCAAAGAAAGGTTTTGTTTATGCGAAAAGACAAACTTGGAGTTGTGAAAATCTGACTGGCTTCCGGTCTTGTAGTGTATTAGTCTTTGAAATTTGTCCTGGAATATGGCAATTTAGTGCCTACGTATAAATTCATCCAGCATTTATGAGTGAAATCAAGATCTTCAATTTCTTAGCAGGAAATCTTATCAGTACTATCAAAGAAAGAAGAAACAAAGGTCATTCCTGCATCTTTCCATCACTAACGTTCGAAAAAGTTAGCATAAAAGAACTTCATGAATGCGCTAAAATAGAGTGTTAAAGACTAGTATTTCTCATCGAATCAGCATATTCTCTGATCTAGAATTGTTTAAACCTTCCTCTCGTCATTATGAGAAAAATGTGCAAATTTTCAAAAAGTGTGGAAAAAGAATTTAGATAATCGTAAAGGGAAAAGGAAAGTTACTTTCTTAGATTATTGTTTTTGCAAAAGGCCACCAAAATGTACTGTTTGGAATTGGCCATGGCCGAGGGTTGAGTTATTTTCAGTAGACAAAAATTTAAACACCTCGTCGACTTCAGAGTGATGTGGGGACTAGTTATCATAAGAGGAATGGGCTAGCAAGTCCTTATGTACTAGCGACGCTTTACTTTACTACTTTCTTTGCGTACTAAGATATCAATGAATCAAATACACTAATGAGATTATCCATATTGATTATCCATATAATTGAGAGATTATCCACACTCCACATATTGGGTATACTAATAACATCATACCACTGCAAGTGGCAGTCAAAATAGAAAGAATTATGACTGATTATCGATATCCAATGTCTGTCAACTAAAGTGGGTTCATTGCCGATAGCGGCTGCCCTGCCATACCGTCGACGGTTGGCTGTTGGCAGACAACGCGTTATAGCGTAAATAAGAGTGCTGTGCAAAACGAGCGTCGGTAGTGCAACGGTTAGCATACGCTCCCGGAAAGAGTGAGATCTGGCTTCGAAGCCCGGCTGACGCAAACGTTTTTGCACAGTACTCCACACATTATGTATACTAATAACATGATACCACTGCAAGTGGCAGTCAAAATAGAAAGAATTATGACTGAACACTAATGAGATTTTCAGCGGTGTAGATTTGAGCTGCCGGTACCACATCCTCCTCCTGCGGAGTTGAATATTCAGTTCATATGCGAGACGGCAAGTCGTCTTCTTTTTCTATCGGTGCATTGGATGAAGGACGTTCGAATGGGCCTAAAGTTTGTTGATTTCTTCCTTTCAATCATTTTCTCTGAGTGAATATGAAATAGGTACTGTAAGTGTTTCTAAATACGTACAAAGATAGTTGATAGAGCGTTCGATGTTAAAATATATCTTGGGATGCGCATTGAACTACATCAATTTAACAGCGATGACTGAATCTATACTTATCTATATAATGGCTCAGGTGACCTACCGATTTGTTTGTTCTGTTCTTTTACCCCCAGACTAGTTCCATATCGATCCACTGCATTGAGCTTATCTTTTGGAGTATACAGGAACACCTCATGATGGAACTTTTTTCCATCACACTGCTATAACAAAGTTGTGAGATAGTAAAGAAATAATTGAAAGCTTTTCAATATAATTCCATTTGCTTTATGCAATCTTCAACTTACTGTCAAAAACGATAAAAAAGGGCGAAGAACTATTCCTTTCGAATAATGACTAGACTCTTCAGCTGATGACTCACGTAACTGTTTATCATCGAAAACTTTAGCGGAAACCATTGGAATTCTATTTCATTACTTATGGCACTGAAACTTCACTATAAGTCTCTTTAACCTATCACCTGTATCACCTGTCGTCCCGTTTGTCGTCGCGTGAGTCGAGCGGGTACCAGTAACTCTTCCATTTTCCCTATCGCGTGCAAGAGTTGCCCAGTGGGTCCTCCTCGCTTTAGACATTCAGTGAGCATCATAACTTCCTTCTATACCTTTCGTGAAGAAATCGGACCAACGGGTCGATGGTCTTTCTGTAGAGCGCTTGTTGTCCCGAGGAATGCAGTCGTTAACGGCTCTCTTCCATTGGATGTCGTTGAAGCGCATCGCGTGTCCGGCCCACCTTATTTTCGATATCTTGGCGTGTAGAACGACGTCCCTGATCTTCGATCGTTGACGTAGGTTGCAACTTCGGATCCTTTCTCTCATTTGCGACATACGGGATACTCCTAGCTTCGACCTTTCGACTGCGCGTTCAGTAACGCCAAGTAATTTTTCATCCTGCTTACGTGGCGAACTATGTTTCTGCTGCATATGTTAGGGCAGGGATAATAAATGAGTTGAAAACGTGGACATGAAATCGGATGTTTTTTGTCCTCTTCACTACATCTTCGATGCTCTCAAACGTTCCCCAGCTGCTCGTTTCCTCCTGCAACTCTGGAGCTAGGTCGTTCATCATGTTGATTTCACGACCTAGATAGACGTAAGTGGAGAATTTGGAGATTTTCGTTCCTTAAGCTTGAATGGGGCATTCAAAACCCATCCGTTCCTCATGAACATTGTTTTCGTTAGGCTCAGTTGAAGACTAATCTTTCCACTGGCGTTGTCGAAATCGTTCAGTATTGGCTCCGCTTGGCTGATGCATGGTGTTATGAGGACGATATCATCAGCAAAGCAAAGATGGTTTATTTGTCGACCGTCAATTTACCTCCCATGTCGTCCCATTCTTCGTATAAAATTTTGGGCGGTGGCAGTGAATAGTTTTGGCGAAGTTGTATCGCCTTGTCGAACCGCTCTTCTTACGTCGACGGTGATATTCTTGTAGAATGGAGATGTTTTGGTCGTGAAATCTTTATATAACTCACGAAGCTTCATTATGTACCGAATAGGGATGCCCTGGTTATCCAGAGCCTCAACGACCGCCTCTGTTTCCACTGAATCAGAAGCTTCTTTCAGATCGATGAAAGGTGAGACAAAGTGGTTGTTCATATCTTTGACCTAAGAGGTACAAAAATATGGAAAGCATAATAGTTTTTTTCTTACATGAAGAGTTTTCCTCAACCCTTTGCTCACCATCAGAAACCTTTTAATCCATCAAATTCTCACATATCTTTTTTTGCGTTTGAAACTTTTTTGTCCAGATTCTAGCATTCATTCGAAAGCTCAAATTTTAGCAATTTCAACACTGTGCTTTTTTTTAAAATGGCCTTTGTAGTGCAAACAAGCAGCGAAACTAAAATTATGTCTCACACGTGGTCTGCTTCGCTTGCTCGATTAAGGTCTGTGAATCGCTGTTTATAGACTATACTAATACTCATTCGATAGCATATATCTTTACAATTGGAAAGCTGAATTTGGTTTTTAGGAGGTTTTCATAGTGTGATGTTAGAGAGAAAATAAAATTGCGCCCTACATGCGTAGTTTTCTTCGCACATTAGAATTACATGTGCACAACAAGTTCATGAGCGTGTAGAGAAAATAATGTTTTATCGGAGCCTCAGATTTTTTTTCGAAACAAGGAAAAATTCTCATTGAGTAATAAAAATCGCTCGCCGTTTGCTCTTTAGGTATATTATGCTGCCGCCCGCAAAGGATGAACTGTTTTTTTGCAAAAGGGTACCCACTGCCCGAGACCTGTTGTGAATTTAGTTTACTTATGAGTTCCTGGTCAACATTCCCTAAGAATAGCAATAGATCTTCGTAGGGCCCATTTGTTGTATTACAGGTGACCTACCTCCTGTGTTTGATCAGTTGAATGTACGTTGCACTCAAGTAGACATGCACAATACAATTTCAAACACACCTTTTTCGTAGAGCAAACGCAAGGGTGCTTAGCTTCACGACTAACTCTTCCACCACATGAGTATATGCGCCATACCATCGGTACTACGCGGCTTGTGACGCTTGATAGGAATCAGGTCCTTCAAATAACATCGACACATACAAGGCAATTTGAACTGTTTCCCACTGATTGGGCGCAAAAGTATTGGCCGGTTTCAATCTCAAATTGGCTTACGTGAGCCTAAAGTGAAAGTTACAAAGTGGAATGGAAAATCAATACGATAAACAGAATTTTGGTTTTTGTCATTTTTTGTCAGGCTCGTAATTCAGAAGCGATGATATCTACGAATATGTTGTGCAGACTTCTGTTAGAAATTCAAAAAATTCAATGTTTCAATCCTCTAAATGCTTCAATATTTTGAATTAACAAACCGTTTACTATGCAAGTGAGATTTTTATAGAGAGTTTTTCTGCTTGGGTTTTCATAACCATTTATTTGTATCTTTCATAGTGTTTTGACTAAGTAGATTGTGTGTCAAATTGAGCTTTCTAACCTTGAAGAAGAAGAAGTAAGTCTATCGAAGCTTTAGCCGGTATTGAATAACGCTTGTCACAGACGACCTTGTTATAGCTTAAGAAAAAAAAACTAGCCTTTGAGACTTATCTTGTTTAGCTGACATGAGGTTGGTAATGGTTATTGTATAGCAGTAGTAATAATAGTAGGTCGTTTTCTGATGTTTTGGGGACACCACTATCCTCAGATGCTAGACATACTTTTTGTTTGGAAATTGAATTGTACCACAACTAGCAACTATTATTATTGAGCCTTACATATATTAATTATTAATGCCGAAGTTTATAGAAAGCCGGTCTTTTGAGAAAATCAACCGTTTGCTTCAGTCGAAGTACGTCAATTAATTGCCACTGTGTCTTCGTTTTTATATGACTCTAATGTTTGAACTGGTTTGTTGTCTTGGGTTCGAACGTATTAGCAATTTTACCAGGCACCCTGTATGCGTGTGCTGTTGGCGCAGTGTGTAGTCGCTCTGGCGGTATGACGATAAAACTCACGAGATCGCGTGATCGATTCCTCTAAGAAGTTCTGACCGCAAAGTTCTACCACGCGTGTTGCGAATCTTCCCATATTGTTTGAAATGCGTTTGACTCAAGAGTTGAGGAGAGCTTTGAAAGTTATGTGATGTTAAGTTAGCACACGTTAAACTTAAGGTGTTGGTTGAGCTGGTTAGTGGTACCCTGCACTAACGAACGCTACGACCCGTTCCCAAGGTAAACTAAACCTTACAACTTCTTACTGTTCGCAAAATAAAAACTATCCTTCTGCTGCAAAGAAAATACAAATTTGATTGACGCTCCATTGAGCCACTACGAGTCATTGGATAGACCGGTCTTACATTCGAGCATCTTTTTGTTGCCTGCTTGGTGAAGCTGATTACACACTGCATTTTCAAGAGATTGATCAAGGCAGTGTGCTTTGTTTTTTCTAGTGGTATATCAGTAGTTTACTAGTAAATATGTTCTAATTTCTCAGATGCAAGATGTTTGTTGGTGTTTTTTAGGCCGTTTACGTTGGAAACAGTGATGAAAACGAAGTGGTGCGATTTGTTTGTGCTTGGGTTAATGCAATGCGCTGAGGAGGTCGGTCTGTCCAGAATGCTCGAGGCTATGAACAGTCATCTAGCTGCTTGTAGTAGAGTCGGTGAGTATCGCTAATTCACAAGTGCCTAGTGAAAAATTTTTCTTAGACCTTGAACACTAAGTTTAGATTATTAAAAATGTGATCTCACATGTTGGATAGGCTTTGGCTATAGTGTTCTTGAAATAGAATGATGCATCGATAAATTGAGTTTACTTTTACGTTTTCTTTTTCAAGCGAGTAGGAATTTGCTAAAAAGTGAAAAGGGTAGAGTGATTATAATAGAATGTGGTGATCTCAATGAGTTTTGGAGCTATATTCTCAGTTGGCATGAATATTAAATTCAATTCGGTTTTTATTCTGAGTTTGCTCGTTTCTTTGTGATTGAATGGACCTGAATTTATATATGTACCAATATTGTTTGATACTATATACTTTCATCCAACGAGGTATTATCCCTTATGATATGTTAATCAATGACATTTCTATAAAAGCATTGTAGTATGATAATAATGATATGGTCGTAAGATAATTTCTAAAGTGGTCAATGAAAAAGTGTAATGTGAGGGGTTTCATTCTTGCAACTACTTCAAAGTGGAATGTCAAAGTCTGTAGGTCATACCTGAAAAGTTTACTTTCTACTTTATACTGATTATCATAATCTCATCGTAGTAACATTTCTGAAAATAAAACAATAATACTCTTGAGCTGCCGAATATTTTTTGAAATCTACTCCTTAATTTACGTCGGTATTCTTCAACGTAGTTAGTTAATTTTTCTGAGCGAACATGGTTTCACAACCCTTTGGGTACAACAAATTCTTTTTTCTAGAGTTTAACTAGTCATTCGATGGCTTAGATCTCAGAAATTTCAGTGCCGAATAGCAATGTTTGAAAACCTTTTCCCACTGCACTGTAGTATTAATAAAAATTGAGGTTCAAATTTGGTGCGTTTTGGCGAAGTTTTCGCTAGATAGAGCTTTTCTGCATGACTTTAGTAACCATTTGATAGCTTGATTCTCGACGATCCTAAAGGTCTGATTGGTTTTTGAAAAAGACTTCTTAGTGCGTTGTAGCAGGGACAAAAAAAAAGATTGGGTTTCACTCGACACTCAAATTTTGTAGGATAGTGTGTGTAAATGACTGTGTCCTCACTGCGTGATTGATTGATGGCGCAGTGTGATTCACATGTTGCGCGCAATTTTTATTTTAGAAATCGGGATTTTTTGCCGCTTTGATAATCTCTAGATGACACTGATAATCCAAGGTTTTCTCTGCACTTTCATATGCTTTTTGTGCGTAGACTTAGACTGCTTAAGCTGAGGCTTGTTAATGGGCTGAAAAGCCAAAGCTCACAAAACGATAGAACAAATTTTTTTTTACAATCACTTCACATAAAGCATAGGAGTTTATACGGAACGGGGAAAAAAGTTTTTGAATAATTCAAAAATAACACGAAAGGGCGCCGAACTGAAGCATGATTTCATTTTTACTACAGTAGCACACTCGAAAGATCACTTCAAAAATTTAGCAATGCATCAAAATTTCCGAGATTCAAGCTATCGAATGCCTTCTAACACTACTACTGACTTCTAATAAGAAAAAGAAAGCGCCATGTCCGCAAAGGGTTGAAAATGTGTACCGATAATGGAAAAGTACTTTTTTTTGGTATAGCATTTGTCTTCAAGATTCACTTGGTCTTTTTTAGGTCAGCTGAAGCCGGAAAAGTTTGAGGAAGTTAGTCAACAGATTAACTATCTGCTACTTCTTGTGAACCGTTTTGCGGAGGTTAAACTATCCCCAATGGAGTTCGCTTATCTCAAACTGGTGTCATTTACTTCGAACGGTGCGTTTTTTGTTCCATCTCTTCATTTATTACTTTTAGAATTGTGGTTTGGAGGAAAAAGAAACAAGGGGAAAAATAAACTTTATCATAATCTCACATGTATCACTTATCCCTTTCCTTGTCGTTAAGTAATTCGAGAGAGCCCAGGAAAGTCTCCATAGGTTTTCATCACATGTCAGAGAAATTTGAGTTATATTCATTTGCGACACGGGCTTATGAGCATCATTTTTCCGATGACCTTGCTGATGAATTTTTATATAGAATCGATGCTATTCTTCCCGTAGGCTTCAAATCTAATAGAATTCAGTTGCCAATACTTCTTGCCCTCTATCTGTCGTTAGGACACATCACATGCCTGGACGCTATAATTTCCGACATCTTGATGTACACGTTGAATCCAGCGATCTTCATTGAAGTAAATCATGATTTTGGACTACTTTTTTCATTTGCACGAATAAGGATACCTTCAGCATTACGCTGTCAATAGCACGTTCGATAGCACTAAGGACCGTGTGTCTTCTTTATCATACACTCGATATTATTTTACGTTGGTTGGTCAAACTGTTAGCCTTTTCCTATTCAACTATTTACCTAAGTCATTAATCATATAATTCTTCAAATTAGGTAAACAAATCTTCAACGCTAAGAATAATCTGTTCCGGTGTGGTTTTTCTCAGTAGAAAGTCAATCATTCCACAGGCGATATTGATATTACCAGCATTCGTTGTCTTGCTAATACTTGAAGTTATAGGGACGATATCATCAGCGATGCGAAGTATATTGTTTTCGGATATAGACTCTTGTAACATTTTTCGATGGCTTTCGAAAGTGGCTAAGAATTATTTTGACAAAATTGTATATTCATCTGAGCACTTTAATTCACATCAGTGATAATTTATCGTATAAAAGTGACTAAAAAGGATGTGATTCAAGAATTACCTTTGTATATTGAGCAGAAACACCATAGGTGCCCAGCTCTTCTCGCTTGACCGATTTAAACGCATTTTTGTGCTTATGGAAAGAGGCAATGAGCGCTTCGGCATTTCTACACCTTAGTGAGCTTCATAGTGTTTGAATCAGGCATATTTATTATTCTCCTCAAAATTTTTCGTTTGCATGGCTATATTTCTCCGTCATTATGCTAGTCTTCTTGACTATAATCTTGACTGAAAGTTCTCGACGATATAGATTAATCATATTGGGCGATATTATACCACGTTGTGCGGTTTCAGTTCTTATGCAGCAGTACGGTCCGAGTTGTCAATTACCACGATACATATCGAACTCTTTAGATGTTCGAGTCTAAGCCTATTAAAACTACTGCCTTAGTACTCTTAACCGATCAAATAACATGTCGAATTTTGAAAATGAGGCCCACTGGATTGGTATATCGATTCTCTCGATTTTATATGAAAGCAGATGAGGGGAGATCACCAAAAGATTGCAGCGTAAGTCGTGAATGATTTTCTCCATTGCGTGTTGGAAGCACTTAGCTTCTCATTCACATGTGCCAATGCGGTGCCTTTAGTCCTCACATTGGAGACGCTTCGACCTGTACAGCATATGCTCCTCCCAGGCTGTGGCTTCTTATGTGATGATCTTCTTGTCTTGAGTTACTCTTTGAACACTTGTCTTGAGTTACTCTCTGAACATTGTTCTGCAGACTATTGCATACTCAGACGTTGATTGGCAATAAATTGAAGCTTGCGCAGTTCCCTACCACAGTTTGAATTGAATTCATTGATATTCTCCTGACAATGTGAGATTTTAGGGTTTCTTCTACACCCTCATATGCTTTTAGCATATGTTTAACTCCTATGTTCCAAGAAAACTCCAAAGGGAAAACGTAATCTTCTTTTGTTGCTACGGCAAATGAGAAAGCCCTTCGAAAAGGAAGCCTGCCATTAGACTGCCGTTTCTGAAGCTATCGATTAATCACTAAAAGTATAGTGAGAAGCATCAACACATCCTAACCAAGTAACAAATGTGAGTCGGAGGTGAAACGCAATTCTGTTGGCTGCTACAGCGCGTAAAGCACCTTATGCAAAAGCATAACTAATGTTAAAATTGCCGTTTCAAAGCTAGAATAGTTGCTAAAAGTTCAGTACAAATTTCCGTTCGGCAAAATATGCTTCTTCAAAGTCGTGGTCAGATTTGATATACCTCGTTTCGAAAGGGTTGAGCAATCCTTGTTTATAACCAAGCTAGTGTTGTCGGTTTAACACTACCAACTCCTTTATTGTCACATGTTTGAAGGAGTAGTTGTTTTTCTATGATAATTGTCGTTATATCTATTGTCTTCTTCTCATTTAATCTGGTTCGTCGGAGCTTTACTTAATCTTGTTTTCTTTTATCAGCAGGTCCTCAATGGAGGATCAATCTGCGAACGTGAATGTAAGCAGATCGCCTGTTTCTCAATAATTAGATAATCTAGAATTGTCCTAAGATGAAAGGCTTAAACGCACTTCTGCATCTAAACGAAATCATTTCGTGAGTGCTTTAAATCAGGCAAACAACGTGCTTTCTTCTTGCTATCTTTTATGAGCAATGCTGCGGATGATTTGCTGGTCTCATTTATGTGAGCGTTGTCTTTCGAGTCTCTTTCCGTTATGAATAAAATTAGGAGACTCAGTTGAAGTAAAGAATCCACGTGGTGTAAATTCACCGGCATCATGAGTAGCGAAAGGTCTTCTTTGGTTCGTTCTTAACTCGTAAATCCAGAAGTGATTTTCGAAAACTGGCGATGATTTCTCGGTCATAAAATCATTTGAACAGTTGAGCGTCACATGGCTTTATTACCAAAACTTGCTGTGTTGCCAGGCCAGAGAGTATGCATAATATTTATGAAGTGTTGTTTTAATTTTAAACATGTATGAATTAAAATCTCCAAAGAGTGAAAGAGGTATGTAAATCTTCAAACTTTCCACCGTAGAAACACGAGCAGTAACCCTAAACGACACAGCATTCACTGTGGCAGAGTGGGGGTCGATGGTATAGTGCATAACACATAAGCTCTCGTAAGAGGTAATCAAGAGCTCGAATCCACCTTGGATTTCAAGTTTTGCTCATATCTCAGCACTCTTGTGGTCAATGTCCCACCCGTGTTTTACCGTTAATGTAAAAGTGAAGCAGTGAATGGAAATTAAAAATATTTCACTGTTTTTTGGATGAGCAGGCACGAGATTACTAACAGTCAAATTTAGTCATGCCGGTTGGCGTTTTTGCGACTTCATTTCTTCAGAATTGGATTGTTCTTTTTGAGTTTTTTCTCCTTTGTAAAAGAGAAAGGCCGCGTAGAGTTTAAAATGAGTCAGTAATATCTAGCATACCTTCGTGACTAACGGACAGAGGATCCTCCCATGATGAGGATCCGCGTAAAGCGAAAATTTCGTTGTTTATTAAGAAACTGCACATTTTTTATTTTGCGCTCTTGAAGCATTGTTTATCATTATGACTTTGCATCCATATATGAATAGTTTTGAGTTTTTGAACTTTGCTGCTTACGAAGACCTAAGATTCAAGAATCTGTTACGACATACCTCACTAAGATACTTCACTCAGGTAAACATTAGTCAATTATCATCATTACTTGTCGCTCGACAAAGGATGGATGGAATGGTGAGACTAGGCGTAAATGCTCCTTAATGCAGTTCTGTTTTTCACGGGAACAAAGGAAGCTTGCTCATCTTTCTCTCTCTCTCTCTCTCTCTCTCTCTCTCTGATTTTGTCAATAACCTGTGTGACTATATTGTTTTTTAATTTGTTTACTTCGGTAAATTTGATAGGCTTGCCTTATGTTGATGTCGGGGAAGTTCCTTAGGTACTCATATGTTAGACGGCGACATATGAAATACCGATCAGATTCGCTGGACAAAAAGTTGCAGTCGGAGCTTTAGTAGCCGTTCGAAAGCTTAAATCTCTGGTCACAGCTACACATAGCCGTTTTTTTAAAACGCTCTTTCATAACGGTGTGAAATCTAAAACAAAATTGTGTGTCACGCAACCACTTCTTTTTTCCTTCATCTCGTATATCTCGATGAGCAAAGCTCCTTCCTAAGAGTGCTGGTAATCATTCGATAGCACAAATTTTGAGGAACTCAAAATTGTGCTTGTTTTTTGGAAAAGCTCTTTTGATAGCGCTTTAGGAGAAAGAAAGAATTTGGGTTGTACAGCTTGCCGAACAGTGCTCTTTCCTCAGACTATTAATAGTCATTCGATAGCGTAAGTATCAATGATTCCAACGTTCTGCTTATTTTCTAGAAACACCGTTTAGCTGGGAAGATATAGTCGAGTTTGACGTCTTCGACGACCTTGTTCGCCTACTAATTCACGTAGCGGGGAGGGCGTAGCAGGAGCGGACGAGGCAGGGCGATCGTTTGCGTTTGAGTTATTATTACTCAATTGGGAACTTTTCTCCACTTTGATAGTAGCTCCAGATAAGATGATTGACTCAGATATACGGAAGCTAATCTGCGCGTTTACATGTTTTACGTGTTACCAGCGATTTATACGCGAGACAAAAATGAGGGTTAATGGCGGATTTAAAATGTAATTTTATTCTGGACTTTGCACTCTCATAAAAGAGTCTTTTCAAAAATTAGCCACGTGGAGCTGTAGCCAGAAAAAAAAGCTTTCCATTGATTACTATCACTCTTATGAAAAGTTCCTATCCAGCTTATGTGATCGGTTTTTCATTTGTCACCATCTAACACACAAGTAACGTTCATCATGTCCTAAATAGCTTCTCAACGAAACATGATGAAAGCAGCAATAGTAAAGATACTTCGTTAGACAAAATATGCGATTTTGTTACTAAGTATCCAATTATGTTGAGTGATGAGCAAAAGTTTGAACTTTGGGAGGAAGTTGAACTCGCTATCACGGCTGAAAAAAAAATAATGGAGATTTCCTGTCCATTACATATAAGACTTTTACTCGAAGACTTCTTAGCATGTTCCCGATGTATAGACAATACTGATCTCTTGGTGTCCGTTCCAGTGTGACTACCTTCAGACTTTCTTCTTGGTCTAACCTTCTCTGTAGAGCTTCTTAAAGACCATATCGGACGATTCGACTTCGTCTTCGTCACAGCTTCGTATCGGTCCGTCGGCATCGAAGATGGACAGTTCCGCTAATGGTCCAGATCATTCAACTGTGTAAGCTAGCGATCCGAATTGTTTAGTTGAATTATGCCCAAACTCATGTTGGTGAGAACACCGACACCGTCGTTCACGCTACTATTGCATGTCCCCAGAAACAATTTTTTGGTGTCATGGAGAGCATGGAATTTGTGGCGTCTTCTCGTCTCAGCGAGGTCGATGACGTCGTGCCTTATCCTTCTTGCTTACATGTCAAGTCCTCAGCTTATTTACATGACAGAGAACGTACACGATAGATACGGATTGTCAAATTAATCTTCTGAGACAGATCGTGGAATCAATCCTTTGAGGCAGCCTAGAATCGCCTTGGAAATTTAGCAACATGTCGGTACTCATGCCACCTCGTTGCTCTATCACGGTTCGGGAGTGAGAGCACTTTATTTTACTGCGTTTGGTTTTTTACACCCACCTATAGCTTGCTAAGCTTCGAAGTCAGGGCTTTTATAATTACGGAACTTCCTCAGCCTCTTACATAATAGACGAGGAAGAGCGTACTTGTTGAAGGTGGTTTCTAGCCGCCCTCTAATGCACTTCCCATCCACATAATTGCAGGCTTTTGGCCATTTCGACATGACAAGTACAAAGAAAGTATGTACCAATTTAGCGCATCAGAAAGAAGTAGTTTATGCACCGTATCCAGCAGCGTTTCTAAGAAGCACAAGTTCGCTTTTGGTCTGCGTTCAGCACCCTATTTGCCAAATGAGGTCGTCTTAAGTGTCCTCGCAATTTACGGGCCAGGGATCTCCTTATGAGAAAGATCTGTGGTAGCCACTTATTGGATCTTATAAGCTCGCTGAAAATACGTAAACCACCTCTGAACCGTTCCATCAGAAAGACTACACTGAACATGTACAACACTAATTTCATTATCTACCTGATTCTCTTCTTCTTCCTTGTGGCTCCGAGTTTTGTTTATATGTCTGCATCTTTGTGGTTGTATTTCACACTATACCATGATATTAGGATAAAGAAGAGTAATAAAACTATCGATTGTACAGTTGTTGAAAAAGCCATTTGTTTGCACCTAATAATTCTTGAAAAGATCGCATTTTGTCTATTGCTTTCCTCAGCACATAAACTGGTCGTTGCTTTTATGATTATTCAATATTTTAGACATTCCGACATCGACTTGCACTAGCGACACGAAGCCTGTGAATGTGACAGCTTGTCAGGAACTTTACGAACACGTAGTAGCATCGTCATCAACAGACGACTCAACTTCTGAAGACAATGAAACGCACATCACTGCGTCTTCCGTAGGGGCGGCTATTGAGAGGTATAACTGAGAGCTCCATTTTTCCATTTTCTACTCTTAGTAAACTTTATGCAATGTTTTAGGTTCTTTTCAATTATCGGGATTCATTTCTCAGTCTGAACAGGTATTTTCCCCAAACTTTTAGTAATCATTCGATAGCTCAAATCTCGATGATTCCAGTACCATGCTTTTTTTTAAAAAGAACCTTTTTATTATGTTGTTGCAGTTCAAATAAAGTTGAGTTTCACACTCGGCGCGCATTTCTGTTGGCTAAAGTGTACGAGTGGCTGTGTGGTGGAACTTCACAACATGCGCAACATTTGGAACAAACAGGCGCCAGTGTGAAGCTAAACTTTATTTTCACTGTTTCAGCGCTCCATGAAAACAATTTGAAAAATCAGTTGCACTCTTGAAATTGTTGAGATTTGCTATCAAAGGATCCTGGAAGTGAAAACAAAGCGAAATACGCCTTTTTTTAATCTCAAAGGCTTGAGAATGGCTCCCAATAATCGAATTGTGGTTCACTATGAAGCCTAACAACCGAACAAATATGCGCGTTCAGTGTGAAATGTGATCTTATTTATTTTTGCTTGCACAACTTTAAGAAGACTTTAGAGAATCTAGAGTTATGAAATTGCTGGGATTCAAGCTATCGATTGACTGACTACTGAAAGTTTGAGAAAAAAGGGAAAAAAGCCGCTCGCCCAATGTGAAATGTGGTTTTATTTTTGTGCTACAACGCTTTAAGAAGGCCTTGAAACAATTGCACTCGAAAATCTTAGGATTCAAGCTATCGAATAATTTGAAGGTCTGAAGAAAAAGCGAAAAAGACGTTTGTCGGGTTTGAAACATGATCTTATTTTTGCACCGCAGCGCTAAAAGAAGCTCTAAAAACTGCAGTATTAAAGTTTCCGAGAGTCAAGCTACCCGAATGATTATTGAAACTCACGAAAAAGAGGAGAGGGCCTTGTCCTCAAGTGGTTGAAAAGTGCACCTAAATAGCCGAAAAGTACCTGATTTGATTTCAGTGGCTATCTGAGAATTTCGTAAATTCGTGCAGATTTCATCTCTATTAGTTTTCCAGGTTGATGGCAATGAAAAACTCCTTCATACTTTTTTTGAAAGATGCTTTGAGGGAATAATTGTATATTAATAACAGTCTTATTGTTAAGTCTACCTTATCGTTAGCGCAGCCAATTTATTATAGCTGAACAGATTTCAAATGGTCTCACTGTCACAAAATCGAAGTGCACATTTAAATTAGTAATTTTGCAGCATTTAGCAAAGACTCCGATGAGAAAACTACTTGTTAAGAGGTTTGAGGGGCTTACAAAAGTAGTTCAGAGAGAAGTGCGTACCGAATTTACTCATTCGCGGCGTGAAAAATGTGGACGTTATATCATTGTAATATCCATACGTTCGCGATTCTATCAAAAGCAATTTTCAAACAACTGTGTAATCCTTGATTTTTGATGTGCGGTTCTTGATCAGTTAATTACCCTTTTTACCCCAAAATTTTAGGTACTCTCGGCTGCTGCAGTTATTACCAAGCTTGCGATGGTTTCGTGAGTCGGTACTCGTCGAGCTGTTTTTCTCGGGGCTTATAGGCAATCTGTCGATTGAGACCGTGATTCCTTTTGTGCTGAAGATGGATGTGATGAATGTCTTCGAACCGTCGCACGGTTCCGATTCCATACTTCCTTGTGCCAGTCTCTCCCGTATGCTCTCCGGAAATTAGAACATGAACTAGCCTGTTACTGTATTTATTTTTTTTTATTTTTGACCTTTCTTAGTTTGTACATTTCATATATACATATGTATCAAACCATCTTATCCACATTCATCAGAGAATTATGGTAGTTCACTATATGTTTTGTGCTTTCGTCTTTCCGCTTTGAGAACATATGCCCACCACTAATGAGTGGATCATATCGTGAATATATTGTAGGGATATTCGTATACATATGTCTATATATTACTATACAACACCCGTGTGGTTTCCTGATGATACTTGTTCCGGTGTTAATATGTCTGCATTGTTAGTGAACCCAGTTCATCATTTTCATCTCGTTTTGCTAGGTGTTATTGACTGGAAAGTCGAACCGACTGCCATGTCACTTGTCTTATTTTATTTCTTTATTCTTTGATTGACCACCCTTGGTAAAGGGCTTTATCTAGAGCTTTAAAGACCGGCTAGAGAGGCAAATACTGTATGCAAACTGCATGAGCGGCTTTTAAACTCGTCCGATGCACAGAACTCGTTCAGCTTGAGCAGCAGTTATGGCCGAATCTTGTGCTCTTCATGTCTTTGCAATCTGTATCTCCAGTCAACTTGCGCTTTTCCCTCAGTACCTCTACCGTTACTCGAATGCAATGACCATCTGTACCATCAGTTGTGTATATCATAGTATACGGCGTTTTCAATGAAGTCCGATGATTCTAGAGATATGATATCGAGAGTGGATCCCTTCTCTTAGCTATATATGTGTGTACATTTTGTTGGAATCCGTAGTTCTCGGTGTAGTTTCGTTCGCTAGCGTTGGTCAAGTATTTCTGCACAGAAATTCTGACGTTGCATGTCGTGTTATGACGCTTTTTTACCTAATAAAGTGATGGTTGTATCATGTTGTGAAAGGCTTTAAAAAATGACTCATAAGATGATAGAATGTTCCAAGCCTTTCAGTTAGAGGTCTGGTATGGCATTTTAGTGTTGTACGTGCGTATCGGCGTTCTCGCACGCCTCATCATTACTACATGCCCTACGGATCATTTCGCCTACTAATAACAGCGGCGCTGGAGATTTATCAGTCTAAACCAAGTGAGAAGATCTCGTGGTGTTACGATCTAAATTGATTTTCAGTCGATGGTTTACGGCATAACAGGCATAACGGCTGTAAACAAAGCATATAACAATGCTCTCCAATTTACTATGTTTGAGACCTTGCTCAAAAGTTTAATATAGTCTGATAGAATATTGTGAACCTTGACAACAGGCGTATTCCGTCGACTGAAAATCAGTTCAGACCATAACACCAAGTGATTTTGTCACTTCATCTGAACGATACTGCCTCGATGTCGTTGCAAACATTAATAAGGGTGAGTCGTACGGCATGTGTCACTTATGAGGCATGCGAACGCTCGACGTACATATACCACTCGAAATCCTATATCACACATCTGACAGGCTTATAACATTCTATCAGACTACATTGAATTCTAAGCGTGGTCTAAAACATAGTCGACCTAAAGGTATTGACTTACAAGCAATTTTCATATGCCATCAACTTTTGGGTTATTAGGTTGTAAAAGAGTTGTGCAAAATTTTCATTCGGACAAGCAAACCAGCTATGAGTGAAGCGTAGTCATTACGTTTTCAGAAGTCAATCGTTTGAAGGCAATCTTGCCTCCGATTTGCAGAGGCGACCTCAGTATTATACTTCTGTGAAATTCAAAAGAGGAAGCTTGGCCCAGAAATCAACTACGCCTCAGACTGCACTACACTGGCCATTCTCATCTTTGTCGTGTGGCACTGAAAAATTAATCAACCCTTTCAAAACATCTGGCAATGAAGCAGTAGTAGCTATCAATCGAATCGTGCCATTCCGCATTCTATTGTTTAGTTCTGGTTTTTAGTCGAAAAAATCGATTTTTAGCTAGGACAAGGCAGATCTAAAGGGCGGCATTTTGAAAGAATAAATTGGCAGATATACCAACATTTGCTTAGATGGTCGTGAAAGGCTCAAAAGACTGTCTAATCTTAAATTGAGTAATCGTTATTAGTACTAGGGCCGGACATCCGAACAGAACTAGGAAGACCGGTAGTCCATGAAACATCACCAAGTCTGTTTTCGTCCTTCCTCTAATACAGCAGGGCAGCTTTCTTAAACGTGGATATTTGAACCTTCCTAGAAACTGACGATCGCATCAATAGTCATTGTTATCCATAGAAAGAAATGTGTCAAGATATGCTCTGAAAGAGTTAGCGGAAAAATCGTAGTTTGATCACACTGCGTCTTTAGTATTGTCGATTCAGCATTATCTATAGTATTGACAAACATGTTCCATCGGAATTACATGCGTTATAGACACCTAAACATCCTCTAGTTTTTCATGCAAAAGTTCTTTCAAGTTCTGATGGATATGGGTATCATTGTAAAGCGAAATTGTTCGAAAAATCAATAAATAGTAAAATTATCAATTAAAGTTGCTTCTGTGACAATGCTCGAGAAACTAAACTATGCTGAGAGAGAGAGAACTGTTTTTGATAAAGACAAAACACAATCAATGTGAAACTAATACCACCATAAAACAGTTTCTAACGGTAATTATTTATTAACATGGAATATTTTTTGTTTGCTTAATCATCATGTGAACACCTTGGATAACGTTCTCAAAAAACAAGGAAAACCTTATCTAATTCATTCCTGTTAAAAATGATTAAGTCAGATCATCGTGCCATATCTTTTAAGTTAAATACTCTTTCAAAGTGTCGTGATTCTTGTGTAACGAAAACATGAAGTTTGAGCGACAGCTATTGAAATGTAATCAGTGCGCAGGCACTCCCTCTTATGTGGCAGTCGTAGAAAGCAAGCGTATACACTCATCTCTGAGCAATCCTTATATCATTAGTTCATCCTTTGGTTTCCTATGCGTCTCTGAAATTTGAAGACAACATGTTCTTGATGTTGTGAATTATGAAGTTGAGATCTGTGTGCAGCCGTATAATAACTTTATCGTGAACAGACGTTTCTTGTAAACGCTGACCGGGTTTGCGGCGATACCTATAGGTATACTCATTTCTGAGACGAACATTCTAAAGAAGATGGATTTCTTTCAGAGGTCTGGTATGGCATTTGAGTATGATACGTACGTCTCAGCGTTCTGGCAAGTCTCATCAGCATTACATGCCCTGTGGTTTACTCTTCCTACCAAAAACAGCGGCGCCGAAGAGATATCAGCCTAGACCAACCGGAAAGATCTTCTGCTCTTGCGGTGTAGACTGATTTTCAGTCGATGGCGTAAGAATTTAACAAAATCTTCCAGTTTGCTATGTTTAAGACCTCGCTTAAAGTTTGATATAGTCTAACAAAACGTTTTGACCCTTGACAACAAGCGTAATCTATCGACTGGAAATCAGTCTAGACCGCAGTATTAAGTGATTTTGTCACTTCGCTGTAGCTGGTGCAATCTCGGGGCCGCTGCTGTTAGTAGCAAGAGTGAGTCGTATAGCATATGGTACTGATGAGGCGTCCAGAACGCCGAACGTACCATCTTGAGGGAAAAAAGTACCAACCTCGTGCAAGTTTTTAATTAAAGAAAAGACTACATTAGATTTTTAAGCGAGGTGTTAAACATGGTCGATTGAAAGGTACTGACTTATAAGCATTCCTCAAATGCCATCTACTTTTTGAGTTATTAGGCTGTGAAAGCGTTGTGCAAAATTTCCATTTGCACAAGCAAAGCAGCTATGAGTGAAGCGTAATCGTCACGTTTTCAGAAGCCAATCGTTTGATGGGAATCTTGCCTCCAATTTGCATAGACAGCCTCAATATCATAAGTGTGTGAAATTCAAGTAAGAAAGCTTTGCCACGATTCAATTACTCTTCAGACCGCACCACACTAGCCATTCTCATCTTTGACGTGTGGTATTGAGAAATTATTCAACTCTTTTGAAACGTCCGGCAATGAGGAGTGCCAGCCGTCATTCAAATCGTACCGTTCTGCATTCTATTGCTTAGTTTAGTTTTTTGTTCAATTGAAGAAATAGAATTTTCATCTAGAAGAAGGCAGATCTAAAGGGTGGCATTTTAGACAAATAAATGGGCAAATACACCAAAATTTGTTCAAATAGTCGTGAAAGGCTTAGAAGGTTGTCTGATCTCGAAGTGTGTGATCGTTATCATTACTGGGGGCGACGCGGCGGAGTGGTTGTGATGCTCGTTGCGGAGCATGGGAAGCCGAGCTCTACCCACAACTCTCTCTGCCAGTCAACAACAGCGCCCTATGGAACTCACAGCCAGGCTACCCTCGGAATTGCAAGGCGACTCGCTTAACAATTATTCTATGCCTTTCAAAAGAAGACGAAAAACGAATAGGTTGCTAGAATTACTGGGATCCGCACAGTGATAACAAATACTGAGGTGACGAATCAAATGAAGTGCTAAAAATAAAAGTTGTTAATACTAGCGCGAAACACCCGAAAAGTACGAGAGAGACCGGAAGTCCACGGAGCAACACAAAGCCTACTTTTGTTCACCTCTTACAACAGCATAACAGTTTTCTCAGGAGTGAATTTTTGCACATTCCCAGAGGCTGAGGTCCACACCAATAGTCATTATTACCCATGAAAATTCCTGTCGCCATATGCTCCTAGAGTAGGCCGTGAGAGAAAACGTAGTTTGTTCATTATTCATCTTCAGTATTGCCATTACCCCCGAGCAGATTCATCTGAAATTAGACTCGTTGTAGACATGTGGATGTCCTGTAATTTTACATGCAAAAGTTCTGTCGATTTTGACGGATGTGGGTATCAGTGCAAAACGAAACTGCCAGAAAAAATCTATAAATGTTGGAAATTTAAATTGCAGTTGCCTTTTGCGACGATGTGTGAAAAGCTTAAGAATGCTGGGAGAGAGAGAATTGTTTTTTGATAAAACAAACTCAATCAGTGTTAAACATATGCTATATGAAATCAGGTCAAATCGATAGTTATTTATTAACATAGAAATTTTCTTTGTTTGCTTAGCCTATTTGACGACGCCATGGATAATGGTCTTAAAAATGATGAAAAACTTTTCTAATTCATTCCTGTAAAAGAAGATTGATTCTAACATCGCACATCCCTTTTTGGGCTGTATTCTTTCAAAGTGTTGGGAGCCTTTTGTAACACAAACAGAAAGTGTAAGCGACTCCTATTGAAATGTAACCAGCGCACAAGCAGTCCTCTTAGTGGCGGTCGTAGAGAGCAAGTGTGTACTCCATGTCTAAGCAATCTTTCTCATCATATCACAAGTTCATTCTTTGATTTCCTATGTGCCTCTGAATTTGAGAACAACATTTTTGCCGATGTTTTCAACTATGAAGTTGAAGTCCGTGGGTGATCGTATAATAACTTCATCCTGAACGAAATGTATCGTGTAAACGCTCATTGGGTTTGTGGCGATACTTGTAGGTATACTCATGCCTGAGAAGAACATTCTGAACAAGAAGGATTATTTTGGAGGCCGGATGATGAACACGTCACCTCATCAGTGCGTGAGTCAGCGATCACAACGATATACCTCAAATGAAGGACAGATATGATACGCAACTGCTATAAAACAATTCAGAACATAAAATCTTTGGTAAAGATGCATTCATAACTTCTGTTTACATGTCGACTTCGCTTTTTCGTTCATTTCAGGCCTTCCACATATTTTACTTTTTATAGAATCATAAACTGGAGAACACCAATTCTGTGCCTATTTCTTCGACTCAGAGATTCCTTCTGTTGTAACACAACTTCATCCGAACCGTGTCAGCGACCAACCATCAAAGACACCGTTCTACGCGCCAGAATGTTGAAAACCAGGTAAGTTGTGCACGCACAACCTTCTAATGTCAACCGATGACAACAGCAGTTACTGACTTGATTCCATAGGTTACGAAGAGCACAGCAGGAAGACAACCGTTCCAGCGGTCTGATTCTTTTACGAAAAGCTTAGAGAGAAATGTAGTGCTGGACGATTTCATACAACGAGTTGGGCTGTTGTTGCACGTGACTGAGAAAAATGGAATGTTTACTGATGCAGTCTTGAATCACATGATAATTAACGAGACGTCACGAGACTTCTTTTGGGTAGCGAATTCTTATACCATTGTCAAAAAGTTCCAAATATTATAAAATCCTTGGCGTTGTTCAATCCTTGAGGAGTTTATCAAACCATCGAATAGAACTCTGTAAATCTATACATTCTACGAGTCTATAGGTGATGCACAAGGACCCACGGGCCTATTCGTAAATCAAATCAGTTTGATGATTTCAAACAAATCTGGAACAAGCACGAAATGATGAATGACTCAGTTACACTGTAGCATAGATCCGAACCAAAATTCATGAGTAATGTAAGAAACTGAGCTCCATTAACCACTGAGCCACACACTCCACCATCTACTGTCATGAAATCCTCAATGGATTCTCTTCTATGCAGCGTTACATGACTTCAGAATCTCTTAATTTGCATACTAGTTAAGTTCTGGGGGAGTTCTGTGGCTGAGTGGCTAGTGATGCTCAGCGCAGGTTGTCACCGAGCTGATCCTCACCATCAACACTGCGCCAATCAACAACGAATGCCCTGCGGAACGCCCCCCTCCTGGCTACACACGACTGTACAAGAAGACGTGCTCAATTACTATTTTAGGTCGTTCATGAAGAAGACGGAAATCGAAGTAGTAGCTAGAAGTAGTGGAATCACTCAGTGAAAAGAAGGCGGATCGTTTACGAATACGGATCAAATAAACTGATAAATGACTTCAGGTGTTACATCTCAAACTGCAACACCCTACCAGATCTTATTTATATTTTGACCCAATGATAGTAAGAGTTTTATCGTTGGGAGTTTCTAGCCTGGCTGAAGGGAGTGAGAACCTCATCGTGTTGCCACGTAATTTCAACTTTTAACGTACTATAACAGAACTAAGTAGAGGTACAGTTGGAAGAAAGAGCTTTCAAACCCTATTATTCAAGCTGTTCAGAATTCTTTGTACCGGCAATATGAGTTATAGTGGAGAAGAATCTAGAAGGACCATGAGCAGCAAACAATAGTTGACGATAACAATACTAATGAGATATGAAAGTTTTTTCTGATCTCTGGTGTCGTTTGATGTCAGTATCGAAACATTTCAATGTTGCTGCTCAATGCTGGCGACTATTTCTAACCAGAAACTCCGAAAGAAAGGTTCTTGCAGTAAACAATGGCCTACAAAAGAAAAAAAGAGAGATATGCTCAGATCCATGCACATCTCAGATGCTAGTGTTGATTGCTTCAAAACTGAATAGCATCCATATAACAAGGCTTTTTTCTCTTATTACAATTTGACATTTTGCCACTGGAAGACGCAAAGCGACAAGGTGTGCATTACTTTGTGGAATCTATTCTGATGTACTGCTTACACAAGTCGTCAACTTTTCCCATCAAATCTGTGTTGCACCCAGATTTTCCTATCTATAATTTATTTCTGACCTGTGTTCTTTTGAATCTCAATGGCGAAAAAATTTTTGAAGGTCGAATTGAGTGTATCAGCCCCGAGTCGGATGTGCCGGCTGCTTCATAAGATATCACTTATCGATGAATAGTGCACGCACACAGTTCAGCTACGCAGGAAAATGATTAGAAAACTATTGAATTGAATAGATTTCTAGGAAATTACGTATGGCCAGTGATCCTCTAACAGGAATCATGAAAAACAAGTTCGCTAAGTGGTTATAATTCGGACGGCAAACTTCTGCGTGCCGATGGCTTTCCAAATCGCTTTACCAAGATTTCCTTCTTATTTCTTTTCAACTAAGTTCTAAGTTATACGATCTCAATCTTGACAAATGAATTTGAAAGAAGGCTGTTTCTACTCTTTTTGCGTGTTCATCATCCTCCCGCTCAAAACCATCCGCCTCTATATTTATCATCGTCATCACTGAACATTATATTGTAACATTAAAACCTTGGAAAAATGTTACGGAAATTACTCGTTTCTTCTTCTAAATGGCAGTCCAGCTGCTTCTCTCACTGTTGTCAATAACAAACTTTTTTAAATACTGCTTAGTTGTACTGTTTTATTTTAACGCAAAGATCGAAGATGGTAGACGACAAGGAGTTTGATAACATCTCGTATGAGTCTGCGTGAAACTTTGTAGCTGACTATACTGTGAAATCTATCTATGTGGTTTCAGCCTTTGAGACGTTGGTAGAGTGTGTTGTGGTATCAAAAGACCACAGCGTGAAACATCTCTATCTCCATGACGTTCTGTAAAATTTATATTTCCTCTCAGCTCGAGATATGGAACCTTTCAATGGAATTTTACCGATTAAAGACGAGCAGCACGAAAACTATGAGAGCTATTCTGGTTAGTTGTTCTTCTCAGAGTCACTACAGAAGTTGGTTGATCATAAGAGGATTTTTGCCACGCATTCAGTTTCTTTTGAAAAAGCGAGGACCCATATCAAAGGTTTACTCTTGCTTGGGCTTCAAAAAGTCGTCTATCTAATTTTGGATCATGTTTATATCATGGTCTTCATTTGAGTGTTGACCACCTTACACTTTGGATCATTGTTTATTTTCATTGCTTCTGTTTATTTGCCGTACTTCACTGTGTCGTGGTGCCTAAAGTAGTCCATCCACTGCAAAAATCCCTTTACCCATAGGTTCAGTCGCTTTCTGTTTTGTATGTCACTAATACGAGCACTTCATGCGATGCAATCTTTCTATTTCCAGTCTACAGAATGAATCGATTTCTAATAAATTTGCCCTCATCAAATGCCTTTTTTCCTATTATTAAGATCTTTCTGTACATAGCTAATATCTCAGAACATAGTGTTTAGTGAGTGTAACTGATTCACTATGCGTCTAAAAGCCTTCAAGTTGTTGAAGAAAGGGTAATTACTAGGACGAGGCAACGAATATCTTTGCTGTAAAGGTGGATGCGCTGGATTCATATTCTTGAACGTAGCTATCTCAGTTCTTACAAAGATCATTGGTCAAGGCGAGGCATGCTCGGAGATCGTGTGACGAACCGCTTCAAAGCAAGTGACGCTATACACCTTTATACAGATTGTATCGCTTCATCGATTCGTTTACACCACCATCCTAGCAATTCTATCTATGATTCGATTCATACCATCTATTCACATGAAGTTAGAGAAGCTTGTCAGTGTAGGTTAGCTGAAGGCGTATGTTGAAATTCTTCTGCTGCTACCATATCTTCATTATCACTAATCAATGTTATCATCATCCCCGATTAACTATGATTTTAGTCATTGCCTTTCAGTCGACTGTTTTTCAAAGACATTTTATAAAACTTTGATGAATCCGAAGAGATTTTCCGGAGCCTTTTTAAGGTTCGGTATGTCAGTAGCTTACATGCGTTTCCACGGTTTCGCCCGCCTCATCAGAACCGCACGCCCCATCAGTCACCTTTACTGAAACGAGGAATCATGATGTTAGAACCAGACAACAACTAGTACTTTTCTTGAAATTCATTGTAATTCTATGGGAGAAGTATGGCATTGATATTGATGTCGTATCGATAACGAATGAAAATGGCATAATTAGAAGTTTAGTGACGTAAATTAGATAGCTAGACACTCACATGCTGCGCATGCCCCATCATTTTTCCGATCCGCTTCGTTATCATGCTACCGCCATTCACAAACGTGACGGGGTTCTGACGCAATTTCAATTCCAACTTGACAGTCTGCGGACGTCTCTCCATAGTGACATGATGAATGCTGGCAGAGCGTGGTTTTCTCGGAACCTTGAGGTCACCGTTCTAAGGACTCTTCAGTCGTCATCATGGCAGTTGCCAGCCTTCATAGGGAGGGGAGCTTTCTACTGCGCGACTGCTAGCACTCTTTTGAATCGACTCTTACAATTACCCGCTAATCAAATGAGGCTATGTATACGCCTGTATGTAGCAAGGCGTATCCGATGTCGTGAGAAGTGGCTTGAAAACCCAAGAATGCTCTATATATTAGGCTGAGAACAATGCTTGTCTACAAGATACGAAAACCTGAAAAAACCGGCTAACTATACATGACAACTTGTATTCAATCTTGTGAATTTTACTTTCTAACCGTGTGAAATGTTTTTGTACAAGGAAAACTTCACAGATGGAAGGTGTATCTACATTAACTATATATCAAATCGGAACTAGATTTTTACAAGATAAACTTCCCTCTCCACTATTTTGTGATTTCGAAGGAATGCCATATTATACACTCGCTGGTTAGAACCCTCACGGTTATTTCTGCTCTGGAGAACTTCCAGACTTGATCGCTATGATCCAAGATAACGTTTCGCACGTAATAAGAGTTCCCTTCTGTATTGGTGCTACTTCAGCTATTTTAAAGGTCACACTAATCAGCTCAAAGTCTCTACTACAAGTTCTTATCTACTCAGTCGCCTGACTAATCCATCCAACGATGAATTGTCGGCAGTTTCAGGAAATTCGAGTGGTTACGCATTTGTCAAATCTTATTGTATGGCAAACAGACCATATTCATAACTCTAAAAAGAGGATTTACGCTGCACCATGAAAGTTTGAAGAGATGGTACGATTCCTTCAACAGCGTTGAAAGAAATAGTGTTGATCAAATGGCCTTAAATTGTCGGAGGTGACCACTTTCCCAACAAAGCACGGACCACGATGATTTTCCTTCCAGGCAGTTTTTTTTAACAGGAGTAAAAAACAATTAAAAACTTGTTTATGATCTCTACGTTAATCCTTTTGGAACAAATCTTGAGAAGATTTTCTGATTACTTGTAGTTAAATTGTGGCATAAGCATCAATTTCGAATCACGACAATTCTGTAAGTGAAGGAAATGAAGGGTATTGCAGGAAAAGGAGCATTTATTACTTTCATGCTAGTTAAGCTCTAATGTTCATGCGAGATCCCTACGAGGCATCCAGGCAAACGCATACATGTGTTGAGGTCGCTAAGCCACAAAACTCTTATAGTATTAGAAAAGGCTCAATGTCTCAGATAATAGTAGTTGCCACCAAGAAATAGCGAGTTTGACAAACTACCTTGCTGTATTTTCCACGTGCTTGCTTCATTGTAGGTGAAGGCGAAAGAATGTCTTCCTTGCTAAGTAGTGACGCTAACGTCGTCGTGTAAGTTCTTCTAACCATTGAATTCATTGATCGAACCATTGCCTTCGTGTGCGACGCAGAGCACCCTCGAACCACTGCGCTATATACGCTCTTTGCAAAAGTTCATTTTTCATAAATATTAGGTATACGTGTCAATTGTGATGGATCGAATTACTGGTCTGGTCAGTATATACCAATATAGATATCGAAAATTTTCTCAATTACTCATTCTCTGCCTTTGATCAGCAGCACCGTTAGTGCAAAAGCACCGACTAAGAGTCCAAGTACCTTGGGAATATTCTCGATTGAGTTTAGTCTTGGCAATCTATGGAAGCATTGAAAAAATTAAACTTGTCCAAAACACTCCACAATTGATAGAAAATTATTGAGCATTACATATATCCACCTACATATCTTCCCTAATTAGTTGAGAATATTTCCATCCTAGTATTTCATGCGATTTTTCGTGTCATTCGGTTTGGAATTTTTTGCTTGTAAACTTGTTCTAACTCACTAAATGTTTTTCAGCCATTTAGTCACTACAAAGGAGATCCAATCTGCAATTCAGGCAGATTCACTTTCTGTTGTTGAGACAAACCGTAGACTGTTACCTTATAGTGGTGAAGAAGAGAGAGAAGAAGCGCCTCTGAACTATTTGACGTTTTCAAATAATCGCTGGTGCTTCTAGTACTGCAACCGGTTCAGAATAACCCTCTTTTTTCACTGTGAATATTCAATCAATGAACATCGAGTTTGGAATGAAGGTTAAATCGACAAACTTATTTTAACTAAAATGGTTGCGTTTTTGGCTTGATTTATAATCTGAAACTAAGTGGAGGCAATGGAAACAAGTACCTAAGCAATTAACTAAGCAGTCTCTTCGATTCCTCATGCGTATATATTAGCACCAGGTGGAAATATTCCCCTTTTACTTAGTTCCCGATACTATTCTGCGACGGAACCCTTCGGTGGAAACTTTTAAATCAAGGACGGAGATATAAGATTTCCCTTCCATTTCCACCAGAAAAGGCCTATACTGTGTGGGCATTTTCGAACGCTCTCAGGAGCGGCTATTTTCGGCTGGCAGATGGGCGGAAGTCTACGAAGAGCGGTTGACGGCGCGCATTACAATGGTATTCTTGTAGCTCTTCAAATGACATTTCGACTTCTATCGTTACTGAATAAACTCTTCTTTCATACACATACTGACCCACCCTAGAGATAACGTTTGATCGGAGCACGATATCCGTGTGCACGCGTTTCAGCGCATATTCTCCGTAGGACCCGGAAAAAGGCGCGGTAGACCGTTTTCGAGACAGCCGTTCCATTTTCGCTCACAGAAAGGAAAGAGAAGAAACAAAGAATTTTTGGACCAGAAGAAAGGAACAATTTATTGGCGCATTTGGAGGATTGTCCAATCGTGCATGGACACTATGGTTGTATTTCATGAGCACAATGTATTAACTAATCCAAAACATCTATTTAGTCTTGCTTTAGATGGCTGAAGAAGACCACTGACATATATGCAGTTCGATGGCCGAATAGTAGAGCTTCCATTCTACAAACATGATGGGGATGACAAGATTTTGTGCCAGTCGTGGTTATTACTACCTGTCTAGCATCTGAAGTGCCTTAGAACCATTTTATTGAACACACTTCAACAGGATCATAGTTGCACAGAACTCGTCTACATTATGAGGAACAAAAAGAGAGAGTCGTGAGCCTATTTTATATCCCATCCTGATCCGTTTCCTATTAATTTCAGATCCTTGATGTCTAACGAACACACTAAGAAAGCGTAATATCTTTGTTGTTCATGTGTTCACCGTTTCCATCCCTATGGTTAAATTTAAATTTTACTATAGCCAATCTTGAGGTTGATGCGAGTTCCAATTTATCCGCTCAAGACTAAGTAATGTGTTCAGTTGGTTGGCTCCAATTCGAATAATGAACGCTCGGACTCAAGATGGACGAGAAGTTCCTTTGTGCTTGTGGGAAGTATTCTTGACGAAATCAATGCTCATTTCTTCCTACGTATCTACTATCTAATCTACTCCCTTGAACTATCATGTTCTTATCTTAGTATTGCTCTAAACTTGCTACTGTAGGAACATGCATGTCTGATGTTTTGTTGAAATACATTGCTATTTTCGTTCCTCACTGACTTGTTTCATTTTTCCTTCTTATTTTAGTTTTTATTTACTTGTCAAAAATTATGACACAACTAGTGCTGAATGAGTTGAGAGAAATCAAAAATGCTTCAAAAGTGAAGGATTCCATCTTCAGATAAAGTTCACGAATGCCTTATTCCATTGCTCGCTTGACTCTGCTGACATTTCTGGTAAGCCATGCATTCTGATCAGTTTATGTCAGTTTACAAAAAAAGCAGATTGCAACTAAAAAATGTGATTCAGTCATCGAATATACTGCCTGTAAGATTAGGCTTTGCTCTTACGGTGACCGATCCTTTTGAGTGATAAACTGACCTAAATTCATCTCATGCGCATATTCTACGAATTTAGTAGCAGTGGAAAGCAGTGAAAGTGGCCACTGTTGTATTCTACCTAACGCGACTTCTAAGATGCTTTCGCAGCTGCAAACTCCTCTCTAGACAGATAAAACCTAATGTGATCAATAAACTAATACATCGCACAAATGGTAAATGAAGAAAGATGAAATATGGATACAGTATTGGATACTTCACCACGCATGAAAAATGGAGATATTCTAGAATGATTCGCAATTGTTGAAAAAACCCAAGGTTTTTTTTGTCTAAAGAGATAGAGAATGTTCATAGAATAATAGAGAATTGTCTAAAGAAATAGAGATTAGCTCTATAGGATAGCCGTTCTAGCCAATATTCCATCCGAATTTTTTTTTCAAGAAAAAAGCAATACATCCATCATTTTTAACTCAGCACGTTTCATAGCTCTAGAGGACTTACTCTCCTATAGGTCACATCGACATCGACGCTCACGCCCAGGAGGCATGCGACCTCTGTCAGTTGTCGCTCAGTACCGTCTACGCGCACTTTGCAAGGAATATACCCAGTCGTCAAAAACTCGCTCATCAACTTAAACATGAATGCAAGCGACATTTCAATGTGAGAAATGCTCCTCTAAAACATAGTCTTTAATGGTAGTAATCTTTCCAGTATCGAAGACGATGTCTTTTGCTTGTGAAATCAAACGTCGAAGTTATATTTCGTGAAATGACGCATGGATCCTTTAAACCCATCGAAGCATGCATGATTATGAAGGTAAGTTCTCGTGTATGGAATTTCAAGGTACATGTTTTATTCATCTAGCATGGTCAGTTTAGAGTGGTAAGCTCAGAATATCAACTAAGTTGATCTGAGAATAGTATTTATTGCTAGTTGCTAGACAAAAATAGTTGGATTCCCTGCATTTTAAAAGCTGGCCTTTGATTGATGGTAAGTGTGCATAAAAGATCTGTGTGCAGTTAAATTTCACACCATGTGGTAGACCTAAGTTGGACTCACAGCTCTCTGGTAAACAGAACATCATATCCGTTATACAGTAAGCTACAGGAGTGTACTATTACAAACGTCAATATGTGATCTTTTTGTGATGATGGAACCCTTTTCAGGAATGTAATCCTCAAAAATTACAACCCGTCGCCATGATCAAACCTACGGGTGATATCTATGGATTCTAAATGTTTCCGTATGACAACGGCTGGAAAATATTGCAGTGTACTTTTATACTGCACTTCTATTACAAATTGTATAGATATATACGTGCTTTCAGATCAATTTTCAAATTTAATGGTTTTTTTTTTCGTTTTCTGGGAACAAATGAAGAAACGACTGCTTTCGCTGGACAAGAACTCTCGTAGGAGTATTATTAAAATTCGAAAGCTTAAATCTTTGGCTAGTGCGCTACATACTCTTTTTTTGAAAAAACCCATTTATAACGCCGTAAAACTCAAAATAAGATTATGTTTTGCACCCGCCGCGCACTTTCATTATGACATCGCTGGAAGCATGAAAAGCATATGAACGAGTAGAAGAAATCTTTAGGTATCAAAGTCAACCGTTTTATCTGGAGTTTCTTTCGAAGCGTTGAAAAATTCCTAATTAAATGATAAAAGTCGTACTTCACATGTGAGCAGTTCCAACGCATTCCATCGGTCGATAGCGAAACGCTGTATCGCATCTACCGCCACCCCACACCCAAGCCGCAAATTAGCCGATTAACAAGCGTCGTTGAATATGTGAAACTCAATCTTATTTTCCCTGCTGCACTGCAGTGAAACGGTGTTTCCAAAAAAGAGGCACAGAATTAGAATGACCAAGACCTAAGCTATCGAATGATTACTTATAAGTTGAGGAAAGAGCTCTGTCCTGCGAGAAATGTGCAGAACACAAATGTTCTCTTCATGCTACAACGCTATAAAAGGACTTTGGCAAAAAAAGCCACGTAATGCAGCACAGAGATTTGAGCTTTCGAATGATCACACAAAGTGCAATGGAAACTCCTTGTTCAGCAGAGAGGGTCGTTACTTCATTTCTTCTTGGTCAACGGAAAAACCAACATATTTTCACAAAATGCGTTTTCAAATAGTATGACAAAAGACTAAGAAGCTATCGATTTGATATGTTTATCCTGTGATTTTTGAATATGTGATTAGATTCTTGATGCGACAGTGTCAATACCCGGCTTATACGTCACTCCATCGTTCGAACATTGCTCTATCATTTTCACCAGATCCGGTCTAAGAGCATGCATTTCAGTATATCCACCAATAAACCTGAACATTGATATAATTCAGCATTTGGAAAATATTTAGCAAATAATATAAGGTCTCCTCATATTTTTTGGAACTGGAACAATAAGCATCAAATTTATCAACCGGAATTGGAACTACTCCACAATACTATTCAAAGTCTGCACCATCAGCCTGAACATATTTCTCCCATCTCTCAGGTTAAAATCAATACCCTTTTGAGAATTTTTTGAGCTTTTTACCGGTACCAAATTTGTCAATACTTGCCGCATCTTGGCCGCTTAACAAAGCCTTTATTGCATTTTGTTGCTTTACGAGTACAAATTGGAATGCGAAGCGCAGAGCGCTTTCGAGAACATCAACCTTGCAAAGGCTCAAGGATTGTGCCCAGATGAACAATGTTTCGGTTCTGTGCTCAGTTTCGCACCGGTAACACAAACTTGGAAGACGAGCTGCGGTCCGGACCTTTACGCGAAGTTGATCGAGAGGCCGTCATCGAAGCGAATGAAGAGGATACGAGCATGACTATCGAGAAGTTGGTCGGCTTTTGACTGTGGACATGAGGCTATCAGCAGAATTTGAAGGCTGCAAGGCCCTGTCACGTCGACGTCGCCGCAATCTCACCCTGTTTCAAGACGACACAAGGCTGCAGTCGCCGAATTGACAGAGAGGAAGTTGACAACTGGGATAGGAGTTGCTAGACCATCCGTCGCACAGTCGTGACTTGTCGCCGTATGGTTACCACATCTTCCGGTCGCTGGAGCACTTCTCAAGCAAAAAGGAAGTTTCAAAACATCAATCATATGCGTCGAGGACAAACAACTTTCTTTGAATCTAAGTATGACGAGTTCTATGCGTATGGTATTGATTTGTTGCCTAAGGAATAGTAAAAAATGTGTTCAGGCTGATGACGCATACTTTGAATAATGTTGTTAAGCAATTTTATTTACTTCTGGTTGGCAAATTTGGTATTTATTGCTATAGTTTCAGAACTTATGAGAGGACCTAATGAATTTGACGATTATATATCAAACACAAAAAAATCTCCAAAACTAAATCTGTTAGTATTGGTCCTAATTTCTACACATTTTGATTCTCCATGAACGTTACTGGTTTCAGATAATAAAAATGTCATCATGATAAAACAAGACGAAAGTGGTAAATTCATTTTTGGCAACAATCACAAAAAAAAAGGTTGAGGGAGACAACGCCTAATTTCATGCTTATTCCGACTTTGATAAAACTTGTCAGCCGTTGGCTATTTGTACAAATCAACGGGACTTGTACTTCGAGAATTGAACATTCTGGTCGATAGCTAGGAGACTGAAAGAGGTCCCGTCGTATATTTTACCTTCAGTAAAGTGACAACTAATTACTGATCATTGAGTCATGCTCGTATCCTCCATAATAGTTGTCACATTTACAAAACTCTAACCATTTGACTCAAGGAGACTTGCAGAATCGAACATAAAACAAACTGAATTAAAAACATTGTTCCATCACTCTAGGTTTGGATATATTAGAACATCAACAGAGTTCAGCATCAAACAACTCCTTAAGAAAACGACAATAAAAAAGCGGAAAATGTGGATCCTCTGCTTTTTGGTTAAACGGTATGGGATGAAGAAACTATCAATAGCGCTGAACAAGAACCTTTTATAAAAGTTAAAAATCACTTGAAAGCTTGGATCTCTGGCTAGTGCCGTACGTGGCTTTTTTGAAAAAGTCCTTTGTTAACGCTTCAGCAAACAGAAAACATTCTGTTTTCACACGCGCATATTTCTCACGGGACAGAGCTCTTCCTTATGTTTATTGTTAATCATTCGATAGCGTGAGTTCCCACGGCTCAACGCTGTGCCTATTTTCTGGAAAGACCGCAGTGCAATAGCGGAAAATAAGATCGAGTTTCACATCTTCGGTGCGCTTATCTACCTACTAATCCACGGTTGGGGTGTGTGGTCACCGTAGATTCGATGCGGCGGCCCGCATGATTGTGGAAATGCGCTGTTGATGTAGAACATAACATCATTTTATTTTGAAATTTATAGCGTTATAAAGGGTGTTTTCAAAAAACTATCACTGACCACACTAGCCAAAGATTCAAGCTTTCGAATGATTAATAACACTCCTATGAAAGTTCTTGTCCAGCGAGAGGAATCGTTCCTTTCTACCGGGATGTATAACAGAAGAAAAGAATCGTGAAATCTTCTATGCTTTCCGTCAAATAGTCAGCGATAATCACTTAAAAAAAAGAGGGCGAAATGAAATAGTTAATGTGCATTACATTTACGCATGTGATGGAATGCGGCGATTTTGACAAAATCCATTTGATCGTATGCATTTGTTTTTCAGAAAATTTCTCCTTACTTCTTATTTCTGATCTCAACTACATTTTGAAACTTCTCATTTCGAACAAGTCTGGCACCAAATCTCCAGATCCCGGAGGATGGATAACTTGACTAGGATACGGTGCGGTCTCGAATTAACGACCACGTTGTGGCGTACGGCACCTCTAACCTCTGCGCTACCCAAATTTCATACACCAGCACCAGAATAAATCTAGATGAATGATGAATGAAGAAGTTTTTCCGTTGATCAATCCATGAGAATGCGCCATCTGCCCAGTTTCATTTAGAGATGATTGAATACATATATAGCCTTTACAATGACTCGCGGTGGGCCTGCCGATGTCCCATGTCAACGCTGCTATTATTTAACCAAGTGTGGTATCAGTTTAGAGACTCCGAAGGGATGAAATAGTTGGTGAGGCTGGGATGTGGGATCGGATACAGGACTAAATGCTCCTCCATATTTCTGGATATTGACAGCAATATGGCTGAATAAGGAGCTACAACAAAACCCAGCAAATACTAACAGATAAACTTCTACATCGACAAAGCAAACCCTCTACAACTCTGTGATGTTCTCAACCGCGTTAGTCTTTTAGCTGTCGGAGATTACTGTCTGTTGCCCGAAAACCAGCACCATCCGTTTGCTGGCATTTTAATCCGTCCAAATTGGAGTGTTTGTGCACGTGTTACTCAACAACGTCCAACGCTCAGATTACCAATAGCTACCACCTCATGGGACGACGTGGAATTTCATATTGATTACGGACTTACTGGTTTTCAGACTATAGACGGTAATTTTCCGATAATAAGAGGAGTTGAGGAATCAACAACATAACAGCCTTGTAAAAGAGACGTTGCCTTGAATACCTATGTTTTTCCCTTCATATTACTCTGATCCACCATACTAGCATATTGAGATCAGCATCTGAAAAAGTTATGCAACTTATTCTAAGCGCATCTCCGCAAATTGTTCATAACTGAACATGAGGCTAAGTGAACAGACCTATGTACGTACGACTGCTAAGTAATAGCATTCATACATTATATATGTACGCAATAATATGTATAGATACACACAATAATACGTATATATAACTGTATGAACATACATATACATATGTCATATATATATATATATATATATATATATATGTATATATATGTACTGTGTGTACATATGCACATGTATATATATGTACAGACATATGCGCATGCATATGTATACATATGCATATATATTTGTACATTAATAAATATACGTATTTATACACATTTGGTGCACACTGCTTGGCATATAACCCTTTGAGAACCAACATTGTTAGGCAGGCGACGTCGTTCGTCGTGCCGTTATTTGCGCGGCAGTCAGACAATCGGCCAGACAAGCGGTTTTGCATTCCTGTGCACGCACGTTTGGCTGTCTGCCTGCTTTCCCACAAGCCGCGACGCCACCTTCACAATAGCTGAGTGGGATTTGACGTCGCGCGATGTGCATCAAAATGACTATCGAAGTCTTTGAAGGGATAACACAGAGAAAAGCTCAAGTTCTGAACATCTACAGGACAATCAGGACAGAACTCTTAAGGGGTCATCCACATGAGCTTGAAGAGAGAATTATGGAAAGTACAGCAGAATTCGTTCGTTCAAGCGATAAGATATTAGGAGTATAAGGGCGTTAGGGGCATGTACACTTTTACCTAGAATATTCTGGGAGTGCACTTCCTCAAAGACAACGCCATGAGCCGATGACTTAGAGAAGACATTTTGGATGATAATATAGAACAAAGCTTCGGGCATCGATCAATCCCTGCGGAATGCTCTATGAATTCGTCTTTAATTGTTAGCTCCGTCTGAGGTAATTGAATACACATCTGGCCTTTACGATAACTCGCGATGGCCTCCCGATGCATGAAGTCGGTGCTGCTATCCTCGCAGACAAGTATGGTAGCAATTTGCCAACCCAGCTGGGATGTAAGCTTAATGAGCCTTCGACGTAGGATCGAATCATCGACCATATGTGTGCCACAGGGCATCTCTAACCGACATAAGGGATGTAAAGCCCCATTTTTTCTGTATACATCACCACTCCACTTCCAATGCTTAAGATAAGTCGTAGTTTTGATAAAGAATTCTCTCTATATCCTATATAAAAGAAACCTATGTCACATTTCTATTGTGCGGATCCCAGAACTTCTAGCGTTTGAGTCTTTTCGCAGTCATTGCTTACTCGGAGACTTCGTTTTCACAATCGTCGCAGAATACTGGTCGCGTCGATCTTTTCGCAATCGCAGGGGCTTATCTGATAGATTGCCGCAGAGTGTTGGGGAAAGATCGCTCCCGTACCGAGCATCACCAGCCACTCGACCACACCTCCCTCCTCTCGCCATGCTAAGGGGTAAGCGGACAAAAAACATACCAACAACACCACCGTTATTGTTTGCTAGTTCGCGTTTTAATCCGACCGAGTCGGACTATTGTTACAACTAAAATGAATCAAGGCATCGTCTTTCGCTACAACCATATTTTTTATGAGCCTCGCACCGTATATGTCATAAATCGATATGGATTTCGCTTCTTTTCAGAACAAAAAGATTGTCACCTTCCACATACGAAAATCTGAGGCACAGTCCTACATCTAGTCAACTCCACCAGTCCTTTTATATGCGAATTCGTTATGCTATCTTCGTTTATATTCTGTAAAAATTCTCCGTTGTTGAAGAAAATATCGCATACTTACAAATTTGTAGTCACAAGATAGTTATTATTCAAGCGGCCCACCCTCTCCACAAATATGATCCCATCATTATTCAGCTCGTCCTTGGCCTTGATACAATAAGGGCAATGGTTTTTCGTGTACATTACGACTGGATGCCTATGAACCTGAGAGTGTTCGTTTTCAATACGCATCATCTCGCATATGTTTATCACAAAGTACAATAAAACAGCCCATTACAGCAAGTAAATCGTAAGTACTGTACTTCGTTGTAAAAGGAAAGAACACTCTAATGGTCTGCACACTGCAAGAACATGAATCAAAATAATAGGAAACCTCGTTATGGATCAATTTAGACTCCTCGGAAAGCACTGGTTTTGCAGGACTGCTACCCATCAGTCTAGTAGAACAATTGTGCTACTTCAGTAATATCGTGCTGATACCCTAATATTGATATGCTTTATCACAGAAAAGTGATAACAAGATATCAGATAGATTTAATCTTTACAGAAGTTTTGAAATACTAATATACAAGGAAATCATAAAATCAGTCATATAATGGATTGGTTTTATAAGTACAAACACTACATATAGAATACACAAGTGTCAGAACTGTTAAAAGGATTGAAAACTTGACTCCTTCGATGTCACCTATTAAAAACACCTTCGCAATGTAAATAACACTGTATAGAGTTAGAATTGCATAGTACAAGATAGCCTGGAATTTAATCTCTCGTAAGCCAGCTCTTCAGACTCCACTTCAATCCAGTTATGTTAGAAAGAATCTCGTAAATCTAGTTCATGCACTAGAATGTTAGTCAAAAGTAATTAGAGGCTGATCAACAGTCTCCAATTGATGAGCGGGCGGTGGTTCAGAACCTATAAAACACTTCGATTGAAGCAAATCCATTTTCTGAGTTGAAAGTCCTACTTCATTCTCTTAGGGCTACAACATTCACATTAAACACACCGTTGACAGGATTCTGAACTTGATATTCGGAATGTTGTGCTGTTGGGTACTGCTGAATGAACGTTTGATGAGCATTGTTTGCGACTGGCACATGTACACCGCTTTGTACCACGTTTCCAGGGTCTGGTGAGGGCTATAAAAAGAACATTGGAAGCATAAATAACATGCTCTTCTTCTCAGCCACTACTTGAGCACACCCAGCCGAATTTAAACCAGACTCGAATTCAGAAGAAATAAATGTGATAATTCATCGTAGCCTAAGTCCAAACGACAGTGAGAAACTACCTTATAGGATGCGGAAGCAATTGGCTGAGTAGGAGGGTAATAAGCTTGTTGGGGATGAGGTGCTGCTGAATGTTGAAGTGGCTGATTATTTGCATTCGTCAATGTCACGTGTTGTTGTGTATGAGAAGTAAGATTTCCATAAGGAACTGTAAATCATTCTTTTCCCAAAAAAAAAAACACAACTGAGTAAAAGAAAGCAATCGTGGAAGTTGGTGAAAAGAAACCTTGGTGATTCGCTGTAGCTTGATCTTGCCACTGATTTGCAGGCACAGCAGCGTTGGGATAGGTCTGGTATCCTGTCTGCGATTGAACATACTGCTGCTGCGGAAAAGCTTGATATCCACCAGAGGGCATAACGTATCCAGCTAAAACAAACACTGACATTTTAAGCAAAATAGTAGTAGAGGAGATTTGAACAAGAAAAAACTGACCGTAGCCACCTTGTCCTGCAGCAGGTTGTTGTGAGCTGTATCCAGGATAATACGGTGCGGGTTGCATCTAAAGATCATTAGACGACATTTTTTTCGCATTTCTCCACCTGTGGTTTCTAAGAAGCCACTGAAATTCGATGGAATCACTGCCTTCATACCTGTCCTCTTCTTGCTTGCATCTCTTGATGCTGAAACCGTTGTAGAGCGACATTTCGCTGCTCCATTAACATCACCTTAAGAAGTAATGCAGATAGGTGCTATGTTCTTTGAAAAAGTGGAACCTAAAAACCTTACATGCTTCTTAATGCGCATCATTTCCAGTGTCTGTTTCATCTGAGCTTGTCGTTGTCTTTGCTCTTCAGCGAGTCGCTCGTGCCTGCGTCTTTCATGTTCTGCGCGTAACTCATCGATAGCTAGACGTGCCTCACTGATATGACCAAGATGATCTTGTAGTGACTCATGGAAGGCTGAAATAAACTTCCAAATAACCGAAAAATCTAGTATAGTACTCAATCACAAAAGAAGTACTTCTCTCTTCATCGAGTTTGGTCAAAGCACCCAAAACTTGAGCATGAAACTCCGTCAGGGTGGAAAATAGTCCTTGTATAGCAGTATCGTTTAAGACGGAACGACCTCTTGCAGTATTCGAGCGAATGCGATTTTCCATAACAGTTACCTGAGAATTTAAATATTCTTCTTTCGAGTTCTAGTAAAACATTTTCATGGACCTCTGCGAAACATTCCAAATATTGATGAAGCAACGCACCGGAATTCGCAGCAAACAAACCTACGTGTACATCAAGAAATTGTGAAAGCTATCCAAAAAGTCAAACTACCTCTAGAACTATACCTGTGATTTCAGCTGCGCACACCACTTCAACGTTCCTTCTGTTTGGAACTTAATGTCGTCCTCCATAGGCACATTCTGACCTAACGACAATTGAGCAATCTCGGCTTGAGTAGAAGCTACTGCGTTGGCCGATGTTGCAACTGAAGCGTCGCTCGGAAGTGGAGCCGAAGCTGATACACCAGCCCATTCCTCAACCTGGAAAGTATCATGGTTGTACTATGTGATAGCAAAATAATCTAATGATGATGTCTCAATAAGAAGATGATATGCAATGATTCTGAGCATGCTGAGGGTAGTTGGAGTTAACTGTCATTCGCCTCTACGATGTATGATAAAGACGACTGCATAAACTACTTCTTAAGGATTGACTAACACCAAAAGTCCAACCTTTTTTCCAATGAGATATCCAGATACAAAAAAGTTACCATAATATTTCTTCCATTCAGTGGTGAAACTAGCAGGTTCAATACGATGAGAAGACTTTTTTCCGAATATACAAAACGAAAAGACATACGTGAACGTGCATTCGAGCAAAAAACTTCTATTAGACATTTGACAAAAGTTTCTCAACCAAGAAAAGAAACAAAATAATCCTTGACAATAAGATAAAGAAGAAGCCCGAAGTTCCAAGAGTCTGATTATATCATATAAGGTATCATCTTGATGTTAGCACATCAGAAATGTACCAATATACTACTAGGATTAAGGTAAATTCCTAGATGACTTCTGTGCTTCCTCTATCAGTGTTTTAGAGAATATCTACCAATAGGATACTCTTGCAATGCACAGCCAAACGAAAGTAAATAGTTCTTATTTTGCTATAGACTACAGAATTATATTGAGAAGAAAACGGCTCTGCTGTTGAATTCATTTCACATTAATTGAAATCTAAAAAAAAAAGAAGCATGTGAACAAAAACAGAGGCTTATGGACGTCTCAAAGTGGAGAGAAGTAATAGGTCATTCACACATACTCCAATAATTTTAACTGAAATAACTTCAAACATAAATGCACTAACGACTCTTACTTTAGCGGAAGCACCAGCCTTCTTTTGCTGCCAATAGTCTCTATTAAGGTACCTGAATTGAAGTTTGACCGAGAGGAAGTTGAAGTCCGAAATGACAAAGAAAACAACTACCTAGCAAGAGGATCATCGGCGGCAAGAGTATCGGTGGGAGATTCTGCCACACTTGGAGCTGCGCCTTTGTAACCCATTTCAGAGGGATTGTAGGATGAGAGTGATGCAGCATCCTGAAATGGATACAAAAAACAATCAGAGCACGACTAGAAAAGAAAACTAACGCTTACGTTCATTGCAGATGTTCCAGTGGCATCGCCGTTATATATTGCATATAAAGACTTCTGACGTTCTTGGTCCTTATAAGAAAAATACAGGTTTAGATAGTAAGCTCGAATGGAAAAAAAACTAAGTACAAAAAACAACCTTCGCTTCCGCCTCACTCTGACTGATAGCCAAGGCAAGAGCCAAATCCTCTTCCTCTTTCTCTTTCAAAAGCTTCTCCTTCTCAGCTTGTGAGAGTTCCGTAGTAACAGGAACAGAGGCGCCTGGTTCATTCTTGAAATAGGGCCAAATTAGTAATAGTGACTTACGAAAAATGACTACCAGTTACTTTCAGATACCTTAACGACTTTTGTGTCCTTGGTTTTCGATGTTATCTTCTCGTAGCAAGCATCACATACACGAACCTGAATTAAGACTTCGTTCACTCTATAGAGAGTAGAAAGACAGGCCATTCAACAGAGTTCCTAAGGCAAAAGACATCTATCTGAGAAACTTCAAATTAAAATACCTCCTTCTCAATGCCAAACTGAGGTAGAGGAATTTCCTTCGTGCTACAACGATCGCAGAAAATTTGGCCACAAGCGCGACAGTGGTGCTTCCGATTGAACAACGAGAATTCCGATCGGCAACTGAAAGCACCAAAGAGAGACTGAGAAACAATCCTTATAGGGCAGGACCTAGAACAGACCGAAAGCATTCAGATCCATCATGCCAATCAGGGGCCACTTGCGCCGTAAACATGGCATCGGCTTCTTTTATGGAGGGAAAATCGAAACCGGCAAGCTTCATCAGATTATGGGTGTCAACAACAATCTTGTACTCAGGCTTATTGGCGAACGCCATCGCCCAGCACTGCAACATTTCCAACACCTTGGCTTTTACCTAGAATACAGAACATTTGAAGTATATGAGAGAACCAATAGGCAGAATAGTGCTCAACATAAGAACCAATCTCACGAACAATAAACTTTGAACACACATTTTCATACTGCCCATTGATTCCTAAGTTTTTGAATTCCTCCATAAATTCCCTCGTCGCAACCTCTGCATGGATCTGTAATATCCACTTTGACTATTCTCTATTATCCAGCGACAAATGAAGAAACGACCTCTTTCGCTGGACAAGAGTTTTTCGTAAGGACGTTAGTGGTCATTAGAAAGCTTAGATCTCTGTCTAGTGCGCTATGTGCTCCATTTTTAAGAAGATCCTTTCACATCGCTGTAACATTCAAAATAAAATTATATTCACACCGGCCGCGCTTTTTCACTAGTACTTCTCTGGAAGCACGGAAAGTATATGATCGTGGAGAGGAAATCTTGCAGTATATCAGGGTCCTAGGTTTCGTGTGGAGTTTTTTTTTTCAAGACGGAGAAAAAAACTCGAATCAAATAACAAAATTTACACCACACATGCGTAATGTGTCAACGCGATCGATCGATCGCCTTATGATATCGACGGTAGCAACCCTTCAGCTCCTTCTTTGCCTACGCTCAACCCACACTATATTCGAAAAACAACACCCGCGTGTGTCTAACTCAATCTTACTTTCTTTGCTTCTTTTCAATGGAACGGTATTTTGAGAAAATAAGCAAGATGTTGGAATCACCGAAACTTAATCTATCGAATGGTTACTTACAAGTTGAGAAAAGAACTTTCTCCTGCGAAATATGCGTTTTTAAATCATAAATGTTTCCTTCTCGCTCTTGCGTTATAAAAAGACTTTCAAAGAACGACATGTAGCGCAGTAGCCAGAGATTCGATCTTTCGAATGATTACTGAAAGTGTAATGGTAAGTCTTTGTCCAGCGAAAGGGTTCGTTTGATTTTTTACCAGGTGACAGAAAAAATCCTCAATTTTTACGCTTAAAGTTACAAAATGATATATTTATTGTCATTTAAACAGCTTCACCTCACCTTATGGCCACAATTCTTTACACACGCATCCAGAACAAGTAGTGCATGCATCACAACATGTGGATTGTCGTGTTGAATTCGCTTTCGCATCGATTGCATGGCGGTTTTTGCTCTGAAATCAGAAGTAAATCAACATATAACTATACAATAATGCTCACAATATGATGATAAAGGATAAAATTTTCGGCTTTGATCATTTCCTGAGAGATGCGCTATGGACTTGTCTTCATTAAGCTTGCTTGAGGTAATCGAAAGCATATTTGACCGTCACAATGATTCGCGGTGGCCTATCGATGTACAAAGTCAGTGCTGCTATTTTCCCACATGAGTCTGATATCAATTTATTGACTTCGTCAGGATGGAATGCTTGGTGAGCCTGAGTTGTGAGACCGAACAAACGACCACATCTGAATTTTAAGGCCCCTCCAACCACTGGGCCTTCTGCTCTCCATACTTCTAGATACTGACAACAATATGGCTAATTGAGAAACCACAATGAGATACAGCGAATACTAACAAATATCCACTAACAAATATCCATATATATATACATATATATATATATGCATATATATATATATATATGTATATATTTACATGGATGAAGCAAACCCTACAACTTCGCGATGTTTTCCATCAGCCAAGTCTTCCAGCTGCCGGAAATTATCGTCTGCTACCGAAAACCAGTACCACTCGCTAGTTCTGTCGACCTAATCTGTCCAAATTGGACTGTTTGTGCATGTATAGTAAACATCGCCCAATGTTCAAGTTTCCGAAGGTTGCCGCCCTATGGGACGACGCGGAGTTTCGTGTTCGTTGCGGTCTTGAAGAATAATGTTCCCGGTGTTGATCAACCCGTGAAGGATGTGCCATGCACTTATGTTCAATTTTTTGGTTTCGTTTAAGGTAATGAGATACATATCCACTCCTTACGAGGACTCTCGATGGCCTACCACCGCACTAAATCAGTGATATTATCCCCCATAAAACTCTGGTACCGATTCGCAGATCCTGGTAGGACGGAAGGCTCATGAGCCTTGAGCAACGGATCGGTCTATCGACTATTGATAGATCGACCACGCATTTGTCGCAAGGCACTTTAAACACTGCACCACACACGCTCTTGCACTGTACCAATCCATATCTAGTTATTCACTTATGTATTCAAATTACACAAATCAAATATACACCATTCAAAGTATGCGTCACAAGCCTGAACACATTTCTGCCACCTCTCAGGCAACAGATCGATACCGCTGTGAGCAGAACTTTTTGAACTTTCCTTCGGTACCAGATTTCTCCGTACTTGTCTCACCATGGCCGTTCAACGAAGCCTTTTTCGCAATTTGTTGCTTGATGAGTGCGAATGGGGACGCGATGCACAGACCGCCTTCGAGGACATCAACCTTGCAAAGGCTCAAGGATTTGTGTCCTGGCGAACAGCATTTCGGTTGCTCGCTGAGTTTCGCACCGCTAACACCAGCTTGAAGGACCAGCTGCGCTTCAGAATCCACGCAAAGTTGATCGAGAGGTCGTCATCGAAGCAAGTGAAGAGGATCCGAATTTGACTATTGGCCGACGATCTTAATTGTGCTCATGCGACAATCGGCTTTATATTGAAGGCAGCAGGCAGGAAAAAAAAGAAAGATCGATGGTTCTACACGAGCAAACTCAAGCACAGATATTCGAACGCAAAAACGTCGCTCAAAAACTGCTCCGTGGTCATCATAGCGCTCCATTTCTGGCCAAGGTCATTATCGTCGACGACAAGTGAACTTTTTCAAGAGTCAACGTCGTCCGCAACAATGGTTGTCAACAGGTCGAGGAATTCCGACTCCACGTCTAAATCGCTTCGCGCCACAGGCTATGCTCATCATCTTTTAGGATCGAAACGAGCCGATTCACTTGGACGTGATGCCAGCAGGAGAGACTTCAACGCCAAGAGCTACTGTGAGCACCTGGACCGCTGCCCTGTCGCCCTCTCTCTCTCTCTCTTCTCTGATCGAGCCCTGTCAAGTCGACGTCGTCACAACCTTATTCATCTTCAAAACGGCAAAGGTGCATGCCGCCAAAATGACAATGAGGAAGTTGGCCGAACTGGGCTGGGAGTTGCTGGATCATCCGCCGTACAGTCCTCATTTGTCACCGTCTGACTATCACCTCTTCCAGCAGCTGGAGCACTTCTTGAGCAAAAAGTTCCGAGCCATCAATCATTTGCGACGAAGATTGACAACTTTCTTCGAATTCAAGGATAACGAAATCTTTGAGCGCGGTATTGACTTGTTGCCTGAGAGACAGCAGATATGTGTTCAGGTTGATGGCGCATCTTTTGAACAGTGTTGTTAAGCAACTCTAATTACTTCTGGTTAGTAAAATGGGGTTTATTGCTCCAGTGCCAAAACTCATGAGGCCTAATAGTTAATATTTATTGTTAAGCATGACATAAGTTGAGTCTAGGCTCTCAGGAAGGCAAAGTCGCCGAAATATCGACCATCGAATTTAGAAGATATCGAACCTCGCACAAGGTTTTCATAGAACGGACAGATCGTGAGATGCTTTACATTTTTCATGGCGAGATTTAGTGTAAATCGGCTTCAAATTCTGGTTCTACCTGGTTAGAAGGGAACAAATGAAAAACCGATATCATTCGCTGGAGAGAATATTGGTAACCATTGGAAAGCTGAGACTTGAGGCACCAGCCCCACGTTGCCGGTTTTTCAAAACAACCCTTTATAACGTTGTAGCATTCGGAATAAAATTTTTGCTTTGCAGTCGCCTTTCTCCTTCATTTCTATTACACGTATAATTTGCTGGAAGACGAAAACCATATCAAGGTGTAGGGAAGGTTTCGAAGTATCTTAGTCAATAGTTCTATATAGAGTTTCTTTCAAAGCGAAGGAAAATTTCCTACTGATTAATAAAAAAACCGATAGCCCCGCCCCGCCCCGCCCCTACCGCGCCCCCTGCCATGGCCGTCGCCTAGTCGAACAGCCTGTAAAACGTTACCAAAAATGCGAAACACGATCTTATTTCCCCGGCTAAGCCGTATTTCCAGAAAATACGCATGTCGCTAGAATCACGAAACATTACGCCATCAGATGATTACTAAAGTGCAAAGAAAGAGCTTTGTCCGATGAGGTTTAAAGCACAAATCAAAAGACCAGGGGAGATCAAAAGACGAGAAGAGATTTTCAGAAAGCAAACACATTCTTGAGTTCTTTGAAGCTTGTGCTATAGTTTGAATTTTGTCCAGCGAAATAAAGCGAGATGAGAGAAAAAAAACCCATTTTATTGACATTATTTTCTTTTGAATGTTACGGCGTTACGAATGGGTGTTTTGAGAATCCGACGACGTGAGGCTGTAGCCTGAAGTCTCAGCTTTCGAATGGTTACTAACACTTCTGTGGAAAGTTTGTCTCCAGCGATTGAGATCTGTTCTCATTCGTTCCGTCCTAATCAGAAAAAAAAATCTATTTCTCAATGACAATTACAATGATAAGATGTATTCTCAAGGGATTTTCAATGGCAACTCACGGCACTTCCCCGGATCTGATCGAATCAAAACACGCTATGATACCATCCCAGTTCGGCTCCAAATTCGTACTATCCGTTGCTGCTTCTGGAAATGAATAGCATTCAAGAGAAAGGAGATCAAGGACAGAAATGATGGCCTCAAAACCAAAGTTCAATCCTTACCCAAGAGCTTATCGAATTTCTTCGACATCACAGACGACAATGGACGGGTCCTCCCTCCTGGAAAAAAACCATTAATCAGTCGCGTCGAGATCTACATAGATTTAAACTAATACGTCAGATGTAAGCATTGAAAAATCGAAAATGGCTCGAGGTAGATCAAAATGACGTCATCTTTACTCAGAATCTACGAGTATTGATTTTTACCTGGCATTGATATTGATATTGATTTTTTGTCTCGAAATTTGACCATGAGATCCGGAGACAAGACAGAAAAATAAATAAAATAAAAATAAAATGAGACTCGAAGAGCGGCTGAGACAACAACTAGTCGATAAATGACAAATCAAATGACTAATGTTTAGGAAGTGTCGGTCGGAGTGACGTAGCGCGCATTTTCATCAATACGACGGGGTGCCTATCGATCAGATTTTGATTCTCCAAAGTGTCGCGTGGATCCCCTGGGGTTATTCCTTAGGGTTTTCGTTGACCCTTGTTTTTCTTGGGTCACTTACTGCTTTTGCTGCCTGACCCCGTGCCCCGCAGACAATTCCGGGGTGGGCACCGATCAAGTTGTGAACCTCCAGGAAGTGCTGGACCAAATAGAGTTAATTTTCGGGGTTTTGGTTAACCTTTATTTTTCTTGGATTGCTGCTACTTTTTATTCCTCCACCTCCTATCCCACAGATGATCTTGTGACGAATGTCGATCAACTTTGATTCGTTAGGTTAGGAGATGGTGGGTTAGGAGGAGAGAGCATGGTTTTCGTTAACCTTTGTTTTGTTGTCTCTTACGGCTCTAACTTCTTCATTTCGTATTCCATAAATAATCATAATGAACGTAGCGCTCGTTTTCGTCCATGCGGCCGGGTATCGATCAAGTTTTGATTCTCCAAAAGGTCGCGTGGACTTACGAACGTTATCCTTCGGGGTTTGTAGCTGTTTCGTAGGGACCCTTCTGATTGTCGCGTAGACTCACGAAGGTTAATCTTCGAGATTTTCGCGGACCCCTGAATCTAAGAAAGCAAAATAAGGCGGTCATCACTTGTCAGTTCTCTTGAATCTTTTCTTTTTCCGTTTGTTTTTTGCTAAACTGACGATCTTCAACAATTTGAATGCGGTGTCACTTCTTGATCTTCTCCACTTCCGATCGATTTACACGTGAATTCCTTCATTTTTACCACCCTTCCCTAGCAGTTTTATCATATTACAATTATATATTTAAGAATACTGAGAGAAGACAGAGCCCGGGAACCTCAGACAAGACTTGAACCCGCGTTGTTCACGCTTACAGCGCTCGTGCGTGCCTAACCACTACACTAGCGGGGCTCCAGCTCTGCTATCACTCTGTGACTTCGTCGTTTCTTCGTTTTCATTATTGCCAACTTTTTCTCCTTATTTTTTATTCTTCGCACCTCAAATGGAACTCTAACCCACTATATTTATCCCCTCCCATGCCAAGGGTTCGGGCTAAGCCACTGCTTTACGAGGCGCTTGCTCCGCTCAGTCTTTCTTCTCTTTCACCCCTTCGGTCTTTCCTTGCTTTCATTCTTTCATTTCTTTTCCTTCATTCCTTTTTCATCCTTCGAATTCTATGTGTTTTCGATCAGTCAAAATCGTTAGAAGAAGGTGTGTCTTCTGTCAGTTGTGTCATCGAATGACGCTCGCGATTAAGGCGTAATAGTCACCATCCTTCCCCCGCCATGTCGCCTGCTGCCACCACAGCTGCTCTCGGACTCCCTCCGGCTCGAAGCAGACCGGAAACATCATGATTTATTCGTTTTCGTTTGTCTTTTTGATTTTTATTCCTGCTGGAGTCACAAAGGTGTTTGGCTGAATAGATCGCGTGTCAATTTGACCTCTTCTCCCACCTTGATTGTTCGAGGAGAATCAGTCTAAATTCTTTCTATTTTAACTGCCACTTGCAGTGGTATGATGTTATAGTATACCCAATATGTGGAGCCACTTGAGTACAATATAGATGAGTAATACAAATAATAATATCAAATGTATATCATAGATATGTAAAGTTGCTAACACGTCAGATATTACTCTTATCAGAAATTGTAGTTCCAAATACGTGAAAACATTCTTGATCTGCGGTATCAAGTTAAAAGCGCCTGTGGTGCAACGGTTAGCATACGCTCCCGGAAATAGTGAGATCTGGGTTCGAATCCCGGCTGACGCAAACGTTTTTGCACAGCACTCCACATATTGTTCGAGGAGAATTCGTTGAAAGGTCAATTAATTATCATGGAGAACCGACTCTCTATAGAGATATCTCAGCTTGAACGAGTCTGATAACAAAGTTGATTTGGCTAATGCTTCCCGTCTTTTCACCCTTTCCGAGGCGAATGCTAACCAACGTACTGGCGGGGCTCCTTTTCTGCTATCACTCTTTCTGCGATACAAGGTAATCTGTCAGAAACCAACCATCAACGGTTTGGCCTGGCAAGCCATATCGCGGTGGGTGGCAGTTACGCTAACAGATACCGGATATTTGTGATCACCAAGAATTCTTTTCTATTTGATCGCTTCTTTAGCGGTGGTGTGATGTTACAGATATGCCCAATAATGCTGAGTGATGTACATAAAGGAGTGATGGCAAAACAGGCGTCGATAGTGCAACTGTTTAACACGCGCCCCGGAAAGGGTGAAATGCGGGTTCGTTCCCGTATGACGTCCGAGTTTTATACATTACTAGATATTATTGGGCCTTTCTTGTAACATCATACCTTTGCTGAAAGAGCGGTTAAAGAAAGTATTGTCCTTGATCACAACTAGAAAATCCTGGAAAAATGCATTGATTGTTCACGCCAGTAATATTGGTCAGTTTATTGAATATAACCTCGTACCCTTTTCTCGAAAAAAACAGCAAGCTATATATCCAATAATGTTGAGTGATGTGCAAAACTTTGAGCCATGGACGGAATTCGAACCCGCATGCGACTCTTTCCCGGTGCGCGTGGAGTTGGTCATTCCGTTGCATCTTACTTTCTTTAGCTCAAAAATATAGAGGGCTAACTTACTGGGTCGTAGGCCCTGTGGTAATAGGTACAATCAGGAGTAACTTGAGATTTTCCTATATATCCCAGGTGTGGCTATATTTTGGATATTGCCTATGATCCAATCCGCAGTTTTTCTCGATTAATTTGATCTTCTTACAACCAAAATAATTGTAGAATGTAGATATATCCAAGCAAGGATACTCAGTGTCAAGAATCAAGGGTAGAAACTGACCAAATTCAGCGGAGATTTTCTGCTTGACTCTTGAATTCAAAATTCACTTAGATCTTTAGTTGAGTAAATACCACTGCTCGATATGCTTTCTTAAATATTCTTTCAGTTAACCCTCAAACTCAGTCTAACTCAGTGATCGGTGGTCTATCCTTCGATCGGTTACTTTTGATCTATGTATGTCCTTGTATCTGCTATCCTCATGCCGCATGCGAATTTGTCACGTAGATGGTTTCTCGTTGACTGAGAGCTCTTCAAGAGAGGCTTCCTTTACCAGTAATGTTTTTTACTTGTACACCCTCTTATCGATGGTTTTTGATCTGCATTCATCTTGGTATCTATCTTCTATCCACAGCTTCACGCGAGTCCCGTTCAGGTCCTGCAAATAACTGAAAGATTTGTAAATGAGGCTCCTATTTATTAGTAATGATCTTTCCCAGGCGCTCTTTATTCGTCTTTTTCTCTAAAAATTGTTTCTTTTTTCCACTTCATACCTCTTTATGCATCATTTTCTCAGAAGTCGCTTTCGCGATGTCATAGCGCTTTAGCCGTGAATCGCAAAAATGTGAAGTTTTCCGAGAGAGGTCATTTTGGGTATTGATCGGTGTTCTTATTTTGATTCGATCTAATTTGATTTATTCTGCCAGGATATTCAGTTATCCCTATGTCGACGTGTTATCAATCACCTGTTCCAACAACAGTCGCTCATAGATATCCAGGTGATCTTTTCTTGTTTGTCGTAATGTTTTCATGTACGGGGAGCCGTTGGCTGAATGGCTAGAGATGCTTCGTCACGGCTCTACGAGGGATTGATCACAACGCCTCCAACACTCTGGAAGTCAATATCGAACGCCCTCCAGGACGCCTCAGCCTGGCTATCCTCGAGATTGAGAAGAGACCTGCTTTACCAATCTTCTATGACTTTCGTGAAGAGGGATGAATTTTCAAGCAAGCGAGAAGACGAATTGAATGCATTTGGGACACGTGCAGTAGAAAAAAGTTGTGACGGTCGATTGGAGTAAAAAAGAAGTATTTCGTGTTTATGCATTCGTTGAAATTAACAGAATTGTGAACTTATGCTTTTGAGAGTTCTGAATAATGTGTAAAATATTATACATTGGATTGGAGTTGAACTCGCATTGCAACCATAACAGGGGCGCGTGCTACCACTACGCCACCGAAGACACCGCTCCTTTTACCACTCTTTCTTTGATATATACTATCGTAGCTGTCAGTAACCAATCTTTAACGAGTTTGGTCGGCTAACCACGAATAGGCATTTAACCCGTTCAAGGTGACAGCTGTTCGAAACATGTGGTCTATTTGAATTTTTATCTTTCATTGATTTTTAGCAGTGTTATGATGTCAAAAATATGCACCTGAGAGCATAGAGTGGTATCAAAGCGATGACCTCGGTGATTCCCGCGTGAGGTGGAATGTTATGCGTACAATTGAGTACTCTTAGATGTAAATTTATTTCGTGATAACACTGCTTAAGAGCAATAAGGTTAAATATCTAGTAGATTATGAACTTATGTCATATATTTTAGAGAACGAACGAAAACGAAAGCGACCTCCGAATACGGGATCGAAGTTATTAGAGCGGCAGGAGAATGAGATGTTGTTCACCATCATCGGTCCCGACAATGTCTCCTTGTCGGCTGCCGTCGTAGAACTTCTCTTCGTCGAGAGCAGGCAATGGAAACTCACATTTCGAGGTGTAATATCGCTTATAAAGGTAGGTTATCCTATACAGTTCGAAATGTTCTCAGGGTACAATGCACTACACTGTGCTCACTCATTTTTTTATTGTTTTTTTAGGATTATCAGAATCGAGCTTATTTCTTGCGTCTATATGACATTTTGAGTGGACGAAAGTTGTGGGATTTCAGATTGTTAGTTTCTTTCCAAAGTTATTTCAAACTCTTTCGTAACTCCGTTTTACTGGTATTTATTTGAAGGTTTTGATCTTATCGATGAGCAACAAAGTCTCTGTTGTTGCTGTGCACGTGACATTTTTTTTTCCTCAAAGATACCGTTATAATCGTGTAATTCGTCTACTTCGTTCAATAGGTGTTAAAGGAAACACTGGCTATATTTCAAGGCTGAATGCATTCTGAAATCTCAAACGAAAATCGTTTTAGTGGTAGTTAATATAGCAACGTTGATTCATAGATACGATGACCGACCACACTCTATCACTTTTGCATGACCCGTATCAGTTTTTTTTTTACTGTAGTGGTCCCAGTAATTCTTGCATTCGACTTATGTCCTCGCGTTCAACACGATATTGGTCGAACACATCTTGCAATCTTGAGGATAGTCGGGCTAGGGCATCCGTAGGGAGTTCCTTATTGATGATACCGGAGGGAAAGAGAGAAAAACCACGCCGCGCATATTTAGTCACTCGGCTCGGCTATCCCCCTCCCTTCCTCCCATGGGGTACATTATTTACAAAAAATATAGTAGAACGAGCTTAATCGTTTCTGCTCTTTGTTAGAACCTAAAAAGTATAGTTTTCTTCCATTGTCTTCATTAGTAAATTGAGCATCGGGTTGAGATTTTCACGGTCTTACATAGATTTGACTTACCTGACAAATGTTGGCTAAACACTTTTGTCAATTTCTTGGGATTGAATGCTTCACGTATTGAGCTCATTGAGTTGTCAGCAGGGGCCCCGTGGCCAAGTGGTTGTGATGCTCCTCGTCGCGGCGCGCGTGGAGCCGAGCTTCACCCCTGAACACTCTCCGGCAGTCAACAGGAACGTCCTGTGGAACGCCACAGCCAGGTTATCCTCGAGATTGCAAGATGTGCTCGATCAGTATTATACGATAATCAAGAAGAGAAAAACGAATCGATTGCTAGAAGTACTGGGATTTCTGCACAATAAAAAAATAGTAATAATTGTGATAACGGGCCGTGTAAATAAAAGTAAATAAAAATTGGCAAATTGTCTACATAAAGTTGTGTATGCGGTTCAACGATGTAGGTCGAAAGCTTGAATTACTTTTGTCATTTGCGTTAAATACAGTCACCTGTATAACCTGTCGTCCTTTTGATCGTCGAGTGACTTGACCGGGCATTAGTGAAACTCCCACCCACTTCTTCTCATCGCGTGTAAGAGTAGTTTAGTGGGTCCTCCTCGCTCTTGAAGTCCTTTAAGCATCACATCCTTACTCTAAATTTTCCGTGAAGAAATCGAACCATCGAGTCAGTGGTCTTCACTTGGTACGCTTTACATCGCGAGAAGTCCAGTCGATAGCGGCTTTCGTCCATTGGTTGTGGTTAGAACGTATTTCTTGGAAAGAACAGGATACTCTTAACATAATGCCCCACAGCGCCATTATATAACTCTGAGTGATGCTGCTTACATAGTGTACAGTTTTGCGGTGCGCGCGTTGGGCCAGGAAGAATCGTTCTAGGCTACGAAAATGAGCACAAAGCAGTTGTTCCTTATTCTTCCTTTTGTGTACTTACAATTCTTGTGAACTCGCTAACTCTCTTTTGCTCTGCTCTGAAGCAAGGTGGCTCATCGTGATGGTCTATTCGGCAAAAAACCTTTATAACTGGTTCGCTGAGAGAAATTCGCTCACTTGTGTGTAGCTGAAGCCTTAGAATCAAATCAGCCGTCATCCACTTGATATTTTCTACAGACATTGTTGAATTTGTCCAGATCTCAGAATTTGTACTTCGGCTAACGTTTTTATTGATGTATTAACTGGAAGGCGACGGTTTCACAGAATTCGATCTTTGTTTAACTATTGAGAAGGCTCGAAAATAATTTTGACGATGTGGCATCGCCTTGCTGAATTCCTTCTTTCAGAGACATGAGCTTTGGATAGTTATGATTCTGTCAGTTTAATTGTTTCTAGCTCACAAAGTTTCATATATTGTATGCACATATACTTTGTATACATGTATATGTACTATGTATATCTGTATATGCATGTATATTATATATATAATATATACGCATATATGTGCATATACAATGTGTGTCTACAGATATCACTCCTATATACATTTATATGTACATATACACATATACATTTGTATACGTATATACATTTGTACTATAATATAATATATATATATATATATATATATATATGTATGTATTTCATCACCGCATCCGTCTCCCTTCATAACTGTTTTATTCGAAAAGGGGCAACTCTCCCTCTCAAACTCTAGCGATGTTTCATTGAGCTTCAATCTTTTTGCCTATAATCCGTTTTATTGAATACTTTTCGAAACGTGCTTTCTCATATGATTCATTCCATAGGTTTTTTTTTCATTTCTTAGGAGAATTGTTTGAATGAGGAGTTTGGGCGATAGTTGCCTATACAACAACGAAATCTCGCCGATCTTTCCTTTAACCACAGTCAGACATTGTAGCAGGTAAAGCACGAATAGTCGAACAAATATATAAGTGATCAATAGTGTTCTCCACATGTTTGAATCTAGTATAAGTGGCAGATGATTTTTCTCTATTGCTTTTACTGAATACAGAGGGTGTCATGTTTTGGTGCTGGGGTACAATCCTTTCAATCTTGTCTTTCTATTTTTTTTTTCACGAAAGTTTCAGCCGGCGTTGTAGATTCCCTTCCCAAACTCGGTCGTGGCGTATATGACGACGATATCAAAGCCGGTATCAGTCGCAGTTTTCAACCTTGAATGTAAATTATGGTCGCTATTTGTTCAACGAAATTAATGTTCTTGGATAATCTCCCGCTGGCGGAATCACAAACATTGTCGACTATAGTTGCGTTTATTTCGAAGAAGAGTTTTTAATCGATGTCATAAACGGTGTTCAATAGGCGATGCGATGTCGTCTTGCATCAACATTTTGCGGAATATATTCTTGGATAAAATTAAAACTTTTTTTTATGGGGAAGGGTGTGGTTTCTGAAACTTTTTTCAATATAGATAAATTTATTTGTTAGAGGTTACTAGAAGTTACAGATATCAAACCGTTTTGGGGCAAAACCGACATAGAGCCTTCGGCCTCAGTCATATTCGGGCCTATTCGGTATGTGATCATGTGCTAAATGACTTCGTGATCGAAAAATCTTAGGATTTTCAATTGGCAAAGTCCATCGAGAAGACCTAACTATAAAAATTAAGATAGAAAGTGTTCTGATACTCATTTTTTCTGAGTGTTTACATCAACAAAACTATTTAAAACTGAAACTGATTCTCTGCTACTTGTTTAATGTTTTAATGGTTTATTTGACTATTGGCTTTGTTTGTTTCAATGTTTTTGAAGGCAGAGAGTATCGTAATTTTTATCTTAGTGCTAATTTTATTGTGTCTCAATGTGCTTGACATATTATTTAAGCTGTTTTTCTTCATTTCTTACCAAAAGTACCCGTGTTTGCAACCTTCGTTTCAGTCGTTTTATATCCATTAATGTCAAAGTTAGTCTTTCAAACTATCATTGAGAATTGCTACTTCAGAATTTGGAGCAAATGTAGAGTTGATAAGTTTGAGGAACAAAAGATATTTCGTTTTTTTACTGTTAAAGCTTTACTAGTTGACGTTTATCGTCGTGCAAATATTGGTTGTAAACCGACGTTTATATTGCTTGCATAATAATTTCTTCCGAATTGAACGTACTTGGATCAGTTGCTTTTTCAATAATCTTCTTATCAAAATTGCTCTCGCACAAGCTCGTCCTCATTCGCTTATTGTCATGATTAACGGTGTGTAGATCTATTTTGTAATTGTCCCTACTATATTCTCCAATTTTTTTCTACTATTTTCGACTTCCTACATATTATTACCGATTGTATGATTGCATACAGTGTTTACGGGCGCGTGTGTCGAAGTGGTAAAGATGCCCTACAACGCGCGCGTGGTCAATGGTTCGCTCCCGCGGCCAGCGCTGCCCCCTACCATCCTCCAGGGGTCGGTGAATTGGTACCAGACTTGTCTGGGAGTATAGCAGCACCCGATTTGATACATCAGTAGGCCACCACGAGTCATTGTAAAGGTCAGACATGCGTTCAATCACCTTAAACGAGGCAAAAAAATTAGAAGCGTGGCGCATCCATGAGAGATTGTTCGACGCCGAGAGCTTGCAACTTTCATCAGCAGTGATTAAAACTACTCTGTCTACCTTGTTTCGTGTTCCTACTGGGTTTCTCCAGTTTTATATTATTTTTCTAATGCATGGATTTTACCACCGACTAATATAATTGTAACGTGGTGTTTCCCTATTATGATTTAATCACTCGAATAACTTTCCTGATTCGACAAGAAGATTTTTTACATGTTCATAATGAGGGCAGTAATTGTATTGCTTAGGTTCTCAGAAGTAGTTTCGCCTCTCAAATTCAAACAGCCATAATGGGTCGTGGTGAACTTCATTGAACCAGTATGACCAATCCTTTACTCGCTGTTTTCCTCGCTGATACTGCAAAAATATTTGTGTGTCATAGTGACATTAGATCTCTTAGATATTACGATGAATCGTAGTGGTTTTGCAGAGTGCACATAGCGCAGTACTGAAAGTACTGCTCCGGGCAGTGCACACATGGGCATGATTGAATCCTATGCTGTAGGCTAAGAAAGCTCTTATTTCACTTGGGGTGGGCACATCGACTCCATATATGTCTGTTGAATTCAAAAATGATTTTTTGATGCATCACTAAACCCATGCAAGATCTTGTGTGGGCCTAACTCGCCTTTCAGTCACCTCTACGATGCCTAATGAGGTTTTGAAGCATCGCATACTATAAGTGATTTGTCGAGATGGGGCGCTTTATTCTTTGTCCTTTATATATTCTTCGTAAACTGAACCAGTGAATCAGTGGCACGAAGTTGGTAAGATCAAATTGATTTGGCTAACGTTTCTACGCATTTTGTTTTCTTCAAAGCAAGCGATTCGAGTCGGCTATCTTTTATCCTTTATCTTTTACACCGAGCACTTTCTTCGTGTCCGGCTAATCGAACACAAACATTTGTTGCATTGCCGCAAACCTGGTGGTTTTTTTACAATCAGCATTTATTTTTTTATAAATAAGAGAACTAAGAGGTTACGAACGAGAGAGATTTGTAGAAGAGACTTTGCTCCATTGCTGGTATGGGTATGAGCGATATATATTCCTATCATTCGGTGTGGGGCTAATGAGGTCAGAAAACATACATACGTATGTCAGTATTGGAATAGTGTGGCAGCTATGTTGAATCCATTTCGATTTATTAAAACAGTGAATTTCATACAGTGAACATAATCATCATAAGGATTGAAATGAAAAAAAGAGTTCTTTCTGATTATGAGAGGGCAAATGAGAAACCAATCTCATTTGCTGGAGAAGAACCTTTTCATAGGAGGGTTAGTAACCATTCGAAAGCTGAGAATTGAGGCTACAGCCCCACGTCGTCGATTTTCGAAAGTCTTTTTTGGCATTGCTATAAGAAGAGATTTCTTGCGTTGCAGACCGCATATTTTTTGCCGGACAGAACTCTTTGGACTATTAGTATTCATTCGATAGCGTAATCGAATTTGCAACGTAGTGCTCATAACCTGAGGAGACCGGTTTCTTTGAAGCGCAAACGGCTAAAATAGATTGAATTCCCGTCTGCGATCAATGGCCTCTCTGGCCAACTCACATACGGCTCTCTGAGGCAACTCACGTTCAATGACGCGATGACCATCGATTTTTCGGGCACATGAACGCGTAGAGAAGTATCGCATCAGCAGTTCATGTGGCCGCCTCACGCACACTCACGTGAATTGGCCAAAGTGACCCTCGATCGCAGATGGATATACAATTTATTTAACCTGCTTCGTTGCAGAAAAACGTTTTTTTTTAGGGTATAAGTACAGCGTTGAAAATCAAATTAGATTACGCTATCGAATGTCTACTAATAGTCCAAAGAAAGAGCTGTGTGGCGAGAAATATGCGCGTCTGAGACATAGTTTTGTTTGATGTTTACAGCGTTATAAAAAGGTGTTTATAAAAAACCAGCGAAGTGAGGCTGTAGCCTCAACTCTCAGCTTTCGAATGGTTACTAACAAATCTATGAGAAGTTGCTCTCCAGCTGAAGTCTGTTTTTGATCTGTCACCTCATAATGAGAAAAAAACCAAAAAAGATATTGTTATTTGAGCTATTGGTCAAAGAACTTTCTCAGGAAGAATTTTTTCCGAAATTATTTCGCTCTCAGCCCCTCCTATTTCGATTTGTTTCAGATTAGGTATCGAAAAATATAAATAGTGAGGGATTGGGAAAAAACGCAGAAAATCTCTGGAACTCACTCAACTAAGATTGAGCGGTATAGACTCACGTTAAGTCGATTCTCTCCTATTGGCTTCGAAGTATTTTGTAGAGCCCTAGTATTGATACGAGGATTATAAACCTTCCATGAATGAAAAAGTAAACAATTTGGATCATTTGTTGTCTTCATCAATCATTCAAACACTATTGTGAGTTCACTGTATTTGTATGTCCAGCTTTATCTATGCTTTTTGGAGAATTTCGATTACACTTTGTGATTTTATGCTAACTGCAGTTTGCGGGTTTTTAATCTTATTTGATTTTTTTCTTAGTAACTTTTCTAAAGGGAGTTGAAGTAGCCTATAACAGCACTCATTTACTGCCTTTATAATTAGAGTGATATAAAGACCATATAAAGTTTTTTTTCTCAGTAAGGAAGTGATATGATCTTTATTTGGATCACTATGCGATCAACAGATTTTCAGATACAAAGGATTTCGAGTTGTTGGCTATGGAAATTGTCCTTTTCTATTAACATTTGAAGACGAGTCACACCGGCAGGTATACGGATTGAATTTTGCAAGTTCAGATGAAGCACAGGATTTCAAGGGTCATCTGGACAAACGTCACGAGCAAGAAAGCAAGCCATGTACGATAGTAAAAGTTTTTAATTTTATGCTCTGAATTGGTTTGCAACACAAATTAGAATTGAAACTATAAATATCAGAATCATTATTGACTTTGTATTGATGGCATGTTTTTAGATTCCTCTATCTTCTGAAAAGTTTATGCAAAATTTTGATTGTATGTTGCAATCTCGCTGTCAGAGCATGACTGTTGTTTTTCCTCGTCTAAAGCTAGCTCTATTCGTTTGTCAAATGCTCCGCCTTCTCAAGCGACTAGCTCATTCCCTTCATTATTCTCGGGCCGTTCACATATCACTGTCATCTCGATATGACCAAATTTTAGTAGAATAACATCAGAAGACAACGGTCGCTAACATTCTGCTGTGCATCTGTCTGGCATATCTCTTACTGTATGCCATGTGGTTGGCTATAAGTGGAAGACACCATTGGCCGTCGTCGTCATTCTAGCTGTAGAACTACGCGGGATTCAACAATATGCGAACCACTAACGTCAATCATCAGTTTTCGACTCTTCACAGCGATTTGATCATGAACGTCCTCGTTGTCGAAATGCTGCTCCCCATCCACAACATCGCTTCTCTTTGCGTACTACAAAATTTGGCCACGGTGACTACGATAATATTCCACTTAACACCGCAAAGCTTTTCGATTCCTGAACACTATCCCAGTGATGAAGCACAAATGTTTCACTCTGCCTCTTCGCGACCAAACAGATCCGATTATCACAAGAAGCAGTGTGGAAGAAGTTATTCCTCATCTATATCACGAACTTTCCACTTTTGTTCTCAAGAAGCTAAAGACATTCTGCTTTGCGACGATTATCGTTTAGCTGTGGAAAGCAATTGTTTTCCAACTAAATCTCTTCCCTTTCCGAATGAGAAACAAGCTAATTCCTACTTACGAATGTCGAATGTTTCTCCAGACGTCTTTAGGAATGATTTCTTACGAAGGTCCTTTTTTGGGAATCGCGGGAATGCAACGATCTGGGAGGAAGGAGCAACGTTACCACTCACGTCTCCCAGCATATGGAAAGCTTTGTATACCAAGAAAAACAGAGAAATACAAAGAAGGCGCCGTTTTCATTGCTAATTGTGGCTACTATAATTCCAGTCACTTCCCTCATAATAATTTGAAGACAAACTTGTTTACAAATTGGCGTCAAAATGAATCAGGTATGTACCAATTAAATAAAATCTTTTCAAAACTCATAAGTTTAGGATTTAATGGATCTTGCAACCGATTTAGTTGTGTTTTTAGAAAAAAATCAAAGTTAAAGTAGTCCGTCTGAGGGAATTTGAGAGGGCCTTCATTCGGACTTTGCCATTGATCTTTTTTTTCGTCGGCTTTTGTTCAAATCTAACAAGCCGAAACTGTACACAAACCTCAAACGTGTTCACCATTTTAGTTCGTTGTCTTCAAACTGCACACATGAAAAATATTTGCTTCGGTGATCAAGTTTGCTTCCAGCATCTTATTTTCGTACCACGACGGAAATAACAGTGAGACAGGCCCAGCTAACAGAATAGGAAATCCTCAGGAAAAATCACCTAGGCTCTTTTGATTGGCTTTTGTGATCAAACGTGGACTCCATAGTGCTATCCTATCCTGCTTTGGATACTGCGCGTGTTCTTTTTTTTACCTTCCCGTATTTTCATAGTCCTTTAAGGGTATACTAGCGTAGCAGTAAAGCAAATTATATTAAGAAAAAATATTTCATCATTTCTTCTCTTGATTCTAAGAAATCACTTCGAAGTACCGTTTTAGGACATAACTCATTCCGGCTCACGTTTTCGTTATTAGAAATCTAGAAATTATTTCATGCAGACTGATTACGAATCCGGTATTTTCTCAACAATAAGACCAGAAGTTTAACGCTGCGATGCTTGACACGGGGGCACAAACATTTGCTTAGGAGCCGCGCGTTGTACAGTGCTATCAGTGAAGCGTAATGGGTGGGTGTCCTGGCCTCTTGAAAATGATCTTAACAGTAGTTCAAGTTAGACTTTATCTTTGACATGATAACCACGATTTTTTTCAGCCGCTGCAAGTAATCCATTAGCACAACGGAATCCCACTATTCGTCCATGACTGCAAGCACAGGGAATTCCATTTCTGTTTCACCATTATCAAGTGGAGTCACTCCAGTTGGCACACCATGGTCCATGCTGAAAAAGTTTTCACTACTGGAAACAGTCATAGCTTCTTTTCACGAAAGGAAAAGAAGAAGAAAGACAAAAAAACCACGTATTCGGAAAGAAGACATAAGCAATCCCACAAATTTTCAGTACGTTTTTGGTGAAATATCTTAATTATCATTAGTATTTTGCAAAGATAGTCCGCAAAGTTACAAATGCTAGTGTTTTTTCTATCATCTTTTGTGAATATATAGATAATTTCCACCGCACTGTCGAGGCAAATACTCTACCGTTCTATCAGCAGCCGTGTTTTTAACGTATTCAGTGGCTGTCAGCAATCATTCGTCATCGGGACTAATCTAGGGAGCACACAACCGGCAATACAGCCCCAGTTTAGGGGTGCAGTCGCGATTGAGAAATCACAGCTTCGAATTTTATTCGTTGCAATTTATCCAATAATATAGAGTGGTGTGCTCAAACCTTTTGCGTATAATCACTGCCCTTATTTGTTTTCAATGGTTGGGTACAGTGAGGAATGTAGTCACAATAGTGCTAAGAAATGGTCAAAAATTGGAACCACTAAGGTGGCCTCGACTACTTCTGATTAATAAAAATGAAACACGGCTGAGAGAAAGACGAGAAAGGGCCCTTATGGTGCAGTGGAAAATTTAGTGACCTCCAGGAAAGGCTAATTAGAGGAGAGGTTCGAAGCCACCTTGGGTTTTATGTTTTCCTCGTATCTCAAAGCGCTCGTGGTTATATTTCATATTGTACCCTGCTCTTAAGAATGAATTGGGGAGAGAATAATGTTAAGTATCAGTTTAGTATTGAGCTTCGCGATTTGCTAAAAGGACTCTAGTATTAGCTCTACCCTTTTGATCTTATTGACTACTCAGGTCCCGATCCTTCGAATGTTCTGAGTGCTTTACATGGGGTTTTTGATGTAATTTCAGTGCTTCCTAATATTTGGCATAAAGATTATTGCCTCATACACGTCCCTTACGAACATCTGACAAGCCCTATCAGTTTTGTGTTTTTAGCTCAATGTAAGCGAAATGCCCATATGTTTCAGACTGGAATCATGTTTTATTATAATATGTTGAATTGAAGCTCTCAGTGAAAAATCATTGTGAGTAGTTTTTTTTTTGAATATTATCAATGCTGTTCCTTTGCAGACACAAGGCTCCACGTCGGGTGGGACCAAGATAATGGATTTTCAAATAATATGTGTGACTCAGAGCCTATGGATGAAAGCATACAGTGCGTAATGTGATCATCTTCCTGGAAGTGTTTTTAATTCCCGTTATTTTAGAAACATAATTCGTGCTGCTGGTGAGGATCCGACGAGTATGAGTAAGAAGACCATAAAATTCGTCTACCGATTTCATTGAAAGCTACGAACCCAATAACATGTAATTACATGGTTATCCTTAACCAAATATTTTCAGGCGGATTCATATTTTTTGCAGACCTGCAACCTGCTCAAGATCGTATAAGCCGTCAGCACCCATTGCTCCTCAGTGGAGCAGTCCTGCTCCTGCTCCTGCTCCTGCTCCTCCTCCGCTCCCGTCTCGTACGGCTTCTTACCATCCTAGTGCGCCTCCAACTCGTCCCTCCACCTCCACCGCCAGCTGTGACTCTTCTTCGAAGCCATTCGCGCTTGTGAAAACCTGCTACATATGTTAGTTCATACAAGTTCAACTAAACGTAACTTTCAACAGTTGTCCCATAATTTCTTTCCCATTTTTGACACTTTTGTTGATCTGATTCATTATTTATTCAAAGAAATCAATTATCCAGTAATATAAATCATCTTTGTTATCAATGAAATGCAAATATTTCTTGGGAAAAGATTGGCTGCCTTTCTCTCGGAAGAATGAGGATAGCGATCAGATAAGTCATTGAGGTCACATTTGAGCTGGTCGTAGTCTTTGAATTTTTTCCCCCCGTAGATTTTACTTCAAGGCGCGGGAAGACTGTTTATTCGAGGGAGTGCTTGTTGTCGAGCAGTTTCCAAAATAGAATGTTCTGCCAACCCCAGAAAAGTGAGGGCGCAATCTTTCAGATATGGAGCATTAGCTTTGATTGAGCTGGCGTGTCTGCCGTGAAGACAGTCAGTAGACAGAACACTTCTTGTTCTCTGGCATTAGACCTAGGAATTATCTTCAGTGATGATTAACTTGAGAAAGTCCTTGCTTTTGCGGTCGAGCAGAAGACTTCCGCAGATGTCGACGTGTGCAGCGCGGTCGTGGTCAATTATTGCATGAAGTGTTCCATCGAGGGACGTCACTTTGTGGCAGTTCCTTTTCATTTAGATGCCGAGCGTTTGGTGTAGTGCCGTATCTAAGTATCTGCTGCAAATCTCGAGTGCTAGCAACCGAATGCACTTCCAGTTCGTGGCGCAAAGCGTCTTCGTTAAAGTGACTTGCTGACCAAAGTGAAGTCGACTTTGAAAGCTCGTTTTGCCTCTTTGAAAGGGCTTTAACTAGTGGGTCACAGTTCGATCAGTGATAGTGTCTAACTCAAACGCAGTGTTAATTTTTCGGCCGTCCTTCTTACAGTGGGCCCCAGCTCTGCGTAGAACATAATCGAGCGTGCCTGACCCAAAACGCAGTGTTTATTATTCCATCCGTCCTTTCCTACAGTGATCTCCAACTTTATCTTCGTAGAGCACAACCGAGCGTAACTGGCGCTGATCAATTTTGATTCCCAGCGTACCACAGCCTTTTGACATTAACTATTTAAATTAGAAAAACTGAATAAGTACAGTAGTGCTAAAAAATTATGAGACAGCTCCATCACCTTGCTTCGATTAAGCCTAGAGTTTTTTGTTTCGTAATTCGAATAGGACACTAAATTCTACGTTATTCTCTTACTAACGACTCTTCATTAACACAACAGGCGGCCCAAAGTGTGGACCTTGGTCGTCCCTAACCGTCGTCCCACCACCGCCGCCTCCTCCACCACCATCGTTTGTTAACGCAAGTACACCTCCACCTCCACCGCCACCACCTCCTCCACCCTCAGTCACCAATCGTACGTTCATATTATATAGTTTTCGTTATTTAGTCACTTTTCATTTCATGTTCATCACATCACTTTCTTCAGAACCCAGTCCATTCCTGTAAAGTCACCTCCTCCGTTTGCCGACCAGTTCTTGAATTGGAAGGGGAAATTTATTAGCGGTTTGATCTCATTTCCATGTGGTTTCGAAGCTCGTTAGCATTCTCTCCAACCTCTTCCTTTGTTCAGGAGATTCAAGCAGGAAAGCAACTCCGCAGTATCACAGCACATAATGTTGCAGAAAAGTCGAGTTCTAGTGATGTTCGTGACAACGTCATGGCCCAGATTCGCCAAGGACCACAGCTCAAACACGTTTGTTTATTTTACATAGATGTTTTCCAACATTATGTAGTTGAACTGAAATTCTCTATTCAGGTTGATACAGCTGCAGAAGACGAAAAGGCGGCAATCAGGAAATGCTTTAAGCGGGATAGGTTGGCATAGCTGATGCTCTCGGCGAAAGCCCTCGAAGAGCGTCGTATGAATATGGCGTTTAGACGAATCGAGTGACGAAGAAGGTCGGTAGATGCTGCGCAATAGTTTTTCTTAGTTTCATAGTGCGTATGTAATGATGGAGCGTTTGTTTCTAGTGAACAACATCCAATATTGTTGAGTGCATTGGCATGACATAACCCAAGTGTGAGTTTTTTTACCCATAACCCAGAAGCTCTGCTGCCACTGAACCACCGAGGGCGTTTCTCTCTGCTACCATTTTTCTCTGAGGTAACTAGCGAAGCTGTTAGCAACTATCTTGACAGGTAATGATCGTTAACCAAACTGACAGTATGAAGGTGACAGCTACGAAGTTTGTCGCAAAGAAAGAGTAGTAGCAAAGCAAGCAGTGGCCTTGGCGCGGTAGCGGGTAACACGCCCATCCCTTCCCCGTATTAGGGAAATACGGGTTAAACTTACTGCTGAGAACAGATGTCGTGCGGACCACTCTACAATCTTATGCGTATAATTATAACATCAAATTACTGCTGAAAGGAGTGTAACGAAATCTATTACTAGGTCATTCCATGAGTTTCGGCACTAGAGCAATAAATACCAAATTTATCAGTCGGAAGCAATTAAGATTGCATGATTTTGTTATCGTCCAATTGAGCATTATCTTGCAAACATTGGGGCGCCGTGGCCGAGTGTTGTGTTTGTTGATCATGGCGCGCGTACACCCGAGCTCCACCCCCCCCCCCCCCCCCACATCCCCTATTCCTACGTCTCTCCTGCGGTCAACAACAACGTCCTACGAGCGCCGTAGTAAGGCTATCTTCGAGAATGCACGGAGACTTGCTCAACCAGAATTCTACGCCGTTCAAGAAGAAGACGAAATACGAAATTAATGCTGGAAGTACTGAGATCCCACAGTAAAAAGAAAACACTGTGATGACGGGATATTACAAATTCACTTGCTACTCATGCAGGATTCGTGCGTAGGAGAAGTGTTAGTGAAGCGGCGCGTAAGACTAATGAAACTTTGTGTGAAGGATACGGGCGCAACTGATCCTCTAGACTCTTCTCTTCAGTTCTAAACTTCGCGAGCCACTTCTTAGCCGTTCTTTTTGTAGTAGGGTCATCGCCCAACTGCATCAATCTTGCGTGTTGTTTCACTAGCATTTATATCTACGCGCCATCCGTGTATGAGTAGGAAGGAAATTTGTTCCAAGAACAGTTTTCATCTTAAAGCATGTATAGGCATGTTATATACCAAAATGTTTGCAGGAAAATGCACAATTGAACGGTACTAAAATCGTGCAATTGTTAATGCTTCTGGTTTAAAAAATCTGTATTTATTGCTTTAGTGCCAAAAGTTATGAAACCACCTAGTAGATTATACATATGATTTTAGTGTCGGACGAAAGGAACGAATGGTCCGATTAGTCTTCAGTGGTCACTTTCTATCGAGAGAGCAGGGACCTTTTTTTGCATGGGACGAAATTTGGTCCTCATTTGATTGTTGGTGATTCGAGAGCTTTTTTGCATATGTTCGGTGACGATAGACTGTGTGTATCAAATTGTTTGCAAACCATTACATTTGATGGTTTGTCGTTCAATTCTGTGATAATCTTTTCTTCTTGTGATTTTTGAGGCAAAGTCGGTTTGAGAATGTTTGCTATTCACAGCTAGCTTTCATTACGATTACTTCGTTGTACAGCGTGATATATGTTGCTCCACTAAACGTTGTCGTTTTGCTCAATTGAGTTTGTACTAGTTGTACAACTTTGATCTTGTCACTTGAAGTTATCAATCTGTAGAGATACCCCTTTTTATTCGAATACAGTGTAATAAAGTTGTGATAGTATTGAAGCGGAACGTATCCCAACGGTAGTAGACGAACAGCCTGTACGTACTTCGGCTCTTGTCCTCCAGGAGAATTCTCATTTACCCGCTTTTCAGCGGTGGTATGACGTTATAGATCCATGCTCGATAATGTTGAGTGATATGCATAGTCTCGAACTCCGGACGGCTTTCAGACTCGCGACATCACCATTCTCGTGGGTGCAGAACTACTGCACCACTGGGTTAATGTGCTGCTACCACTCTTCCTGCGATACCAGCTATCAACCCGTCAGCAACCGGCACTGCCAGCGGTTTAGTCTAGTAAGCACATGTTGGCATTGAGCCCAGCTACATTGACAAGATATTGGATATAGATATAATCAACAAAGTTTTATTCATCTAACCGCTTTCAGCAGTGGTATTATGGCACGGATCCAATAATGTTAAGTGATAAGCAGAACATAGAATTTATTTCGGACGGGAATCGAACCCTTATTTATATCTTTCAGGACGTACGTGCTATCCTACTGCACTACAGGGGCGCCTTTTCAGAAAAATTGTTGTTGATTACATATATCCAATCTCCGTTGGCTTAACGGGGCGCAGCGCTGATTTGTGCTAATAGGGCTAAATCATTGATAATCGGTTTGCTGACAGATCGATACCTTGTATTGCAGAAAGTGATATTAGCATACGAGACTCAAGTCTTGTCGTTCAATCAGAATCTGTGTGATTCGAATAAGGAGCTGTTGTTCCTAATATATTCTTTTTTTCTAGTGATATAATTGATGCAGTTCGTCTCGTTGGTCGGTGGTTATGTTTAGGGTTGTGTGCCACTTGTGCAATATTCAGTTTGAACATAATTTGGTACGCTTCAGAGTATTTTCAGTTGTTATTTTGGAGCTTTTTTATCTTTTTTTAAGATATTTATTGTCTTACAGTCCTGTAGAATGAGGTGTATTGTTGTCAGGAAGTTGTTCAGGTTTTCCACGATTTAATGGGAGAGTAGCATTTGAACTGCTAAATCGATAGTTGGTGCAGCTTGGGGACCATGAGGATTTTTTCATGCTCACCGCGCGACGTCAAATCTCATTCAGCTACTGTAATAGCGTGTCACGTGGGAAAGCAGGCAGGCAGGCAGAAATGCATGCAGAGACATGCACATGCCGCTTACCTGACTGCCGCGCAAGCGACGGCGCGACGCCGCATGTTTATCAAAGCTGGTCCTCAAGGGTTAAGTGATTGTTTTCATTTTGCCTTCATTCACCGCGCAAAGCCACGAGAGTGTCTTTTTGGGGCAATTAGATCGAGGATTTCCCATAGTACGAATGATTGAAGCGGGTAATAAAGCCATCAAAAATAGAGGGTTAGAAGACGTGTTGACTGTCTTTTTGGTGAGGTAGGTCAGCAGATTCCGAAGACCCAACGGTCTAGAAAATAGAATTTTAGCATACGCATTACGTGGATTAGGCTTTTACATGTTGTTGGCAATTATACAGTATAATATACAAAGGAGAGGACCGTGGATGAGTGGTTGTGATGCCTGTTGCGACGTGGCGCGGCGCGAGGCTAAACCCTACCCCGAACGCTTTCCAGAAGTCAGCAACGATCGCCTTATGGAACTCCGCAGCTAGGCTATCCTCGAGATTGGAAGGAGACATGCTCGACCAGATTCTACGAAGTTCAAGACGACGAAAAACGAGTCGAATGCTAGAAGTACTGGGATCCACACGGTGAACTGTGACGGCGGATCTTGTAATCAAAAGAGCAAAATAAAAAATACGAAGAATAAACCACCTCTCGGCGTTGATTAGTCTTTGGGTGATGCGTCATACATTCGACTTTATGTAGCGTCTCCAGAGGTGAATGAATGCATACGTGGCCTTTACACTGACTCGCGGTGACCTAACGATGTATCGCAACAGTGCTGCTATCCTCTTAGAGAACTCTGGTATCGATTCACAGAACCTCGAGTGATGGAAAGCTTGTTAAGCACTGAGCGCGAGATCGAACTATTGACTATCGATTGACCGACCACGTATACGTTGCAGAGCACCTCTAACCAATCCGCCAAACGCGCTCTACTCATGCATATGTCATACTTTTTTTTGCTTCCATCAATTCAATTGACCCTTACGACTTGACTCCTCGATTGTGGATTCCATCTACTTCATAAACGTCGTAGAATTCCGGTCGACCACTACCCCTTGCGATCTCGAGAATAGCTACGCTGGAGCTTTTCGTAGTTCATTCGTCATTGATTGTCAGAGAGTAACGGCGTGGTTTAACCCCGCGCCGAGCATCACTAGCCTCTCGGCTACCGCAACCTTTATGCTCATATACATATATATGTGTTCAGAATCTTAAGTCTTCTTGAATTTCTTATTTCTCAAATGAAGCAATCGGTTGTTTAGGAACTGGAAGTTCATCAACTATCGCTCAGCCATCATATCAAACTTTGACGCTACAGATCCGGGTTGTCATACGTGTCTTCCTTGTGAGGTGACCTGCGCCACTCTCGGAGAATATTCAAAGGTTCGCATTACGTTCGAAGAATTTCTCTTGTGTTCTCTACATCTTTTTTTTCATCTTGTAACGATTCAATATTGACTATTTTTCGTGATGTTCGATGTAATTGTGTCGAGTTTTTAGCACGTCGACACTCCAGAACATCGCAAAAGGCGCGATCGCATGACAGCTATCATCGACAGTACTGACGCTTTGCCAGGAACAAACAGTTAGTTTCATTTTAACTTTTTCGTGATCATAGACCCACGGCCTCTGCATCTCTAACCCCTTGCGCGCTGCGTCTAACACAGGCATGCCGCTGTGTCTAAAATTGGCACGCTAGGGTTAGAAATACCGAGGAGATGGAGCAGACCGTCCAGAGTTGCTAGTTAGAGATGCGGAGGTGGTGCGTCCACGGTCCAGAAAGGGTCAAATGTCACTTTTGACCTTATCACTTTATCAAACCCGTATCAAAGTTTCCTCTATTCTGCGGGTCCTAACACTTCTTGCATTCGATTCGTCTTCTCGCAGTCATCGCATACTTGGGAATTTCTTCTTCATCAACGTCACAGATTATTAGTCAAGCACTCTTCTTGCACTTCTGAGGACAGCCAGGCTCAGATTTTTCTTGATGGCTGGACTTCCGTACGGTGTTCGTTATTCCCGAAAGGGTTGAGAGGTTGTGGGATCAGTTCCGCATCGAACACCAACGGTCACTCGGCCTTGATTCCAGCTCCCTCCCCTTCATCGTTTTATATCAATTCATACCTTGTCTTAATATAAATTTCTTATTGCTGTAACTTCAATCCTTGCAGCCTTGGAGTACAATGGCCAATCTAGAGGGAAATTATACCGGTGTAACTCCTGGTTATGCTGAACATTCGGCACCATTTTTTCAAAATGGAATGGATAGGTTGTTCTTGGCACTTTTTTTTGGTGTTCATGTTTTTTATGATTACATGATTCGATCCCTGAACCGTCATATGTTTTTGTTTCTATCTTCCTCGTTTTTTTCTTACTTTCCCTTCCTAGTGTGAACTTCGTCATGTATATGACTCATAAGGAAGATGCAAATGTTTTATTTGCGCTCTATCTGAATGGTAGCCAAGTCAGCAAAAGAGTGCGTGAGGCGCAGTGATTAGAGGTGCTCTACGACATGCACGTAGGTTAACTGATGGTCATGGTTTGACCCCGGGCCTGAGGCTCATCAAGCCTTCCATCTCTTCGGGGTCGATGGATTGGTATTAGATTTCTCTGGAAGAATAGCAGCACTGACTTGGAACATCAGTAGACTACCACGAGTTACTCAGCGTTAAGCCTGCAAAATGTGAACTTAACTTACATTCCGGATGAAATTCTCGCCCATTTGAAGTGCGTGAGTTCAGCACCGTAGTGCATTGCAATCACCTGCCTGGGTAGAGGTAGTAGAGTTGTTTTATTACACCTTTACTTTCGAATGTTTATATAGAACTCGTTCATAGCAATAATGGTCTGATAATGTGATGGCATGTTTTGAGCCTTTTTCTGAGGCTTTATCTGCTCGGAAACCTTTCTTAAAAGCTTTTGCAAGCAAGGAAGGGCTCTAAACATGTTATGAGATTGTCAGAAACACTACTTTTTATGGTAATATGTGTTTCACTAGATAACGGATGTGGATGCGATGGATTTTACACTCGCTTTCTGAGCATAAGTCCGACTACGCATATTACTCAACCTCCACAAGGACCTTCACAAATGCAATAGTACAAAAATGGACCATGCTATGTCGTAATCCTCAGAGCTGAAGCTCTGAAGCAATGGCGTTGATCAATTCATGAAATTGCACCGTGCATTATAATTTAATGAACGTCGTTGACATGATTAAATACATATTTGTCTTTTAAAAGATTCGCGGTGGCCTACCAATATATCAAATCAGTACTGCTATCATCCTGGACAAATGTGGCACCAATTCATCGATCCCGGAGGGATGGAAGGCTTGATGAGTCCTGAGCGCGGGATTGAACCACCGATCGTAGATTGATCGACCGCGTGTGTGTTACACGACTACATGCTTAATTATAGGCCTTTATATTAAGTGAAATGGGAAGACATTTTATCGAAAATACGAGGTTTTCTTCGTCTCAATAGAGGTTGAATAAAAAGACGATATATCTCAAGAGTTATGTTAAGTAACTACGATATATGTGGCTGTTTGATAAATCTCATCAAGTTGTTCAGAAGAGCTTATGCTGCTCCAAATTGGGCTTTTCAATATGGAATGGCATACCCGCAATGCGGTGAAGGTTCATCTGGATCGTTCCCAATGATGTGGCAAAGGCCGGGTGCCGGACATGGACTTTTACGGGCAGGTATTGGATGAAAACACTCTTTATTCTTTATTGATAAGCTTATGAATAGATCGAAGCATTGGTTATCCATCTTGAAGTTAATGAAAATCGATATTGTATATATTCTTGGTTCTGGCGTAACCCTATAGCGACCGTGGACCCACCTCCGCATCTCCAACGCCGAGCGTGGAGACGCAATGGATATATTATTATATCATTTCAATTGTGTCGTTATTGTTAGTTCCCTACTCATAATGCATAATATATTTATACATAACTTAACGTAGACAATAATGCAACTAATGCTTTTACACACTGAAGCTTAGCGATGAGTACGTGAGTCCACGGTCCAAGCGGGTTAACTCGTATGGAGTAGTTGCCTATTTTCGTTGGTGGCATCGTTAACTGAGCGTAACTATGCCGCTCGGTTGGACGAATTTTCTGTTATTCAATTGATTTTGGGTTCAAAATAGAAGCTTCAGCAAAAAAATTAAGATTGTGTATTTGTTTTAACTCAAAGAATTTCATGTTGGTATTGCTGGCAAGGCCCTGTAGCTTGTAACATTTTTTGCTGCCATCTTTGAGGTTTACATCGATTTAAGATCCAGAAAGTGAAGAGCTAAAATGCTTGTCCACATATGAGGGAATTTTTGAAATAGGATTACATAGTGAATAAAAGGAGTACATACTTTGAAAAGTTTATTGAAAATTTGCTCAGTCCCAAAGGATGCATGGAAGGTTTGATATGTTCTGAGCGTAGAACCGAACTGTTGACTCTGCGTTTGAGGATACTTCTATCCTCTGCGCTAACCACACCTCGTGTTATCGACACCTAACGTGTATGGTTCAAAATAAATATAGTACTTTGTTGCCCAAGTGAAAGGATTTGTAAATATAGAAGCAATAAATGAAATTAAGAGTGTATTTATAGCATTTTGATTCCAATTATCATTTTTAAACTTTAGTTGACTAGTTTTTTGTTACTGTGTGTTGGTTCCATAGCTAACAGAATTGAGTGGTGAGCAAAAAACGGCTTCATGCGGAAATCGAACCCGTGTTTCATCCTATCCGGAGACGCGTGCTCTATCATTACACCACGGAAGCACATCTGCGTCACCACTCATTCTTCAACATCTCTATGTTATCTATCAGCCACCAACCTTTTTGAGTTTCTGGTCGAGTATGCGATTTCGCTTTATAAACTCAGTTGAGCTGGCAGCCTTTGTCATAACTAATGCGAAATTTCTAGTATTTCAACTGCATTTTTCGCAATGTTATTATGTTTCATTAGTTATGACAATGGCTATCAGTTCAACTGGGTTCATAAAGCGAAATCGCATACTCGACCAAACCTGTCAAAAAGGTTAGTGGCTGATAGCTAACACAGAGATGTTGAAGAATGAGTGGTGATGCAAATGTCCCTCGGTGATGTAGTGGTAGAGCACTCGTCCCCGGATAGGATGAAACACGGGTTCGATTCCCGCCTGAGACCGTTTTTCGCTCACCACTCAATTCTCTTAGTTATATATGAAACATAATAACAATGCAAAAAATGAAGTGAAATACTAGAAATTTCGCGTTGGTTCTATAGTTAATCGTTTTTAAAAAATATGGTGGCAGAGCTCTTGTATATCTCCGAGATTTTGAAAAACTCGCCATTTTTTTTTTGATATTTCGATATTTTACTCAAAAAAATTCGGTGTTGAATTAACTGAGCTATTCTTATTGTACTTGTAATGTTGTTTTTTTTCGAGTAGAAAGCGATCTGATGCAATATCAGAAGTTTGGATGTAAAAGTACCTTCGTCGAATTGAGATCTTGCTCAAAACAATGTAATCTGACAGTATATCTTGAGTCTTTATAAAGTTTGTTATGGCACTTATTTTGTGCAAAATACGTGTTTCGGCCTTACAACCTCATCAGTTGCACGGTGCTTTTCGGTTCAACTAGTCCTGGAGGACATATCCTCTAAATAAAGGGAATCGAGGTCGAGCTATTTACACCCAACGTACGGTGAAAAAGTCACCGTGACGTTCTTTCAGAGTGATTGATTGTCGTTTACATACCGTACGGCTGTTCATGGGCATGTGTGACGATACTTTTCAGTCGACTATTTTGCATCGTATAAGTACCGTAACAGACCTCATAAAAGGCTCATATGTTATCGGATTATATTGCTTTGAGCGAGGTTTTGGAAATAGTCGATTGAAACGTATTGTTACATACGCTGTGTGATAGCCGTAAGCCATGCAGTCGACAATTAATCATTGAACGAACGTCACAGTGATTCTTTCACCGTACGCTGGGTATATACAGTTCGGCTTCGCTTTATCTATATAGATGTGCCCCCGTGGAACTGACTGAAACGATAGGCACCGTTCAACTGATGAGGTTGTAAGGCCGCAATTTGTGTATTGCACTATATACGTGCCATAACAGATCTCTTGAAAGGCTTGAGATATTTTATCTGTTTTGGAAATATTTAGCATTCTATGTTCCCGCCACGAAGTGGGTTTTTCTTTGGAATGCAGGAGAATCGACGTCCTTACAACGGTGACAAATCAACTGAGAAAAGAGGCGATGAACATAGGTACCAATTAGTTCACCATTTCAACTTCCATTCTAAGAAGCTGAAGCTTATTTTCTCATGAATCATCATTATCGTCGCATGGAAAGTAGTTTCAGAGGTGAATTGTTAAATCGTGCGCAGACCAGCGCTCATAGAGATGAAAACGTGGAACGGTGTTCTTCGCACATGAAGCAGGATATTCCAGCGAAAAAATCCAGGAGAATTAAAAGAAGAGGCAAAGTTAGTCTGCATGGTTTTTTTTATTTAGTCACATAGTAGCCTTATGATGTCATCTGTTGAGCTTCATGTTCTCAAAGCTATTTCCATTTTTAATGAGAGTTCGTGGCACAGTGGTTAGAGGTGCTCTGCGACACATACGTGATCGACCAATCTAATCTGACGCACGATCGTTCGATCTTGCGCCCGAGGCTCACCAGGCTTCCATTGGGATTCTGTGATTTGGTATCAGAGTTGTCTGGGAAAGCAGCACCACAAATTTGATATATTGACAGACCACTGCGAGTCATTGAAAAGGCCAGATATGCATTCAGTCACCTCAGACAATTCTTGATGAAGACGAACTCAGGAATTGATCAGTGCCGGGCGCTTTATCTTCAATACCTTTCTACTTCCATCTTTATATGCTTCGCTGATCAACCTCTTAACCTTTTTGGTGGATTACGAAGTTTCTTCCACCCAAAACTGAGCTGTCTAGTCTAAACTTTCGGCACATGTACTTCTGAACTCATTGATTTGCGTTTCACTTGTGAAGGCAAGTCAGTGTAGTGCAGTGATAACAGTGCATCTCCTTCTCTGTTATTTAATTGAAACACTGAGACCATTTTGTATTCCATAGATGGCTAATACAACACAGGTTTTCTACTGAGTAGTAAAATGAAAGTCTACCCTTCACGCTCATTAATTCATGGAAAAATTATCTGCCGCTTTAGTTTACTTCATTGAAAGAGGCTCTGGGTATTGAAGAGAGCAGTAGCATATCAGAAACGTTTGCCAGTTCAATATGCGGAAATGTCCGAGCCGTATTTTGAACGCTAGAATTTAGCAATGGCGATACCTTTTCGCTTTAATTCAACAATAAATCATCGATCTTCCAACGATCGTGCGTAGTGATTTTGTTTTGTACATGATTTACCATAGAATCATACATCTTCATTTGACTGTTTCTATAAAACTCACTCAAAAGCAATAGTCTAATAATACCCAGTGATGCAGAGTGATGTGCAAAACGCAGAAATAGTGATGGCAAAACGAGCGACAATAGTGCAACAGGTTAGTTACGCGCTCCCCGAAATGAATCAGATGCACGTTCGAGTTCCGCCTGATGCAAATTCATCACATCACTCGGTATGTCTGTAACATCGTATCACCGCCAAAAGCGGTAAAATAGAAACACCTCTGTTTTATCGTCCAATCTACTTATATAGAATTAGACAGGCCTGTTTCGCCTTACCAGGGCCATCGACGGTACGGTGCCTCTCAATCCAGCCGATCTCAGGGAGACATACCCTCACTCATAAAGGAATCGACGCCGAATAACAAATCGCCGCAAATCAGGTGATAAAATCACCCGACATTGCAGTGACCCATCAGTCGAACTCGTGGCCGGTAAAATGAATCATACCTCTTCATTCGGCTGCTTTTATAGACCTCGCTCAATAACATCAATAATCTGATAGTATAATAACTTGGATTTTATCACGTGACTTGCGATGATTTGTTATTCGACGTCGATTCCTTTGTAAGTGAGGGCATGTCTCCCTGGGGTCGGCTGAACCGAAGGGCATCGTACTACGATGAGCCTGGAACGGCGAAGCAAGCCTGTCTAATACCATACAAGTGCCATATCAAACCTCATAAAAGGGTCAAAACATGTAAACATAATATCAGCATAGAGTCAGTTTGAATTCCGCCTCGCCGTAGGAATTTTTGCCTCTCTAGTTGCTTCTCTTCCCATCTCTCCTAACCAAGAAGTGAACAGTGGAGCGACTCGAAAGACCGATTTTGCTTAAAACCTCGGCATCAGAAGATGTAGTGGACCTCACCTTCTTTGAACCCTACGCGGAACGTACCAATTAGTATTAGTGAACGTGGACATCGCGCTCCAATGACACTCTTCTTCAAGGCTATCATCGTCAAAGGATTATTGATTTTTACAAGTGGTGCAGTATCCACGGAGAATGACGTCATAGGTTTTCTCAATGTGGTTCCTTCGGAAGGCTTGTCGAAGCTCTTGGATTTCTACTTAGCATTTAATTGGATCTAAAGACTAGCCTTCTTCTGGGAACTATCTTCACTCTGACCTAAGCCGTGGCCTTGTGCTCAGGAACCGCCGTTCTTTCCGTGGTTTATGCATCAATTCATGAGCAAAAATTGTCTATACTACAAGGAATTAGTAGTTTCTACAGTTAAGTTGCAACTGTTCCCTGTCAGCGACAATTTTCACATGCTCTAGACTCATTACGGATTGTTTGAAACCTGTGCTTTGTAGTAGTTGTACACTTTGTATAATTACTAATGAAATACCACATTGGGTTGACAACTTGGTGACTGCAGATCTAAATGAGAAGTGAAGTCGGATTCACTTCGAAGTCTAATTTTATCGCCTTGCTCGGAAATTGAAGTTTAACGGGTTCTTTTCTGTTATCTGGCGACTAATAAGGAAACGAATGATCTCTCGCTGGACAAGAACTTTTCACAATAGTGTTAGTAGTCATTCGAAAGCTTAACTCTTTGGATACTGCGCCATGTGACCGTTTTGTGAAAAGATTTATTATGGCGCTGTAGCAAAAAAGAAAACACTTCCGTTTCACACACGCACATTCTCGCAGGATGGAGCTCTTTCCCCAATATGAAAAATTCTTGTCCAGCGAAAGGGGTCAGGTCTTCATTTGTGGCCACATAACAAAGAAGAACCTATTATTTATTCTTATGGCTCTCAATAACAAAATTATATGAGCGTCTGGGTCGTCAAGCCATTTCGAGTGGAAGGTCACCGGAACGAAACTGAGGAAATCAAATTTGGCAGTGCTTTTCTTCCAAGGCTTTCTTCCCTCATACGGCGTACAATTTCATGTATGACTGCGACACGTTTTTACCTTCTCTGAAATCATACAAATCATACAATAAAAGTGATAAAAACGCTAAATAACTTGTCGATACAATTTTTCACTATTCCAAGGTCGGAAATCTAAAAACGGGGTGTCAGTAAAGGTTAGGTGTTTCGGAAAGGTTCAACTTGTATCGAATTCATCTATGTTCCAAGGGGAAAAGCACATTTCTGTGAAAGAGAACATACTTCCAGCTGTTATATGCCTTCATTTCTTTCTTTTCCATTCATTTTTTGTAGTCATTCGATAGCTTAAGAAATGCCTATTCTCTTACTAAGTCTGCTATGTGAAATAACTGTTTTAGTACATTCCATTAACGAAAAAAAACATCACCTTTTGCAAGCAGAGTTCACGTTTTTGTTTTTTTATGTGGCTTTTCCTTAAATTGTGGGATTTTAGGAGAAAACGTCGCTGTTGTTTCTGCTACAGATAGCTTTATCGATGTCTCTTCTATCATCTTCCACCATTTACAGGCGACGAAATTCCCTGCAGTCACGATAAATATCCACATTTCATCAGAAAATTACCGTAACGTCATTGTAGCTACCGCGCTCCGCCGCGCGACGGCGCCGCGCAGGATTTCGACGTCGTTGTCTTCGTGTTAAATCATGAATAAAGTCTATCATCACAAAATACAAGTCTGCGAAGATTATGTGTTCCATCTGTAAAGTCGACCACACCGACTGCCGCACGAGCGACCAACGCGACGGCGCATGCCATAAACGGCGGTTCCCAAAGGGTTTAGCATCGGTCCTGCTACACAAGAACAGTCGTAGAGGTTATTATAAATCAAATGACAGCGTAGTGACTCGCCGATCAAGTAACTACGAAGTTCAAAGAAAATCGGCACATGTTTATGCCACTGAGTGATACGCTTGTTTTAGGTTGAAAATTGGCCTTAAATAAGGTATAGGACGAGGTTACTTGTGATTACGAACAAATCGTAATCTACGCTTATTTTTGGTCTTTGTGTTCAGTTGGAGCGCCAAAAATTTTGCAGTTTCGGATGAAGGTGAAATATGTCGATACGTAGTGATTGTGGAATAGATATTGCATGAACAGTCTTGTGTATACACGTTAGAAATGGATAAAGAATAGTTTCGGCGTTCATCGATCGCAATGAGATGCCTTATGCATTCGTCTTCAACTTTTCGCGTTGTTCGAAGTGATTGGATGCATATTTGGCCTTCACAATGACTCGCGCTGGCCTACAGATCTATCAAGTAAGTGATGCTATCCCACTAACAATTTTGGCATCAGTTCACCGATTTCGGGGGGATCGAAAACCTAGTGAGCCTTGAGCGCGAAATGCAACTATCAACCCCATCTGTGTCGCAGGACGCCTTTAACCACTGTGCCATATGCGTTAGTCATAGGAATACCTGAGGTTAATAGATGAGCTTGCTTTCATCTCTACTACTTGTCTCCAAAACTTGATTGAATATCGAGAGCTTGGAGGATATTCAAGAGGAGACTTAAAAATCAAAGTTAACTGAATTGAGAAAAGATAACAAAAATACATGTTTCAATTTTATCTATGTAGTGCATCGGCTGATTTGACTCATATATGATAAATATCAAGTGTGTGAAAACAGCGGACGATATTCCCCAACTAGACTAAACGTTGTCTTGAATGTGCTTCTTGTACTACTCAGTGAACGTAGCTCTTGCATTTCTGTATAGAAACAGTATAATTTTTTTGGTCTGAGTAGCTGCTGTAAAACTGCTCTTCTCATTCATTTATGTACCTGTTAATTTTCAGGGATCTTCTAAATCTACGTCCGATGAGAAAACGGGCACCTTGGAGAAAACAGACAAAAAAATCAAGAAAAAGAAGTCTCCTATTCAGACACCTTCATCGTCAGCCAAATGTGATACAGAGCATAAGGGTTAGTTCTTTTCTCAGTTTTTGTTTTGGGCTTTTTGTATCGTATTTAATCCATGTAGTCTCATTATTGTGAAAGTTTCCAGAGGTTACAATTTTTTTCAGGCAGTGTTGTCCAGGTAATGAAGCGGATACGTGGAGTTCCGCTTGGCGCTTCCATGAAGGATAAGACCAAGAAGTTGGCATTTGATTTCTCCTTCAAATACATTAGCTTGTGTTGATAGCATGTATCTTACTAAATCATTGCAGATGGGAACTGGTCGCTGTGAAGGGGAAGGCTTCATATCTTCGGAATCGAAGTCAGCGTATGCTAAAGGATCGTATGAACAAATATCGACTTGTAGATAGTAAAGGGTTAGAGGAGTTCTTTCGTTTTAAGTAGTTTATTTCAATCATACGGCTCCTTAAGGGTTGTGGTGGAAGGAACAAGTGAAGAAGAACCCTGTACATCGTCGAATATGCCTCGTTCTTTGTCATCAGGTACAAATGAAACTAGTCTTTCTCATCAGAGTTCCTATAAATCTGGAACCGCTTCGGAAACAGTGTCTAAAACTCAGCGGAAGCAGTACGATGGGAAAATTTCTGTGTAAGCCTTGTGACTTTTGTAGGCTCTCTTAATCTTTTCATTATCATTGAATATTACGCTTTGCATTTGGATTTGATTACCGATGAAGAACAACCTGATTATGATGCAAAAGACGATCTATACAGGTCTTCCACGCCGTCGGCGGTAGCCCCTTCCACATCGAGTACATCCTTTGCTCGCAGTTCTGTCTTGTCCTCAGGTAAGGGATCATTGGACATAACATCTTCCAGCGTCGGATACGTTGCGTCACGGGGCAGTTTTCCAGTAAGCACTCCAAGAGGCAGTGATAACGCTGTGTTAGCTTACGGAGATAGCCGAGGTTTATCGACAACGAATGTTGAGAGCATCAGGGTGGGTTTCCGTATGGACTGAATAACTTTTTTCTCAAAATAGCTTCAACGCATAGCGCCCGTTATACATCTATTCAATGTGTCTAATGCGGAAATAATGGCTACTCTCTAGTTTGAAGCAAGATATCACAGCTAAAAACACATTTTAGAGAGGAAACCACGACATCGCACGTTTAGCTTCCAACATATAAGTAAATATTCCACTAAAATGAAATCTGATTTTGAAAGCTCATGAATATACCTTGCATATCACTTGCTTCAAGACTTGTATATTTTTTTGTATATAGGACTGCTACTGCTCTTGCATCGAAATTCTTAGAATGAAAAAATTTCTCCCATGTCTCTTAAAGCATATTTAAGGTGGAGGGAATATGCGTGAGAAACAGTATGCGAATAAAGCGTTGGAGCATAGAGTAAACATTTGAATACATATAGTTGAGGAGGTTATGGTCGGGTGGCTAGTGATGCTCGGCACGGTTCTGCGCTGATCTGATCCCACCGCCTCCAACAATCTCCGGCAATCATGAAGGAACGCCACATGGAACATCCCGCTTGGCTATCTTCGAGATCACAAGGAGGCGTACTCGACCAGTATTATAAAACGTTGTTAAAGAATATGGTGTAGCTAAGCAAACGAGGGAACTAATTGAATTTTTGTTGAAACTCGCACGATGGGAAAAAATTTTGGTCGGGTCAATTAGAGTGATTAAGTGATAAGTACATATGTCGCAGCTTAAATAGATTAGAAGTCGTGAAGTCATCTTGCGATGTCAGAAAACTGGCTAACTTTGGTTGTTGTGTGTCGAATTCGCTGCTTATCATTCTGTCCTTTACTATCTTTATATTACTCTTCAGGATATTCAGCTCAAGAAAGCATCCGATGATTCCTCATCAGCATTGGATGGGAGAGACAAAAGAAGTGTTCACATTTCATCGGAATCTCCTCCAGGTTAATCATTTCTGAAATTACAATCCGTTAACTCGAAAATGCTTCTGCGTAAACACAAATTTCATTTGAATCTCAAGAGTTAGATGATATGATGTAGGAATAATGAGAACTAATGAGTAATTAGATGATTCGTATTAGTATTAGGTTTTCTCATAAGTTTTGGCACTAGAGTAGTGAACACCAAATTTTTTAGATAGGCACTGATTACTGTTAGTCATACGATGGCCCGAATCTCGCAATTTTCAACACTAAGAGTGGTTTTCAAAACGATCTATGTAGAGTGCCGTTAGATAAAAAAAGATAATCATCTTTCACTTAAAATAGTTAGATGGTCGCCTGTACTTTATAGAGGATTTATTCGGCAATGTTAAACAAAAAAATTCCTACACTCATGGAGCGATAAAACAAATTCTCCTCTGCAATTCTTACACAAAAAAAAACCTAAAATTCTTTGCGAAAAGGTGAAAAAATTTCTAAGTGAGCTGAATGCAGTGATTTCAACTCGAAACATAATAATCTATTTGCTTGAACGGCACTCTATACAGGTTGTTTCAAAATCGGTCTTTGCATCAAGCTGTCGAGATTGAAGCTATGGAATGACTGCCAGTAATCCATGTCTATTATTGAATTTGGTGTTTATTGTTGTAGTACAAAAAACTCATAGGAAGGTCTAATAGATGCTAAAGTGATAACCAAATTCCTCTGAGCAGCACCTCGTAGCACTTGCAAAGAAACATTTCTTACTGCTTTTAGCGTCCATGTCCTCCTGTAAGCTTGTACTTGTCGCGAACAGTAATGTTGCATTACAATCAAATACAAATTTCGGTTCTTCATAATTATAAGGGAACAAATGAAAATCCGACCTCATTTGGAGGAGGAGAAGTTTTCATAGGAGTGTTGGTAACAATTCGAAAACGGAGACTTCAGGCTACCGCTTCACGTCGCCGGTTTTCGAAACCTTTTTTGACGTTGCTACAGGAGGAGAATTCTTGCCTAAAAGATGCGCATATTGCTCGCCGCCCAGAGCTCCTTCTTTGAAGTATTAGTAATCATTCGATAGCATAATCGTTTCTGATGCTAACGGTGTGCTTATATCCTGAAAATACCGTTTCTCCGAAACGCAGCAGGTAAAATTAGTTGGGTTGCCATGTGCGAGAAGGTGGCCTTTGGCTACTCGCGACCGACTGGCGGAGGCGTCCATGTGAACAGCTGCCAACGCGAGGATCTATTGATCTCATAAAATGAAGGTGCGTTTCAAAGCGTATGAACTGTGGAGGAAATCTTTAGCATCAGTCAGTCGTTTGATCTGGAGATCACACTCCACATGTGTAACGCGAAATGAGGCAGGTCACTTGGACTGCACGCAAATCATGAGTTAGGTCAAGGCTCTTAGTCTCCATTGTAATCTAATTTTGTGGAGTGATGTGCAAGAACATTTGCGTCAGCCGATCACCGTAAGAGGCGGTGAAATAATAAGAATTCTGATTGATTGTTGATACGCAATATCTTTCAACATAAGTGGGTTCAATGTCGATTGTGGATGCCCCGCAAGACCGTAGACGGTTGGCTGTTGACAGATAACGCGTTGTAGCGTAAAAAAAAGAGTGCTGTGCAAAACGAGCGTCGGTGGTGCAACGGTTCAGCACACGCTCCTGGAAAGAGTGAGATCGGAGTTCGTATCCCGGCTAACGCAAATGTTTTTCAACAATACTCCACAATATTGGGTATATATTAAGACCATACCACTGCAAGAGGTCAGATAAAGAGATTTCTTTTATTTTGATTAGGTGATAGTGCCTTCGAGTCACTGTTGAAAGCATTTAGGAAGTTCTGGCGTGCTGAATTCCAGCAGAGAGATCATAGTGATGACTAATGTCCGAATTTATGGCAAAATAAAAGTATTTGAAGTCTATTTGTATCAGAGTCATACGTTTCCCCTGGTGCTTTCTGTTGCCAGTGCTTTTTCGATCCTATGAATGCGTAGAGAAGTGTTCTGTTAGCGAAGTGTTGCGCCAGAGTCACGTTACCGCTACAACCACAGCGACGTGAATGGCCACCGATCGTTCTTTCTCATACATCGAGTTCATTTTGTTTTACTTATTGCGTTGCAGAGAAGCGGTCTCTTCAGGATATAAGCACAGCATTGGGGTCCGGAACTATTACACTATCTCACGATTACTAGAAGTCCAAAGAAAGAGCTCTTTTCGGCGATAAATATGCGCTAGTTTTGCGTGGAGAACAGAGCGTTATTAAAGGATGTTTCGAAAAACCGGCATCGTGCGGCGGTGTCCTGAAGCCTTGGCTTTCGAATGGTTACCAACACTCCTATGAAAAGTGAATTTTGCTCTTTGTTTGACGAAAGGTTGATTGCTATCGGTCGGATGTTCTTTGGTATATCCAGTATATGCGGACTGACTTGAATTTTAGGCGATTACAAGGCGGTATTTCGGCTTAGGTTATCGTCCAGGCTGAGTCTCCAACTGCATTTTTCCGAAGGCATCATCGTTGTTGATTATTTTTTCTGACTGATAATGAAAACCGCTGATTCATCTCCTAACCCTCACGGATTGGCGATTAATAGTTGGTGATATTGATATTCGTATGGCACGTAAAATGATGGGAAATGATGACCAATATAAGCAATAGCTCAATCTAGGACACATCGGGAATGGTAACAGATAAATGCAAAGCACCTTGAAATGATTTTCATCATTTGATTGACGTTTGCTGACATTTTTACTCCTAATTTCCTGTAATACAATCGCGTAGAAATTGACGTAATCGCAGCTCAATGTTGAGCGTGAAAAATTACATTCCGAGTGATTTTCCTGACAGTAAAAATACAGAAAGGGGAGCGCACTCGGCGTTTTGGTGTAGTCATCTTACCTGCAGTCATCTTATTTCGACTTAATCCCTATGAAACCCGACAATGTAGATGTCAGCATCTAATGTTTATGATAACACACTGGTGGTTGTACTATTTGGGTTTTCTCCCTCTTTAACGAGGCACAGTTCATGCATGTAACGAATGTTAGAGATGCCTTGCGAAGTTCAAGTGATTACTGCATTGCTGCCATTTTGTACTTCAAGTAAAATTAACTCTGAAATCATCCAGAGTTGACAGTGTTGGTGTACCAGTTATCCTTCGATACTCACGAGCCAAATGTGCATGTAGTAGCCTCAGCGTTGATTTTGGGGAATCGATTGGTTGGCTTTTCCTGAGGAATTGTTCGACGCCAAATGCTCTTCTTCATTCATACTTAGAAAAGCCTCGATAGAGCATAATTGTAGCATTACCACAGTTGACGTTAACTGCTATGGATCGTAGCGAGTTTCGTTTCTCCGTTACTATGTTTCAAACAGGACGGCGTTACTTCGTGGTATTGACATTTTGATGTTGGTTTGCTATTAACTGGGTAAGAATGCTCCGCTTTCTAGAAAGTCTATTTTCGATACCGGAGCTATGTTGAGGCGGTGATCTCCCATATAAAAATTGAGTCAATGAAAAGGATGAACAAAAACTGTCTTATAAAATGACAAAGATTCTAGGTTTTGTAGTGAATCCTTCAGTAGCTGTTGAGAGTCGTTCAGTAACAAGTCGCGCGGACTCAACGTCTCTTGGAAATGTTACCAATCCGCCATGCCTTTTGACAGTGAAGGTACAGTATTTTTCAATCCGTTATGACCAGTAAATGTTCTAATAGCAGTCTTCTATTTTTTTACTCAATTTTTCCCATTGACATTAGATGAAGTTTTTCTACGCACTTTGATGCAGTCATTATATCCCACATTCTTAATGACTTTCAACTAAAGTGTGCAAACAGCACTTTCGTATTCACTTAGAGGATGCTGGATGAATCTTGTCATTTTGAATGGATTTTAAATGCGAACTTTCCATAAATGGCTTTTCGAATTTTTTAAACAAGGTGTTAGTCGGCTAATGAAAAACAAGAAAGTAAGACCACCGCGCAGTTTTGATAGCGCGGCAAAATTTACGCGTCACCTTGTGAGCGGTTTATCGCTGAGCAGGTAATATATTTTTATTGCGCTTAAAAATGTTAAATTGGGCAACACTGGTCCTTTTCATAGGTGAATTATTGCATGAACAGCCACGGGCTCTATATGAACGAAAAGAAACACACTGTGCTTCATATTTTCTTTTTTTTTCTAATATGCTCATGGTGTTTGTTCGGAACTTTTTGCTTCAGGAAGAACCTACAGAAAGTCCTCCACCGGTTGTCCTTCCGAGTCCACCCCACATTGATCGAACGGTGAGAAGTTCTAATAGTTAGCAAGTGTCTGATAAATATTTCTGAGCCATGCATGTGGTCTGTTTTGAATACTTATCCAGTGCAATACACGTTTTTCGATCTTGTAGCCTCGTCAGTTGCACGGTGCTTTTCGTTATGAAGTGTATTTGATCAGTTCTGATTTACTTTCAATATCATTATGAAGCTTATATATTTAAGGTTTCTTGTCCAACTACTGCTGCTGAAGGCAACATCGCCGGTGAGAAAGTAGGTGATTTTTTCTCGTTTTTGAATATTATTGAATAATGACACTCGGCTTTGCAGGAACGTGAAGAATTTTGGATGTTAGGCATTGCTGAAATGAAAAAAGGGCAAGAAATTCATGCAGCGAGGTTGAAAATTGAGAATCTACAGAAGGCTTTGATTGAAGCGACTTCTGATCTTGGAAGGGTACGTTTTTGATCATTGTGTTATAGCAGTAGGTTATTGTGGACATATGTTTATGAGATTGATCATTCAATTTTCCTCTATGTGTTAGTCAATCTGAATTATAAGAAGTAAAATCATCTGTTCTCAAATTTATGTAGAAAGTGTGTGTTTTCTATAAAGTCGTTACTTCTTCTACGAACTCTCTTTTGCTCCAAATAAAACTTGCAATGATTGATATTTTTTCTTGCAAAACCGATACTCAACGTGTTAGCAGTTTCTTCCTGAGAGCCATTTAGAGACAAGTTGCTGATATATCTCTCGTATAAATACCTTATTGACTCTGAGGAATGTGAATTGTGTTAGCCATCAATTTTGAAGAGAGAAATATCAGTTTCATGCAAGTTTTGTTCAAGGAAAGGAACGGTTCTACAATGTTTTTGATTACTTAGGTTTAATGGAGATTAGTTATTGAAAATGTCACAAAGCCGTCCATATTCACCCGACTTTGTTGTTTTTCAACACAGCATATTGAGCCATGAGAAAATTTGAGGTTCGGGCAATATTTTTTCCATATTAAAGCAAACATTCCAGATAGAAGTTGAAATGAATGAGATTCTTCGTCGCAAATCTGAGCTTCTTGGCATATCTGTTCCCGATAACTTTGCGTGAAAACCCAAATTTCCCTTTTTTGTGAATTTCTTTCTGAAATTTATTTGTAACGGCAATTATTAGTATTGCCAATTGGTGACAGAATTATACTATTAGTTATCCCGATTTTTATCTCAATTGATCTGTATTTCCTTGATGAACCGGTTTTAGTGCAATGTGTTTCACTTGTCTGTCCATATGTTTCCCACAAAATGTAAGAAGTTTAAATTGTTACAGTATGTTGATTCACATTATGTTTTCTTATGTTTGGAAATTGACTTTTATACAAACAACATCAGGCTACTGCTATATTGATTCGTGTACACGATTGTTCTTATTCGTAATCTTTCTTACTGGTTTATTTATTGCACAAATCTTTCAATCTTCTCTATGTGTTGTGTTCTGTGGAAATTGAAGTTTGGCAAATTCACTGTTGTATTAGGTGCCCACTCCGAAATGTATTTTGCTTCAAGCTTCGTCTTTATGTTTTACGGGCTGCTATGTATGTCTTATCCGAAATAAATCATGAGGTTTCTTCTATTTGTTTGATTACGGCCATAATATATGTGTGTTATTCCTCCAATTAATTCTACCGCTCGCTAGAAATTTGATGGGTTAGTTTCTTTGAGCAGTGTGTCACAGTTTATTCATGGGTATATCGTGATTTCGGTAGTGAGATTGCTTGATGCCACGCTTATTCGTCCAGAGTGTTCATGCATGTGACTCATCCATGCTTCCTTGAGTGACTATGGAAAGCTAGCTTGTGTAATCAAACTCTCGTTGAATGTTATCTGCGAGAATAACAGCCTACTACATTTCAGGTTAAAACAGTTTCTTTTTTGTGCTAGTGTAACACTTTTCGTTGTTCTTGCGTAACACGATGGTCCTTATCAACGATCCAGGTGAGCACGAGTATTAGAGGAAGAATGAGTAATTTTTCAGTGGCGTATCACGGCTAGTTCTTTTACTTTCTTATGAAAATTGAAGAATGGCCGTTCATGGAGAGTTTAGTAGGTGGAGTTCTGGCAGATATACTAGGTTAAAAAATGTGCAGTGGAACAACTTCCTCGTTCTCTGTTTTTTCTCACTCGTAATCTCTGATACTGAGAAATTTAGTGTATATAGTTTAGGGGTAGGTGAAGTTCTGGCAGATATACCAGGTTAGAAAATGTGCAATGAAACAACTTCCTCGTTCTCTGTTTTTTCTCACTCGTAATCTCTGATACTGAGAAATGTGCTGTGCATTGATGATGGAACAGTTTACAATTAATTCTTTGATTTCACGAAAATCGTTATACTTTTGATTTCAACCCACAAAGCTTAGTGATGATGCGAGGTTCATAGTCGAGTTTGAGATCGGCTAAGGAGTGTTACACAAAACCGTTTTCAGCTTTAAGCGTGCCGCTGTTTTTCAACAATCTGTACAATGTTTGATGATTGGAGGATCTGCAATTTTCGAGCTTAACAGACGCAAAAGAAAGCTGTGCGAGTTCAAGTTCTTCTTGCATTCAATTCTTTCCATCGCACCCATTATCATCAAACGCTTATGGGACCTTTTTCGTATGTTGTCTGATAATTGATATCTTCTCTTTGAACTGCATTAATGCTGATCTAGTCGACTCTCCTGGAGTCTTGCAACAGCCGAGTTAGGGCGCTTTACTTGGCAGCAAAATGTCCTCAGAGTTGTTCTCAGACAAATCTGGTACCAGTTATACCATTACTATATGTTCCTAGACTACTGAGATCTGAAGGAACCAAATTTGAGGATGACCACAGTGATTTTTATGATAAATTCAGCAGCAACTGCTGTAACAGGTCTATTGCGCTAACTACCGTCGCTCACTTGTATCAGTCTAGTGTGACCATACAGTTTTTTGTTTAATTCACAAGGTGAGTACAGTTTGAGGCATTTGGCCAATAATAGGAACTGATCTCTAGTGAGACGAACAGTTAGGGACTACAATCAAAGTTGCGCGGAGACGCTTAAGCTCTGCTATATCCATGTTACGAGGAAAATCAACTCGACCAGCATTTCACGACACATATGAAGAGAGAACGAAATTTTCAAGTAGTAATCAGTTAAAACGAGAAGTGAAACGTACAGAAAATCTTTGGGAAAATGAATGCAACGAAACGACTAGAATACAGTGATCGGATCTTCACAATAGATGTCATCTAGCTAAGTAAATCATGAGTGGTCCTTCATTTCGCCTTATTCCATTTATCATGTGAAATTTCTAACGATTGTTATGTCGACCGGCCTGCCACACCTTAAGGGCAGCATTCTCAAACTTCTATAATTGAACCTCTATGTTAATAATTTTGACACAACACAGAACGTCAACGACTGTACGGACAGCGATAAATACATCTTGAATAGTATGTAAAGTTCGTAATTTTTGGTCGCATATGAGTGGATCGGTAAATGCTCAAGTTTTGCTACATAAATAAGAAGACTAGAAGACCATGAAGCCGTAGAACATTCAGACAATCGGTGGACGAAAGAATAAGTGAAGTTGTCTTCCAGTAAAGTTAAGGCTTTCGCGTGTTCTCATGGAGCGTTGTAGAACACGAGAGATACGATGAACTTATCATTGAAGAGCCAACAATTTAGTGTTACCTCGTGGAATAAATATGGAAGAAGGACTTGGATAGTAAGCAATTGAATGGATTAAATACCTTACGTAAAGCCTTCAAAGGATTGTGAAGAGAGAAAGAGAGAGAGACTACATTAAGACTACGAAGCGTTATACAATTAAGTGTTATAATAGTAGTGATAAATAAATCAGTAATAATAATGAATAAATATGAAAAAATCAGTCTCCTTAATTGATTCTATAAAGTGACTTGTTAGCTTTTCAATAATAGGTTTATTCTCTCTTGTGTTTTATAACACTCGAATGCACGCAAAAGCTCTAACGTGAGCAGAGTGCAATCCCTTATTTGTTTTTTCATCATCGTCTGCTCAAGTAATGTTTTCACAGGTTTACCATCTTCTAGCCTTTCAAATATGTAGTAGAACTCTAGCGTTGAATCCGTCCACTCCTATAGTATCCCAAATCCCAGTCATACGTTACGAATCTTATATATCAATCATATTGTGATTATCAATAGTAACGTTCAGTTACACAAGTTTGAGGTTACAATCTCTATGTGACATCGATCGGATATTTTAATCACTACAAATCGTACGTATCTTGTAGGTGTCTTGCAACTCATATTCACTTTATCTCGAAGGCAAACTTTCCTAAGAGAAGACTGATACCAATTTCGCCACCGTAAGGAGAGAAGGCCTGACAGTCTCCATACAGTCCACATAACAATACGTAACTCTATCTCAATAACATTAAGAAGAACTGATCGGACCAACATTCTCAGCGAAGACGCGTGCAGTAGGCGACCTCAAGTTCAAATCTCAAGCATCATGTGAGTCAAATGCGAAAGATAAGATCATCGTGAATGATGAATGTGAGTAAAAGAATCGAGTTTGAGAAGTGCTGGCAGTGCAGAGTGGATGTGAAGACGAGTCACGTGAAATAAAAATAGAAAAATATCGACCTATTCATGGATTAATATCGAATTTAGTAAATTTAGTATAAATAAATTTTTTCATATGTCTTGACGATTTGTTCTCGAGTGCCATAGTATAATGTATCATTGCGAGCCCCATTCTATGCCTTTTTTAAGTCAAAATTGCAATTTTAAAAAGTCTACTTTTATGACTTCAAACTCTGGCGTGGGCAACATAAACAGATGGAAATGTTGATGGGAACTGTGATGACAGATGTCGATGAGTGGGTCACAGACGTGCCTCTGTTATTGAGGAGGACGATTCGAAGGGTTTCCTGAAAGCAAATACGTGCGCAATATTCAATTTCTATCAATAACGTTCACTTTGGTCTGACATATGTCACTTTGAAGGCATGCGTTGAGATCCTGCATTGAATTCCAAGTCAGATATTTTTATTACTCAATCAAATTTCACATATTCCATGTTGTACAGTTTGCAGCACTTCTTGCATTCGATTCGTTTTCTCGTATACATCAGCCACTAAGGTCTTCAAACTTTTTCACGTTGAGCGGCTGCTATTTGGAGATTTTTCTTCTTCGTCACAAGTGCCGTTGAATAATGGTCAAGATGAATATCCCTGAAGTCCTGAGACTGCTGCGCTGACGGTTCCCACTAGTATTCCAGCTAGCAATATGGTAACCTTAAATGGATAAAGGCTTGGTGAACTCAGGGGTGTATGAATTCAGCTCTTGAGTGTGCCGAGCTGTTCGCATAACAAGCAGTATCATTAGCAATGTGCCTCCCACATACAAGTATACACGAGGATATGAGGTGAGCAGCCGTCTGTGTAATGCAGTTATTAAGGTGCCCCGCAGCATACACATAATAGTTGGTTAGTCCCATCCACAGGACTCACCAAGCCTGTTATCCCTCCGGATTTAGCGAATTGTATACCGCATGGGACGATTGAACTACTGGCGTATTATATCGGGACTCCGTCTAAATAATGGGTGATTCAACGGAACACCTACCCACGTGGACTTCTATTGAAGATCCCGATATGTTTGCTTTCCGCGCCAACACTAGTGTAGAATTTGTGGAAGTTATGAAATGGCTGAATGAAAGACCACTGTTTTTTCCCTTCTTAAATCTTCGCAGTAGCATGTATGTCGTTCAGTGATAAACACATGACCGTGGTTCAATTCTGATCTCCTTTAACTCATTCTCCCATCCCTTTCAAGGTCAGAAAATCGCTAGCAAACTTCTCTGAGAAACGTTTTCGATCCACAAAATCTGGTGTATTAACTGATGGAAGTGTCTCATCGCTATCAGGGTTTTAATGGAGAATCTAGTCTGTCGCCATCAAACGTTATCTATGACAGCAAAACTCCTCAAACAGTGGCTGAACTCCCACGTAAATCCGTAAGAGTTCGAGAATGTTGGATGCGAAGAGGCATTATGAACGGGAGAAAGCTGAAATTTGCTCAATATTTGATATGTTGCCTAACGGAATAGAAGAATAAAGTATCTTGTTTAAATAGAAAATTTTTGCTCTAGCGTGGACTGCTTTCATTGATCTCGAGAAAAAGGCACTTCAGCACTGTGTGGTACTTTATGATCCGCAGTGAGTGAATTCGTATCTGGCCTACGTAATGGCTTGCTGAGGATTCACATTGTAAGGTGTCAAAGAAGTCTGGTATCAATTAGGTGGTCGTGGGTTGATGAGGGCTTAGATCGGGTTGTAGGATTCAATAATGACGACATTGCTGGGGTGCCCTGACCCTGCGTTATACACCTTCACAGATACATATGGATAGAAAACATCGTACATTCGTGAGTAAACAAACATAAGCACACTAGTCCTTGACGTTATTTTGTTTGTACGATATTTCAGACACCTCTGGATCATCGGCAATGGGTGATGTATATGCGAATAGACAACACTCATTAGTGCAGCCACTGCTTACCGATTTCTACCAGGTTGGTGGGTAATCTAACTTGAGATGCAAGGAAATATGTGTCAATGCACCTCGAAGGAAAATTTTAGTATATTTAGAATAAAATTTCGTCTCCTTACACCGTGTTATTGTTTTGAGCGAGGTTTATATGAACAGTTTATAGTAAAGGTATAACTCATTCTCTCAGCCAAATGCGTTCGACTGTTGGTCAGTGCAATGTCGGGTGAATTGATCACTCGACATGCAGTGATTGAACAATTCGGCGTTGATTCTTTCATAAGGAGGGATATGTCCCCTGCAAAGGATTGGCTGAACCGAAACGCATCGTGCTACTGTTGAGCCTGTAAAGGCGAACACGAGTCTAGCACTATATAAATGCCATACCAGATCTCACAAAAGGCTCAAAATATGTTATCAGGCTATCAACCTGTTTAAAGTTTATGTTGTGCATATTTTTTATTTACTCAATATAAACGAAATCCATAATCGATATAATGTCGAGTTTTCTTTTCACGGCAGTGCTTAGCGACCTTTCGCGAGTTTTTGTGCAGTGTATGGAGGACTGTGTGTTATGGTAATTTTGAGGTTTCGCTAGAGCGGTTGGATTCATGGAAGCTCAACACGAATGCGAGTTTTGTGCACTCTTAATGCCATCTAGTCGGTAGTCATACTGTACATAGAAAATGCAGACGGTTTTTCCTCACGATCATTGAATTTTTAGTGGTAGTTGACTTGAAAAACGCAAGATCGAACCATCGATCACGTGTAGCAACACAGGGCATCTTTGACCACGGGAAGTTATTGTAAAGACCAGATTGTGTTCAATTGCCATTGCTTAATGAAGCCCAAACGAGGAGCATCTCCGAAGGAATTGATCAGCGCCGAGAGCCTTATCCCTTTGTCCTTTAGAGTCGACTTGAAACGGAGAGACTGCTTCGTGTGGATGCACACAAGCAACACTATATTAAATTGCTTGCGGAAGACTGACTCGTATGGAGAAGAGAACGAATAGTTTCAGAAAACAGCAATTGTTCAGTGCATGAAAAGATTCATTGGTTTCTGTTTTCAAATGGGAATTGTTGAACTATCACGAATGGAAAGCCCTGGACGGTAAATTAGGTTATAATTTGCTGAAACCTGTATACGTATTTACCAAAGTCTGTACAATCGCTCTGAAACGTGCCGACATGTATGTACCGAAATCAGAGGTCGTGGAAAGGTTAAAGGTCACATCACATTTAAACTTTTCTAAAAAATCTCCCTCATCCATGTTTTACAAACAAATCACATCCAAACCCTCTTCGAGGTTCGTGTTTTTAGTCCTTGATGATCTCTGTAATGGCTGTACTTTGCTTTATAGATAACTATGTGTTATGGCTATTGGCTTGCTGGAAAGCACGATGAATCCGCAGTTTTTGATCTTTTCTTCAGGTGAGCACGTCAATTTATGCTATAAAGTCCCCCCTTGTTAAGGATCTAGCTATTATTTTTAGGGAAAATCCGTTTCATGGAGAATTTACAATATTTGCTGGTTTTGAAGAGTGTCTTCGATTTGTCGAGAATTTCAGGTTCAACAATAGCGGTCGGTTTCGAAACTATTGGTTAACTGATCTTGTTTACTGTACTAATGTGTTTACTGCTTCAGATATAGAATTCATCAGAGAGATCCTCTCCGAGGATTGCGACCCTGATTTCCTTCAGTATCTTACTCATCTTGATTGTAGCAAGTTGAAAATCAAAGCAATTCCTGAAGGTTTATTTCTAATTCGATACTGTTCTATTATGGCGGGGCCATTTCGACCCCTTGTAAAAAACATATATCCTAGTCTTTTTTGAAGGTTTAAATAGTCGTTCGATAGCACAAATCAAACCAATTTGAACGGTTTATCTTTTCTTCGGAAAAGCCTCCTTATTTCGTTGAGAGAGCAAAAATGAAGTTTTGTTTTTCATTGAAAGACTTCTCGCTGATCAAAGTTTTTCCTTTGGAGTTTCACTAACCAATCGATAGATCAAATTTTTAGGAATTCCAATGATTTACTTGTTTTTTATGATGAACCTAGTATTACGCTGTAAAAGCCAAAAGAAGATTGGGTCTTGCAAAAAATGGATCATTTAAACCATCCTCTCATCACTTCGATTCATTGCGATTAATGTAATTTTGATAGTTTCTAATGTTTAAATAGTCAGTTGATAGCTTAAATCAAAGGAATTTGAATGGAGTATTTTTACTTCCAAAAATACCTTGTTATTGCGCTTACAGAGCACAAATGATATTTTCTTTCTCATTGAAAGATTTTCCGTTGACCACAGCCTCTCTATTGTAGTTTTAAGAAGAGATGATAGGTCATTCATATGAATCAAAGGAGAATCGGGTTTTCACGCTCAATGCTTTTTTTCCAGTTTTGCGAAGCGCAGTCATTTTGGCTGTTACAGCATGATACGTGGTCGATAGCTAAAAGCGATAAATTTCCAAAATTCCTGCATCTAATCTGCCGACTAATTAGTAAAACTCCGGAGGAAAAGCTTTGGTCAGCCAGAAACGTTTGAATGAGAAACAGAATATTATTTCTGCACTTTTAGCGCAATAACAAGGCCTTTTTGGAAATAATATAGCATAATAGATTATTACCTAGTAGATTAGAACAGTACCCTTAATTCTTCCTTTTTATCCGAACTTTTCTATACTAAGCTTGTTTTAAGGATCAGTCGTTTTTCCAAGAGTTCCTCTCATAACGGTAGATGGGCCTTTAGCGGTTTGTCAGCTAATGGAATCGACTTTTCTCAATCTGGTTAATTTTGCATCGCTTGTTGCCACAAACGCATCCCGTTTCAGACAGGTACTTTCAATTTAATCACTATTTTTTTTGTTCCTCATGTCCTCAGTTTTACGCTACATAACTGAAGGCTGCTGGTGATAAAGTACAATTACTTGAGTTTGGACTTCGACGAGCTCAAGGACCGAATGGTGCTATCTCTGCTAGCAGATACTGCTATATTGGGGGTCATTATCAATTATTGTGGTGCAATGAACTTGATAGAATTTCAGTATTTAGGGTTTGATGGGACCAGCAATGTGTTGGCTGGCAGGCTTTTTGGAATCCCACTTAGAGGCACCCACGCTCACAGTTTTATCTGCTCTTTTGCCTCTGATGATGACCTACAAGTGCGATTTTTGAGAAGTATGGACGGATCTGTTGAAGAGGACCTGTACTCGCTGAGCAAAGAGAAGAGACACTGGATGATGGAGAAGGTGAGTGGGGTACATTATCTAAAAAAAAAAATCACATCAAGAGTCGTCCGTTTTTGAAGTTATTTGAAATCATGTCAAGCGTGAAACAGTTGTTCTTGCTCAGATCCCTTCATATGGTACTTTACGTGACAAAGCGTGCTGTTTCAAAAACGACAGTTTTTCAGGCTGAGTGGGGTGTCTTAGAATCAGAAGTGAATGATGGAGAACTGGCTGCATTCGTTGCATACGCAATCGCATTTCCAACTTCAAGTATTTTTCTGATCGACACCTATGATGTTTTAAGGTTTTTCTGTACTGCTGAGAGATTTCCTCTTCTTACTAATCTCTTCCTTCATTTATAGAAGTGGAGTTATCAACTTTGTCGCTGTTACTTTGGCGCTTTTCGAGCTTGGCTATAGGTCCGTGGGGTGTCGAATAGATAGTGGTGATCTGGCCTATCTGTCGAAACAAGTTCGCAGTCGGTTACGAATGGTTGCTGAATTGTGAGTATTTTCTACACGCATCCATACTCATGGTAACTTAACATTATATTGACATAATCTCTAGCTTCTAATGTTTAAGAGAGGTGACTCTTCATTGGATAAAGTTTCTCAAGATTGTCGCCTCGAACGATATTAATGAGGAAACAATTATATCGCTCAACCAGCAGTCGGTTAGTGACACCATGTATCTATAAGAATAAGTCTTTTATCAAGTATTTGCGTGCTAAAATCTCTTTTGAAACATTCATCACAGTATGTACTTTATAGAGCCCATGGTGTCTAAATTTTTCGCGCCGCCTGAGCACAGGCTTCAGTATAGATTCTCGTTCAATTAGCTTTTCGAAGCTACTTTCAGGTCTTTCGAGACCTTTGCAGGTTTTTTCCTATTTTGGGGACTTGTTAAATAAGAGCGATTCTGATAAATTAGTTCACCAAGTTTTTACTCATTGCTAAATAAATGTTGATTTCAACACGATGATCAGCCACGCTGTAATTACTTGGTCGTCGAAGAGTTAATAATCACCTAATGGTAAATCTATTTGAATCTTCCCGAACATAGGTAACAAAAGCGTGTTCGAAATTCGATAATTTTATTCCAATTCAACACTTTCAGCATGAAATCAACTCCTTTGGAATTGGCACTCATCTTGTTACATGTCAGAAACAACCAGCTCTTGGCTGTGTGTACAAGGTATGACTAATCGTAAGTATAATTGAAATTGATGTCTAATGATCTATTTTTTCTTCAATCAAAAACTTATACCTTCATTTGGTTGCGTTATCTGGACACCCAAGAATTAAACTAAGTCAAGAGATGTCAAAGATAACAATCCCTGGGCAGAAGAAGAGCTTTCGACTCTATGGAAAATCTGGCTTCTGTATTCTGGACTTGATAGTGCTTGAAGAAGAAGAAGATCCTGTGTCTAATAAGCCGATTCTCTGTCGACATCCATTTGAGGTAAATTTACAGTATGCATAAACTAAATCCATATATGTGTCTCAGTCACTAAGGCTGAAATTGGACGACTTTTGTTTGAAGTTTCTCTTTTCCATACGAAGTTCCTTGCTCATGAATTCATTCCTCTCGGGTCAGGAAATAGGTGTCACACTTGTATGGGAAATGTTCGCTCTCTGTGAATCAAAGACTAACGCTCTAGTCCGATTATATCTCAGGACTTTTGAGATGGTCGACGCAAGCAGCATGTAACGACTCACACGGCGAAAGGAATATCCTCAAGCAAAACCCGAGCTTACACACGAAGAGATCTTTGTAGGTGACGGATGTGAGAAAATGAAAATGCAGCATTTACCGAAATCCGCAGAGTAAACGTAAGAGACGGACCGCATGAAATTGATGAAACAATAAATTCAGTATTCAATATTGAAAAAGTATAGACCATTTGAGAGGTGTATGAAATTATTCAAAATTATTACCGATCTTGTATTGTAAAATTTCTGGCGAAATCTTTACATCTACTCTCACGCTTTTATCTTGCCTGAATTTGCCACAATATGCAAGCGGAGTTGATTTCTTCTATCTTCGACTTTTTCAAATTCACAGTGACTTTTGTCTATGATGCGGTCAACATGCAGCCAAAAAGACTAAAACCCGCCTTAGAGGCCGCCAAACAAAATTTGGCGTTGTCGGGAATGTATCAAGTATTCTGCAAAAGTGACATGAGCTATAGAGGTTTGCCTCAATCCTAATGACCTAATTATTCTGACGGTCTGCTTAAAGCCATGCGACAGGGAACAGTCACAACCACAAATAAGTACCGTATCTCATTGACTACGAGAAAGTGGGAACTCGTTGAAAGCCTCACAGCTTTGTCGAACACGATTATTCGCTCAAGTCAGCATCTTTGGATCGTTGCTGTTTCCGCTACATGTGCAAACTTTTTGAAGAAGATCAAAAACGAAAGCAGCGTTACATTAAATGAATGAAACCAGTATTGTAAATGTGAATGAAATTGTCAAAAGCTTATATTCCAACCTAACACAATTGTTTGCTTGAGTTTTTAGTAATAATGTCACATACAGGAATCGAAAAGAGCTTTGGTGGTACCCAGTAATGTCGAAGCGCTGCAGGATCTTTTTTGGTCCGACGGCAAGATCACAAAGAATGTGCCTGGCATTACAGCTATCAAAGTAAGCCTTAATTAGTTTATAATACTACTTTGTTGACTCTGCTTCATAAGCTAAGACGAGGCTTTTAATCCTCTGACGATGGCGCGTACCGTTGACGGTACACTATTTAAAGACCTTTCCTCTTGTAGAGCTCTTCTACTATACTTCAGGTAGTCATTCGATAGCGTGAGAAACGAAGATTTCAATACTGTGCTTGGGTCCTAAAAAGGCTTTTTGAATGCGCTCTAGCATCAAAAAGGAAATTACGTTTAACCTTTGACGCTCATTGTTTGCACGATTAGCGTCTGTGTTCGGCTTTTAAGTAGACTTTTGGTAAACGCATGCTCGAAAAAGATGATTTCGTAGCCAAGTTTGTATTTTGGAGAAATCTTCAAAGTGCGCTGCAAGAACGTAAAAAAAGTTATGTTTCACTCTCACAATTTTCTTCGCACATAAAGAGTGTATACACCAGTAATACGTCACCTGTAAAAATTTTGAAGTGTTAGAACTTCGAAAAGAACTTATGAATTTTCTTTAAACAGAGAAGAGAAAAAAAATCCCAGTGAATGAAGTAAAATCCCGTCTTTTTGGGGCTGCCGTTGAAGCAGCAGCGCACAGGGCAGTTCAAAACGACTGCGAACTGCCATAACATGCCGTGTGCAGCATCATTTTTGAGAAACGAATCATTCTTTCTATTTGCGGTCATTAAGAGGATTTTTGCATAGTGTATGAAATGAGGGGACATCAAAACTAGGAAATTTACATCATAGTGTTCTATGCACAACTTTTTAAAATTGACTGATTGCCCAAGGTATACTGACTTTATTGGGTAGTAAACGAGCGCTTTTCTAAACCGATAAGAGCTCTCTATATGCACAATAAACACGACATGATATGTAAGAACCAATGAGCATAGAAAAAAAGAGAAATCCAAAGTTTTCTCAAAGCAAAGAGGAAAATCCTCATCAAATAAGGAAATAATGCGCCGCTTCCAAAGCTCGCTACACGCAGAGGTTTCAACTACCGTACCGTAAGGGTTAGAGCGCATTTTTTGATGTTCTATAATTATTATTTCGGCGAGTTTATCTCCTTCACGGCATTGACATATTGGTAGATAGCCTTATTCCTATGAATCGATGATTGTTCCATGATTTAAATGAGGATCAAGTGTGCAAACCTAACCTTACATCAAGAATCACCAAAAAGTATTCATCGTTTTCGTTTTCAAAGAGCGAGGCCCACTTGTATTTGATCTGCATTTGGTGGATGAAAGTCATTCAGACCTTTAGAAAGCATTCCAAAATCGAAGTTAAGTGATGGGTCATGAAAAATTTTGTTGTGTTTTCGATTCATTTTTTATTATTTTGAGTCGTTCCAAAACGCCTAGAGATTTTGCGAATGCATATTTTGATTCTTGGAGATGATTGTGACTTGCAACTCTAGAATAGTGTTTGTGAGCGTTTGTGTTATGTTGATCTAGATGGCTACTCTGTCGTTTTAAGCTTTCAATCTAGGTCTTCTTTTAAATATGAAAGCACAGTGATTTAGATGTATCTCCATTATAATTATCACCTTGTCCCTCGAAAGAGCTGGAGCATATGTACCTGACTCGTGCGTTCGTTGTACTTGCGTGCTTGGTGAAATCTCAATAGCTGTCACGTAACTTTCTTCATCAGTGTTCCAACATTTATTTATCGCCTATTGTTTTCACGGCGGCATATAATGTAATATGCAGTCACAAAAATGCCCAGATACAAGCAAAACTCAAAGTTCCCGCTCGGCTACGTACCCGCGATTTCCTCTGCAAAATGTTTGAATGTATCACATAGCTCTTGCTTTGATTTTTACTAGTCATGTTATAACCATATAGGCACTGTCAGCAATCACTTGTCGACGAGATTGATTTGACGATCACAAATTGATAACGAAGCTAGTTATCCTGGAGGGTTATCCAAGTCGTGTTCAGAGATGTAGAAGTTTATCGGTAATACGACCATATGATGGGAGACCACCTATCTCTAGCTCTAACTTGTTGTCGAGATGAGCGTGTGATGGATTGGAAAGAAAGCAATCTTATCAGCGCTCGTCGACCGAGGAGTGGACCGATTCCAAGAACTTTATCAGACTGCTGCCGGAGTGCACCACGAAAAGAAATATTTTTCATTGACTCCTTATCAATACCCACGGAAAAAGTGTTCGGCAGCATGACAAGGTTAACCGACACAATTCAGTGGTGATAAAAGTCACTCGATTGTAACAAGTAGGGCGTTACGCATCGATAAATAGTCCCTATCTAACCATTGTTGCAATGGCGACATTGTCACCAATTAGGAACTACCAATGAGGCAAGGACGATGTTAAATAACATGTGCACTGTAAGCAAAGATTATTAGGATGCATTTGTTTCAGCTTCAGTGCGCAGCATTTGATGTCTGTTGGATCATCCTCATTTGAAGTTGAAGGTGACCATCATTTTGACATCATATGACTCTTATAGATGTCATGTCGCCGTGTAGGGGTTAACGAAAATCACAGAAAGGTGTGAATGACCACTAAGTCACGGTTGTTCGTAATTTTCAGAATTTTGCGCTTATTAAAAAAAATCGGATTAGACGTTCATATTCCTGGAACTCAATAATAAGGTAATACTCAGTCCGCACCTGTTGGAAATTTGAGTGCTAAGTGAAGAGCTTGTAGACTCAAGTAGTTTTGCGAAATTTCAGATTACGAGAGAATGAGTTGAGATTACAGGATCGGGTGAATGCATCATGGAAAACACTGAGAGAGGATCATCGACGTTATCTGAATCCTACTCCATACAAAGTTGGAATAGTTCGTATAATTTTTCCATCTACACATTTATACTCTATGTTCAGGTTTCTGTTTCGGAGAAATTGTACGATTATGTACATAAGATATGGCTTCAGAATGCACCTATCGGTCAGCTCGAATAGCAAAGTGTCCTGTTATCGTGGTATCAGAATTTTCATCAAGTTGTAAAAAGCCTAGTAAAAGTCTGTTAAACATCTAAATAATCTTAAGAGAATTTTCCTATAGGATTTGTGAAGTATCAACCTCTACTGAGCTCCATGCCTTGCATTGTAATCACTAATGTTGCTGTAATTAAATTTACTAGAAAATTTGTTTTCCTAAGGTGCCAACAGTTTTCGTGAACACTTTCAAGACCGTGTGCCCTCACGTGACGAAGAGCCTTTTGAGACGGGTTTGAAAACCACTTGCCTAAGGCTCCTTAGGTCTTTTTACCGTTTGATCAGCTAAGAATGGTACAATAATCTGAGAAAATCAGTTCACCGCTTCAGAAGTGATAAATTATCACCGAACAAACTTCTTCTTTGATTCCAAAGTGTGGTCATCCCACCTACGCTGTTATTGGTTGGTAGTATAACGGTCAAAACGCACGCTGAATTCATAGTTATAATAACTGTCGCATCACATCAGTGTCTTATCGATACAAATTTACTCTGTTTACCTGTATTTCGAATGTTTTATCGAGATCACGCTAAAATTTCAGCATATCTCATTACTATTATTAGAACCTCCGTTAATCATTTACTCATTTATTCGATTATTTTATTATTTACTCTGTTAAGTTTTTCTTTTTGCAGATTGTCGAAAATACGTCGGTGAATAAGGCGAACTATAGCCTCGGTGCTGTTAATTATGTATCCTTATACTCTGTTCTTGATATCGCATACTATGTTTATTGTTTTATTTGATGTCCCACTTAAATACTGTCTGAGACGTGATGTCTCTTGATTTTAAAAATCCGAACATTTTAGATCGACAAAATCGTGCTTGAGAGAAATAAATCTCAAAGAAGTCGATTCGAATTCGTTTTTCTTCAAGAGTTTCTCAGAGAAGAAAATGTAGAGTGGTGTTACACATAGTTAGCAAGTGTTTAACTGTTTGTGTGACCTCTAAAAGCACTATCATGGCACTGTTGATATCTGACCGGCCTATGATGCTCTCGTCTCCTAACACTTGTTTATTTTTGTTGACTCCCATCTCTACGCTGTAGTTATCTCGTTCTACTTTGCAAAATATCTCGCGTAGACCAAATTACTTCGTCATCGTTCAATTATCGTTCACATCAACGCAGTTTTCGCCGTGAAAAAATGAGTTCTTATCAAAGTGATGTAATTCGCCATATTGCACATACAAGTATCACGTCATTCACACAGTGTGGAAGTTCAGAGCCTTGACATTTCCACCAGAAAATTGGGTCATCAAATATTCGTGGTCCCCTATACTGTTAATACAACCGTTTCTGGAGAGCATTGTCTACTGAAAGAGAATCGTTTTGTTTACCTTTTTCCTTTTGGCCTATGGCTACTGGGATATTAACATGATCGTATAGGGCTCACGGTACGGAGGTTGGAGTTAGTTCTTCTTTGGGCTCGCCACGGAGAAGACCTACCAGGACCTACAGTGATCAGATGTAGATCATTGCCTTTGATGCCGTTTGATATAATTGTAACATCGGCACCGTGATCACCAAGTTTGCGCTGTGTGCTGAAAGCGAGTGGAGACGGCCACCAGTTGGTGGAACTTTACAACAAATTATGTGGGATTCGCCAACAAGGGTAAAGCGCGCAGTCCACATTTAATCACTCCCCCCCCCCCCCCCCCCCTCCCCCTTCGTATATAGTTTCCCTAAACCTTCAGTGGCAACAAACCACTGTAGGATTCCCCGGTAACTTTACGAAGACCACATAAAACATCCAAGACTTCCACGTTCCTTGTAAGGTGATCGTGCTCCACATCCGCTACAGTTCTTACAAAAAGTTTCGAGAGCGATGACCCAGCATCGACGCCGGTGCCCTCAGGTCCCTCCGCCACTCTTGCTGCTGTCCTAATCTTGTGAGGTCGCGTACCTATTGTTTCTTCCTCGTTGTTTACTGACTCAGCATTATGTAATCCTGCTATCTTGTTGCTTCAATCACCCACTCATTATCTAGACATTGCTCTTGAATATGATTGCCGAATTTCAGCCTTGGGGCACATGAGGAGACATAGGTTTTTTGTACGTAATCTACCCGTGGCGTCAGGAATTTGTACATATTTATATGTCTGTTGAAAAAACGAAATTGGTCGTCACCGAGAAATTTGTGTCCTATTCTTCTAATTCCTCAGTCACTTTCGTGTTTATTATCATTCATTTGAGATTCTTGGACTATTTGTCTTATTTCAAAATTGTTTATTCCTTAGCTCACTAGTAATTCATAAGTCGACCGTCAACAACGTTGAAGTTCTCTGGATTTTAGTATAATAAGATGGTATAAAATCAAACGCTGCGGTTTCATAAATGATTTCGACGTTGTCAATGAATTCATTGGAAACGTTTACAAGTCTTTAGATGACTGCTGATAGTTTATTTCACTAAAATTCCATCTTTATATTTTAACTAATCGTTTCCTGACGACATTTCGAAATATATCTTTAGGAGCAGGTCTTTGATCTCTTCGTGATCGTCGTTCAAACGATGCCGGTTTCGTTGTGAGACAGCAAAGTTCTTATCAATTTGATTTCGCTTACTCCCCTATTTACGCGATGTCTCAGTTCCTCTGCTTGACCTTGTCTAATCGCATTGTTATCCTCTGTAGTGTTTCTAAATTATTTTTTATGCTGTCAAAATAAAACGTTTTTCTCTTCAGAATATCCAACGATGAATGGAGAAAAGCTTGGTAAGTATATTTAGCAGTTTAAGTTGTTTAGTTATCAGCCGATGTCACCAAATGTCGTAGTGCATACGCTGTTAACCTATGGATGACCGACCGATGACAGCACGGCTGGCCTTCGCATTGAAATCGGTGCTTATTCAGCGATCAGTTAACAGCAGAGAAACGGCGAACCATTTCTTTGAAATCTTCGTTCTATTCTTCGATTTACGAAGTGGGGAAAAGAGCTGAAAAAGGGATTTCAGGAGCTCTAAAATAGTTTCCAATAGCAAAAATTCAAAGGCCTTGGCTTGCGAAGGCTATATCCACGATAGCTATAAGGTTGAATACATCTTTGTGGAGTGTTGAATATGTTAAAAATTTCGAGAAGAAAGTGTTATAAGTAATAAACTGATCGCTGTTAGTGCTGAAACCGTTGCAAGGGAAAACATTCGTGATGATTGATATCCCAAAATCATACAAGCCATAAAAGCAGTTCTTTAGGGAATGACCGAGAATCTAAGATTGATGATAGATTGGCAAAACGTTTTCCGGACTTTTCTCTTGTTGCTGATTATTCTTCGTGTATTTAAGTTTCTATTTTTACTGTCGTTTAGAGCAGCTTCTTGTGGGTTACTTTCATATATAACATCTACACATTTGTTCTAAAATGGAATTGTCACGAGAACAAAAGCGACTGCTGATCTTACACGATTATCGTTTGGGTTCAAATACTTTGCCAAGCAGCGATATTCGTGTATCGTTAACAATTATTTTTGCTTTCGAGGCAATTCCATTTTGAGACAAATGTGTAATTGATATATATCAAAATAAACGCAGAAATCTACTCTAAACGATAGTAAATACGAAGACTTGAATGCATGAAAAATAATGAACAAAAATGGATAATTCCGGAAATATCTTGTCCGCCCAATAGCAAAATTGTTCAGGGGCTGATTGTTTTAAACGGTATTTGGATCTACGACTCAAATATCAAGAATATAGCAGAGTAAGGGCCTTATTATTATATTGGTTAGCACACCGCCCCGTACAACTGAAACGAAGGTTTAACTCCCGTTTGAGGGTCTTAATAGAGTTGGAAATAAAGTTCTGGAGCACCTAAACAAAAATGAGATAAATCCCATGCGTATCATGAGAATATTACAGTCTCTTATGTGGGATTTTCCCACTAGAAGCCTAATGTAATTCGTATTTAATTTCATTTGTTACAAGTCTTCGCCGAACAACGATGCAATTGAAGTTTTGTTTTATTGCGTCATTATTTGAGAAAGGGTCTTCCACAGCGAGCTGCAGTCAATAAAATCAACTTCGTAGAAGGCACGACAAGCAGATCTGCTGCTGGAAGCTGTTGTTAACGCTTCTCAATACCGAGGATCTTGGTCACGAAGACAAGCCTCATTCAGGATGTGCGATTTGAATCGTTTTGATAAAGTTGAAGAAACATGTCAAGAGTTCTTTGATTCGAAGACGAAAGAATGGCCGACCTTGACCACACCCGAAACATGCTGGACCGAATGGAGGAAGTCGTAGAGGACGAAGGCCTCTCTTTTGAAAAATAGTAATTACTGTTTTGTTTGGAGCTCATACATAAACTTCAATTTTTACAAGTACCCCAGAACTTCTTTCCAGCCTAATAATGCTGCGTATTACTTGCCATTTCTGGATATGTAGTTATAACAAGTTAAATAGTTATGATGAGCACATAAATGACAAAGTGTTGTAGATTATTATTGAACATCACTATTCATGTTTTATTTGGAAGGTGAAAAAGCAAAATGATCTCTTTATGTGGCAAGCGATTGCGTAGTACATAAAGCGCGAGAAGTATTGATGACAACGCATTCATATATTATGAATCTTTTTATATAGATTTTATATAAAAAAAAAACTGAAGTGGTGCTCCTCTTGGTTACCTTGGCTTAAGCTCCTTGTTGGTTTGTAATTACTGCGGTTTATAACGAAATTTTGGCGATTAAAACCTGATGTACAACTATGCGTGCAAAAGTTAAATATCTCATAGCCTACGGTATTTACGCTATAGCGCACGTAGATACCGTAATTCTTTCCAAATGATTTTTGAGCCTCTCAGACCCTTTTCAGGACCATTTCGCATTTTGTTAGCCGAACAATGCAACAGTAGTTTCAAGAAATCATTTCGCCGCTTCGAAGTTGATTACTGAGTATTGGATTTAAACTGGTTCGATCTCGCGCTCATGGCTCACTAAGCCATTCATCTATCAATCCGGTGTCGGTAAATTTGTACCAGACTGGTCTCAGCATTGTCTGGGAGTATAAGCAGCACTGACTCGGTAAAACGGGAGGCCACTGTGAGTCAGTGTAAATGCCACGTGCATTCAATCATCTCAAACAAAGGTAAAGATTGATGACGAATGCATGGCGCATCCCTCAAATAACGCCGAGAGCTTTATCCTTCTTATCCTTTAAATTGATACTGCTCCATTGCAGCGCTGTGACTGTACCGGATATCACAAAATATAGAATTGAGGCTCAGAAGATTGTTAATATTACAGGCCTTAAATAGCCCAGTGGTCGAGAAAACACTGGGGAGTGTCGAAAACTAGCTTTGGGCGTCATAAGTCAAATATTTTGAACTTTCTAACAGTGGCTTGCTATCACTTATAGAGTTGTTAGTTCCATCTCTTTGACATGCGATCATCAATCAGTTGGTTCGATCTTTGCCTGATTTAATGGAAATATCACGACAATTTTTTGGATAGTGTTATCAAAACGAACATGTGTCGTCATGTGTTCAATAATTTTGAATTAGATTTTTGTACATTTTATTATGATTTTGTTATATATTAGAAGAGATAATATGGCATTTGTAGCGAGTGTAAATTCATTTTTTTTTTTAGTGATTCTCTCTGTTTCGGACAAAACGGGCATTTGTGAGCTGGCTAGTGGACTGAAAGATGCAGGCTTTACTCTGGTCGCTTCTGGAGGAACCGCACAGACGCTTCGGGCGCATGGATTGCCCGTGAAGTTAGCTTTCCAGTTATTCAATGAAAAGGTTTTTTATGATTAGGAATTAAATGTTCTTCTAGATAATTGGCGTCTTATTTAATATGAATTGCAGATAGCTAAGCTGAAGGTTTTTGACTACGCACACCTTGTGCTACGAATTATTAATAACACACAGATGCGAAATTGTAAAAAAAAAAAAAGAATGCAATAAGCAACAAATTGGAAGAGTGAGGTACATCAGAACGTCTGAGAAAACAAATTGGCTATCATTGTCGTGTGAAGAGTTTTCCCTCGATAGAGATTTTCCTCAGAGCTACTTTCTTGTTTCACTATAACTGCTTTGATGAAGCTGATATAGTGGCGGTTGCAACTCATTTAGGTGTTGTATTCTCCTTTCCAATGGATTACTTTTACTGCATGACATTTATTTTCCTAGGCTTCCTGCAGTCACTCGATAATTTATTGAGCGCCAATGTCGTTTTAAGAGAGTCTTTGAAATCATCCTAGTTAACTTTTCACTTAGTTTCTCATTTTCGGTGTGAGACTATTGCTGTTGAGGAAAATTAGCACCCTAGAGAGGTAAGGTCAGGAAAATCGCAAAAATGCCCTTGCCTCCATGTAAAGCCATCGTTTGCTATGCATTGCACAACATCATTTCAGACATTGCCAATCAATCGACTGTTTTCAAAATTTCGTTTTCAACGCTTCAGTGCATTTGGTGAAGGACTGTTTTAAGCCTTTCGAGGTTGATTAGATATCTAATCAATAAAAAGCCGCGAGCCATGAATTTTAAAGCAACATTTCATGTTATCTGGTCCGAACATTCTTCAGTCTCCCCACGTCTAACACGGGACGCGTGGCTCTAAAATTGTCGACGCTACCGAAACGTACGTAAGCCACTGACCATATCAATCCTCAAAAAGACTCGAAAACTTTTTCGGAATTTATTTGAGCAATTCATTTTCTTTGTATTCCAATCGCTTTGGCTTGTTGGTGGTGTATGGAATGAGAGGATATGAATATCGCAGTGTATCATAATTTTATTTGGACAACTCATGCAGCTTCATTAGCCTTGTGACAGCGGTGCGTGCCGATTTCAGTAGGTTCGGTAAAGTAATTGTGGCTTTAAAAACCATTTTTAAGCCTTCTAAATCTTTTTAAGTCTTTTTCATATTTTGTGCACCGAAGATTTGAACGATGATCGCAAGATATTATCAAAGAGATGAACAGCCACGTAGTGATTGGTTAGTTCTCAAATGACCAAATGGTAACCCTACATAGTGGACGAATATCGTTTTCCTCGTGCACCAAATCTACATATGCGTCAAAAACATGCATGGAGGGTGTATAAAAAATATAAAGCTTACACAGAATAAGAAAAAGCAGAAATTTTCTCCAAAACGCTAGGAAAAACGGATTTATCAAGTTGAACTCACATCAAAATGTTGCAGGGTTATACAAAAATTGTCGAAGTGAGTGGTGTCACATCAGAGATGTCACAATGCACGCAGCGATAAATTAGGTCTCGTTCTGTCCGCAAGAAAGACTCAAAATTAGGCATTGTGACGAGAGTGACGACATATGGAATAGTGTAGTACACACATGAAAGTACGATGCAGTGCCAATCACACTGCGTCAACTGCGGTGATGTCAGGGGATCGAAGACTAGTCGCCCAGAAGAGGATAGCATCTTTTTTGTATCATTGACTTTATTTTTGCTAAAATTGGAGTGAACTCTAATAGACTATGTATCTTGCATCAAATATTCATTGTTGTGTAAAAAGTGATGACGGTGAAATGGCATTACGTAAACAGAAGGAAAATCAAATTAGAAACTACAGTATGTGAGAAGAAAACTTGAAAAAAGTGATAATTTGTAATAAATTTTTTCATTATCTATCAAATTGTGCAATTAAGGGATGTATCCGATATCACGAAGTTCAACGAAATGCTAGGAGGGCGAGTGAAGACCTTGCATCCAGCGGTGCATGGCGGTATACTGGCGAGAGATACGGAGGAGGATCGTAAAGAGATGGAGGTACAGAATCGCAATCTGGTTGAATTTTTTATTACACAGATTTATCCGTGATCGGATGGTCTGGAAGAGGAAAATGGACTGATAATTAATTGAGGTCCTATGTACTGGTTATAGACATACTTGAAAAGGAAAAAAACATTTGTACACATTTGTATATCTATTTACATATACGCATGTATATATACAATATATATTATATCTATAGATATATATGTGCATATATATATACTGTCGCGTCCAAAATTTGTTCACTGGAATTCGCTGTCTACGAAATAATATTAATTTTTATGTATATTTGTATATATGTACATGTATGTATATATATAGATAGATATATAACATATATTATATATGTATGGAGGCGTTGGTCGTGTGGTTAGTGATGCAGAATCAGAAAGCAAGTTGCTGGTTCGAACCCATTGCCCATCACTCTCTTGCAGTTAATCAACGTTACCAGTGAAAAATTTATACCGTACTTTTCTACTCCGTCAATTATTCCTGTTTACCAATTTTCAAATGCCTTTCTATACTCTTTGCCCTTTTGAGAATTACATGTTTACATTTTTTAGAGTACACTCGTATTACACCGATTCGCTAACCGCAAAGTTCTTTAGTTCACAACTCCATAAAAGCGTACGGAATTAGTTCTAGTGGTTCCAACAAATGATTTCAATAAAGCAAGTGATTTTGGTGAAAATGTCCACAAGTCATTAGTATTCGATCACTGACTACCAAGCTAGTTGGAGAACTTCCTACTTGTTCGAAGAGGACTTGTCAGATTGTTTGTATTAGACATTTTTGGATTTTTCATTTAAATGTACCTTGTTATTTGTGAAATTCTGCTCTTACGAAGCTCATTCAAGGAGCAATTTAACCAGACTGTAAGTTACAGACTGAGCTGTGAGAATTGTTTGACATCATTTCTTCATGTTAGTAAAAAGTATCGCTTTACTACACGATGCCTTATTGTTTGTATAAAACCTAGATCAAGTATCAGGTTGGTGCAAAGTAATTACGCTTTTTCTTTTGGTGTGAAAACGCAACTAGTTATACCTTACATTCGGCAAATGGCGAACAACCATAAACTGGTCGACATTGAAATCTTTTGCAATATCTCGTGTAGACTTAAGAAGATCGGCTTTGATGATAGCTCTCAATTGGTCGCTGTCAAGTTTTCATGGCTCGTCACTTCTCCTCAGCTCTAAGGCTTTTGTCTTCTTTACGAGACTTCTTGAACCACCACAGCACTGTACTTTCGTTAGCATTTTTTAGGCTAAATGCACTGTTGGCGTTACGATTTGTCTCTGCTGCTTTACGACCCATTTTGAATTCAAATGAAAGAAAGCACTCTATTTCGGTTTTTGTCTAGCATCCTTTCCATAGTCTGAAATGAATATAGAATAACTAACAAATAATACGTCATAGCAACAAAACATGAAGTGAAATGCTCATTGAAGTTATGCAAAACATAGCTACATTTATCCAGAAATCATATCAATATCAAACGGCGCATTTCAACAATGCATAGACCGTAAGTACTTTATCACCACCCTTGTAAATCACCTGGGCGAAATAAGCGGTAAAATTGAGAACTTCGATAATTTTAAATGAATGATTTTACGTCTAATGCAGAGTTGCTTTTGAGGCCTATCAAAGTATCAAGACACAATGTTACATTCTGGAAGTAGTTCATCATAAAATCTATTAGATTAATAATACTACTTCATCGAATCTCCATATATCTCTTGAAGACAACACGGATAGGATTATGTCGGATACCACGGCAATTCGAAGATTTACCAATAACGTTACGTTTATCACACATAAAAGAGCTGTTTCTGTTACCTGATAAGTGGTCCAGTGCTGCAGTTTTTCTACATGAAAACGCAGGAAATTCAAAACTCTGATAGGCTCACTTTTGAAGGTAAGAGGCACTCTTTACACAGACAATAACATAAGAGTACTAGGATAAATCCTGTGAACAGTCATTTCAATCAAAATCAAAGGGACTAGTAAATTCGAACAAAGAACACGTCGTTTACTAGAGCCATGGCTATATGTTTTCACAGAAGTGGCAACCATAAAATGATGTTATGAAAGCCTTTAATTACTCCGCAATCGATGAAAACATTAAGATCATCAGCTCCATTTATTTAACGTTCATTAGGTCGAAGATGATCGATACGATGGAATAATAAGATGTGTTGTCGATTTTTCACATGAGAGCTTCTCTGTCGTTGCCATTGAGAGTAGCACTCCGCTTTCTTATGAATAACTAATTAATTGCTGATTGGCAAATCATTCCAACTCATCTCGTCTCCATGAACGAAATTTTATGCTTTCCGTGTCAATCATTTTTATTCGTTCACATCCCATCGTCATCGCTGACGTACGCCCATCTACAAAATGCCGTGGATTCTATTCTAGTCAGGTGAACACATTCCAGTTCATTGCCTTCGCATTTTATTAGTCTCTTGTCACGCGATACACGTATTAAGTGGCTTCTAGTAAATAGACTACCTTTTTTTCCCTTTCAATTATACAAGTAATCTTACTGTTTGAATCTTTTTTTCCATGAAACAATGAGATTTCCGAAAATGTTACTCTAATCGGACTAGGATTTTAGCAAGCTTAATAGTTTATGAAGTAAGAATAATCTGCCAACTTTTCTAGTAGTATGATTAGTTAGTTGTGATCTATAAGAATTCTTCCTTTTACTGATTTTGAAGCAGTGCTGTGATTTTACAAGCATAAAAAGATAAAGGATAAAATTCTTGACGTCAATAAGTGAGTAAGCGCCATGCTTTCGTCTTAATTCTTAACTCGTAGGAGATGCTTGAATGCATAAATGGCCTTTACAATGACTCGCGGTCGCCTACTGATCTATCAAGTCAGCGCTTCTTATTTTCCCAGACCAGTCTGGTACCAATATTACCGAGCTCGGAGGGAAATAGCTTGGTGAGCCATGAGCGCGAGATCAAACCATCAACCTTGTGTGCGACGCAGAGCACCTCTAACCACTGCGCCACATGCGCTCATTGAAATATATATCCAACAATTTTGACTGATATGCAAAACATTCGATCAGTCAAGAGTTGAACCCGTGTTTCACCCATGTCGAGGGCGAATGCTACCACCATACTACCGAGGTCACCGCTTAGCTCCCGCTCTTCCGTCGATATAAACTATCGAATTTGTTAGCTATTGTGAGATTATATAAATTGTTTCAGATTTGTTTATCCCTAAATTTTCATAGGGTCTTTTCACTCTCATGACACACCGATTCAATCTTTTTCCTTGTGGTTTATTTTGTTGTACAAAAAATTTTCTTCCGAATTTTTTTTCTAATTAGTGGATAGCTTAAGACAGGGAAATGCTATGGCATGTGAAGTTTCAAAGAGAATTTTTTTCAGGGTTCCCATAACTTGTATGTTTGCTTTGGACGAGAACATTTTTAGCTTGGTTTATTGCAAATAAAGAAGTGGCGAACTATTGAAAGGGCACATTATCCTCTGTCAATTGGGGTGTATGTCTACGTTTCATAAACTATAAATTTATTGCAAAAAGTTTAGTAAAAAATTTTGTGCTCCGATTATGAACCTTTTCTGTTGTTTAAAACCTTGCCACAACATAAGTGATCTTTTCCATAGAATTTTGCACAGAATTTTGTCCACAATATATATATATATACATATATGTACATGTGCACACATACATATATACACATACATGTTTAGTGTATGAATCCATTTTTAAAAATTTAGAAAAATATGTAATCTAAATAGCCTACATTCAAATATCAGTTTTTCACCATGTCGCTGTTTAAAAGAGTGAGCACTGCCTCTTACAGTAATCAGAAATACAGGTTTTGTCATTATATGAGAAAAAATCACTGCAACTCTATTTTATGTTTATGCTTCGTGATTTCCTGCTGCTTTTGCCATGCTTCATATGCTTTTGGTGCATGAATATCTTTCATGGGTGAAAAGAAAAAGCTCTGCCCTGCTTCACAATGGTGCTTCATAATGGCCGAAATTTTCTATTGTGAGAGATAATTTAGAGAAATTCAAAGTGTCATAAATTTGTTTCGAAGAAATTATGATTGAAGTAAGAGAAAATATCTGCTTGAATTACTGAGTTTGTGAGTAGAGGATGAACTTTGCATGTGTGCGATCAATATTGCACGCTTATTTTTTGGATAATTATATCTTTGCACTATATATATGCATATACATATACATATACATATACATATAGATATATATGTATATATATATATATAAAATACACCGTACATAAGATGCTGTGGAGAGTGATACGCAAAAATCATTTATAGTTGCGTTAAGCAAAATTGATAGCGTTAGAATAAAAATTTGATACTTGTTAGAGCCTCGAATTTTTTCAGTCGTCTACTTTTGTGCGTGGAAGTCTTTTCCTTGATTTTTTCATAGTCAGTCGACAGTTTATCAAATTTAAGATGTCCCTTTAGGTTCAGAAAATGTGTCCTCTCAATAATGTGCCACATGATTATTTTCAACAAACCCTGTTATGAAGAAGAGCACAATGACCTATGGGGAAATATTTGCTTGAGTCAAATCATAGATCAAATACAAGCACTTCAGAAAATACTTTGTTGCACCAAAATCATGTCAAAGGTTTTTGAAGCATTGTTCAGTGGGGCACTTATTAGGAGTAATTAGAGGGACCGAAAGAAGCCTTTGACTTTGGTCTTTGCTACTCCTTTTTCTAACTGCTATTTTCTTATATTGATATTAGTTGATATTTCCTGTATTTATGTAGACTCGTCGTTGTTTCCATGTGTGGGAGACCCTTCCTCTTAGGCGAATTCTTTCGTGTTTGTCATCAAGTGGTTCCATTTAAGACCTATTGGTCGAAGCTAGAGAGAAGAATCATGGTACGAAAAGATATTGGAGCGCCATTTGTAACATCTGAGAAAATACGTTTTTAGGAATATGCTATAATGATTGAATGACCAATTTGATGTTCTCGTCAGTATGAGCTTTTTGTAAGCATCGATCTATTTCTACACGTTTAGACCTATAGCGTACACTCACGATGAGAAGCATGCTAATCAAACGCTGCCAATGCCATCGTAATCCATGTTGCAACGTCACATAAATGAAGAACGTGAAATCGCGGCACACTGTAAAAATTTAGAGTTTTCGGCAGTCTCGCTTCTAACATTTCAACGAAATGTCGATGACATGTGCATAGGTGGCCACTGGAGAATTCTTGAAAACATCAAATCGGAATCCAAGTTCAAATGAAAAGAACGGAGTGTGCGCCAGTTTAAGAAGATTCTTCTCGTCGTTGAACGTGGAGAGCACCATAATGAAACGCACTGCATAGCATTGTTCAAGAACTTTTTCGGTTTGCCCTCCAACGAATCGGTCCATGTCGACCATGGCACGAGATCTTCCCTGAAAAGAACGATCTTCCAAATGAAGGAAAGAGTTTCAGAAACCGTCGTAAACTGGAATTTCTTCGTTTATTTGGTCAACCTTCGAAAGGATATCATCGTCAAAATGAGCATCGAAATTCTTTGCGACGATGTTGAAAAAGCGAACATTTCTACAATAGACGCCTTCGTAAGAAGTCGTTGTCGGTGCAAAGTTTGGAAATAGTGCTTATAGCTTCTGTTGTTAATTGAAAAACAGAATTCATGGTAGTTATCTCCACGCCTTCTGATGGCATAAACACCACCTAAAATATCAATTAAGCGGTAATCAATATGTGGAGTGCTGTGCAGAAACGTTTGCGTCAGCCGGGATTCGAACCCAGTGCGTCGGTAGTGCAATGGTTAGCATACGGTCCCGGAAAGAGTGAGATTTGGGTTCGAATCCCGGCTGACGCAAACGTTTTTGCACAGCACTCCACGTATTGGGTATACTATAACATCATACCACTGCAAGTGGCAGTCAAAATAGAAAGAATTTAGACTAAGCAGTAATCATTTATTCAAAACTGCCTCGATATTTCGGGAAATAAGGGGATTGAGGCCTATTTATCTCGCAATATCTAGCTTTTGAATTTCATGTATAGTTTGATGAACTTTGAACATCTGAGCTAGTTGAATCCACTGATAGTTTGCCAGTCTCTCTTAAAAGACAAGAAAAATTTATTTGTGAAGAATAAATACGTTGAACAATTCAACTCTAGATATGGGTAAGAGGAAGTCAGAGGCTTGAGGATAGCATTCCAAGAGCATAGAAGATGCAGTGAAGCGAACAAAGAACACTCAACTCCGTGTCCATCATCTCGGCTTAACGATTATCCCTACCTCAACATATGCATTCGAAATATGGTTGCTACGTAAGTAGGACGAAAGATCACTTGGCTTTATTGAATACGCAATCGAAGTGTCGATGGTGGAGATTTCCCGTATCCCGTAAGCGGGCAAAAGGATCCCAAGTGCTGGCCTGCGTTAACGATTGGAAACCAAATATTCCGTTCTACACGGCAAGCTGGCGAAAATAATTGTGATAAGCTTCAACGGCAATCTATATACGAAAACAATTATCGACTGATTTCCTCGGCATTTCAAATGCTTGGCGGAAAGACCACGAACGCGATGATTGAAGTCTCCACGATTGTCCTAGAAGAATTATATGATGCTCAGTAAATCTCTAAGCGAAGTGAACTCATTGGGCTGCTTTTTTACCAAACAAAGAAAAATGGAAAGATACTGGTTTCCGCTTGAGTTACTCGATAATCAACGGGATGGCAGTGTATACTCTATTCCATATGCCACCATATTTTGTAAGAAAGATGGGTGTAAGGTTACTAGTCTATGAAACGTAGGGCACTTATGATCAACATGATAGAGATCTCTAAGGCATTGGCAACTATCACTGAATCTACCCGAAGTCACCGTTTTGTTACCACTCTTTTTTCGATATAAACTACCAAGCTGTCAAATACCATAAAACTGTAATGAATTAGTTCAAACTTGTTTAAACCTGAATTTTTATTGGAGCTCAACATTCTCACGATGTGGTAACAACCGATAGGTGTAGCGCTTTTTCTCAGTCGTTATTCATTGCACAGAAGATATTGCTAGAGTTCTTTTAATCTTGTGATTCTTATAATGAGATATGAAGATGCTATAACATGCGTCATTCGTGGGAAAAAGGTTCACCATAGTATTTTCTCACTTGATTCTTTGCAAGTATCCTTTGTTTTAGACGAAATCATTTGGTAATATAGTTTCTTGCAAAATTAAACGACAAATACGAGGACAACTTATCCTGAACCAATTGCAATTAGATCTATGTTTCACAGGCCATCGATTAGTCGCAAAAAGTTTGGCAAAAAACATTTATGCACTTGTAATAAAGTACGATGGAAAAGTTTGTCAGCCACAAGCTTCACACGTCTTTTTGAGGGTATAAAAATTCCATACCACAGCCGTGATTTTTTCCATACATTTGCACAGCATTTCGTGCACGGCATATATATATATAATATAATAATATAAATATATATATTATATATATATATATATATATATATATATATAATCACTCGGTGTTACTGAATGTGCAATCGGAATGTCGACGTTGAGATTCTCATGTCTCGCAAATGGAAGAGGGGATTCAAAAGTCTGACCTTCGTCAATGATTGAAAATCAAAGACCCCTTTCAAAACGACAACCTGATGAAACTCAATTTTAATAAGTTCCAACGATAACGGATGGACCAGAGCGACTGACATTTGAATTTACGGGATGTAGACGCTTAGTGGAAGAGCCACCGATGCGATGGTAAGAATTCTTAACTTGTGTAAGTAATGAAATGTAGCGAGAAGGCAAAGTGATGCTTTTTGAAACATTAACAGACTCGAAAAGCTTTCAGCTGAGTAGCAGCAAAAACAAACTGGAAACTCTAGGCCACTATCATGTGCTATTCATGGCACAAGTATTGAGCTTCACAGAACCTTTGCAATCACAACTTAAGGATTCTATGGCTACACTTGCAGTGGTATAGAAGAATGTTCGGAAACTCGGTACAATCCTGCCCAATCAATCGACTCCACTTTGAAGGAGTTCATATAGCGCCATTCGCGAGGACATTCATAAAAATTCAGAAGCGGTGTTACGGCACTAACGAGTATCTACCGGCAGTTACACCAGAGTCACTTCAGTGATGGTGCCAGCCGTACAAGTTAAGAAATAGTGAGGTAGAGCGACTGCTGTACCGTTCGACATTTCGATAAAATTCAATTCAATGCAAATTCAAGAGACACTGGCACGGAAAGCCAGCTCATTTCAAACCAATGTGAGACAATGAGTATCATGTACGATTATTTGAAAGCTTTTTCGCTGAACATACCTTTTTCACGACTTTAGGATAAGTTCGATAGCTTGTGGAGTGATCATTTCAATCCTGTTTTAGATTTCTATAAAGGTGGTGCTATGTAGCGTCGATGATAAAGTTATGTTCCACCTCCAAAGTGCTTTGCTCGCTGTGCTCTACTCTAGGTTTTCTTATTAGAAGTATGCAAAAGACTGTTCTATCGTTTCTATAGGTATCATCCCTCTATTTTCAATTACTGCTGCCAAATACGCAAAATAAACTCGCTTGAAGTACAAGCAATGAGCTAACTACTATGAATCAAAACATGATCTTTTTTTACCTCTAGCGGCGTCTCATGAAGATATCTCCCTTTTATCTTCTTTGAGGGATCGCTCCATAAAGACTTTTTCAAAGCCGAAAATCGTTTTCGGATTTAGCAAATTTCTCTATTCTCTGACTGCTAAACGTTTGGTTGAAATCTATCCTCGGAAATTCGCTCATTAAAGGCATGAGAACGTGCGCAGGAAATCGTGATGTATCAAGAGATTGCTGAGATTTAGATGTATTCTATTCGCTTTTACAACGCTCTTCAAAGACCCAATCAGAAACAAAAATTTGTTTCAGAATCATCGTCTTTTAAGCTATCAAATAAGTACTGAATCTCTGGTGAAAAACTATCAATAAACCCGAACCGGGCGAAATGCTCGCGGAGAATGAAAAGTGTAAGTTTCGTGCAGCAGCGCACCAAGATGGCGTTCCCAACCTCAATTATCTCATTGAAATCATCAAAATTTGGGTTCTCGAATGACTTCAGAGAGTTTAGGAAAGGTGCAAGAAGTTTCGCTCTAAACGAATTAGTGATAGCTCTCATATTTAACCTTGGCCTAGCGTACCAATTGTATTTGGTTCAAAGAGTGATGACGGAATCAGCATTGGGGCAGAAGAGGAGTCGAGCGACTGGGGGCACAGATTGACGTCGAGTATGTATTGGTTCAAAGCAAAGAACAACGAAAGAAACATGAAAGAATGTGTTTGATGATTATGTACTTTTGCGCAGCAAACCGCTCACTTGAATCCTTTTCAAATGTTAACTTACTGCGTTCTGAATGTACTATTGAGATTTAGAATTAACAAATTACATCTGTGAATTCGTAAATTTTTCCTCCACGGAAGTTTATCTATAGTTATCAAATCTTATTCTTCTCTCGATAGTAAATGACGTACCGTTATGGTTTTTCCCCAGTATTACAAAAAGTACTAGTCAACCTAGCTTGTGAAAATTATCTGAAGCAGAGTATTTTTAACTTCGACACTTGGAGCTCTCTAAGTCAAATTATTATTACATTACATTGCATTAAGTGATAAAACATTTTCATGTTCTATTTATTTATGATTTGCAGAAAATTATTCTTTTGGAGCAATAATGTGCGATAGCAACTCTTTCTCACGTGTTTATTTTTGTAAATCATGCTATGGAAATATCACTGAAATTAGTTGACCTCTTGACGACCATTTGTAATGATACTAGTACACATGTGTTTTGCCCCGTATACACAAATTTCGACGCATCCACCGATTTACCTGTAACTTGACTTGTCCCTTACAGCACGCTTTTTTTTTAGTTTAAAAGGCTTAAAAACATAAGTATCTACCAAGACAGGAGACCGAGCCAGAAAAAGAGATTTCAAGAAATTAACCCACCTCTGCTTTAGTGATTGTTAATTGAATATCGATTTGGTGTACATAGAAATCGCACCTTAATGAGACTCCAATGAAAGGTAAATCACGCCTGATCATAATTCAAGTTTCGAAGTAATATGCCTTTAAGATCATTGAGAAGAACTATATTGTAAGCGACATACTTGAACATTGAAGACAAGCACCATTGTTACCAAATAGATTTATGGATTTCATGATATCAATATCAGATATTGACTTCGTATCAGGCCGTCATCTATCAAATTCGCAAATGCGTATGTAACGAAATGCTTCAATTTCTTGTGCAATACATACGGCCGTAGTTTCGATTCCGCACTTGGACTAACTAAATTCACAATCCCTCAGTTCGTCGGATTGACACTAGGCTTGTTCGGAAGACAGAAAGCACTGACTTAATACCGTAGTAAAAAAATTACGTTCCCTATTTATGAAAGCAAACACATTACGAATCCATGAAAAATTGACTAATCAAGAGTTTTACAGCTTCTCGATGCTCTCAACATTTTCACTTGATGACTTTCTTGATGACTTCTACGAATTGACGATTTTCAGGCAAACAACATCAAACTTGTGGATGTTGTAGTTTGTAATCTCTATCCTTTCTGCGAAACAATTGCAAATTTGGATTGCACATTCGAAAAAGCAATTGAGAACATCGACATTGGTACGAGTTTTGACCATTCTGTTATGAAGATGAAATAACAGTTCTAAATATGATTGTTATAGGTTGGCGTTATATGTATTGGCCTAAGTCGTAAGCCAAGCAAACGACAAGCGACAATCACTCTGTAAAAACGTCAATTGGGTGATCTTTTCACGTGGCGCAGAGTGTAGTTCATACGGCGTCGTTTCCCTATAGTCGGTTCGCTACTATTACAGGAACGAATAGCCGAATGGCATGTGCTACTAATGAGGCTTGAGGGATAGCCGAAACGTACAGCTAGCACTCAAAGTGCCCTACTAGACCTTTGAAAAACTCCAAAAAATTTTTATCAGATTATATCATAATATTGCTGTTGAATACTAATGCTATTCTTTTTCCATTCCAAAAGACTTGAGTTTTTTTTTACTGTAAACACTGTTTTCTTAGAGCTTGAAATTTTTTTTTTTGAGGAGGAGTAACCTTGTTGAGAGCTGCCGCGAAAAATCACGCTCGTGTTTGCGTGCTCTGCGATCCGAGGGATTACGAGAAATCCTGAGCCAGGTAAAGATCATTTAATGGCTCTTCTTGTCTAGAAAGCTAACTAATTGATTCGAATCCTAAATATAAATTGAACAAGCATATGCTCAGATAGCTATCCTGATTCATTGCTCACCGCTACAGGTTATTTGTTTTGTTTCTTATATAACTAACAATCGAATTACCAGAGTGTTTAACTCCTGAAAAAACTCTCAACGTGCTGTTCGTCTTTTCTTTTTTAAGCTTAAATTACAAAACAATGTATTAAGGCATCGTTACAGCACTTAAAAGTGGTTACCCTTAACCTTGGCAAAAGGATTACGAAGTACAAACTGCATTATGATTACCGCACCAAGGCACAAAAGTAGTGAAATCTACCGTAATTGCATTGCTTCTATCTCGAGTTTCTGATTATTCATCAAAAAGTATGTGAGATGCATAGCATTAGAAGTTTCTTATGAACATGTAAATAACTGAGAGATGATTCAATGGGCTAAATAGACTTAAAACTGTGTGCCTTTTCCTCGCACTCTAAACATTTTCCATTATCAAGCAGTATTTGGAAATAAGTAATAACTCTTAGAAAACTTCCTCAGAATTTCCTGACTCGTTTTATAATCTGCCTAACAAACATTGCTGACTAAACTGTCTACATTATACGTGTAAAGGTTTGCTCGAGGACAGCACGATCACAAATAGATTGGAATCAGCTTCGCAATTATTCAAAACTGTGATCTCTTGATCAGTGAATAATTTTGCTAACATTCATCTAAGAAGAACAGGTAACACTATGCTTAGATGTCGGTGTCTCCTTGAGTAATTCATCACTATATTTGTGGTGTATATTTAAATTATTAGGTAAATCATTTATCAACTGCGAAATGCGGATGCTATTCGATTTTAATCACTTCTTACTCCTTATTCTATCGAGACTAAAAACAATTCTTGTCTCAATCATACTGTCTTGAATCGGGCCATACTGTAGTGGTTTGGTAGTGGCACCCCCCCCCCCCCCCCCTAAAGGAGGGGCTGACCACGCGCTTGGAAACGTGGCAGTGGTTTTAGATGGTGGTCCAATTTGTTCATCATCCATCTCGATTCTATGTGACTTTCCTCGCTACTCTGCTGATTTCTTAAATATTCAAAATTATGCTTTAAATTGGCATAATTCAGATAAGTGACGGCAGATTTCAATGTGAAACTAGTCCCTATACCTATTAATATGTTTTCATATATTATACTCGATTCAATGCGATCAGTACTCAGCATTGCATTTTGATATTCGCGTAAGCTTTCTGCGATTTTGCATCAACGGAAAGTCATTTTGGTCCTTCAATCGAGGAGGACGAATATGGCCTTCAATTAACCCATTCGGGACGACGTGCTGCGCAAGTTTAACTGGCTCGGATGGACTAAATTTGAGTAACGTAAGGTGCCAATGTGGTGTAACTGTTATAGTTTCTCATAGTCTTTACTGACAGCTTTACGCATCTGGGCGAGCTCGTAGTTTCGAAAGCGAGGCCTGGCCATACGGTATCCTTTCGTAGGTGTTTAGAAAAAATCAAGATTCGTACTATTTTTTCTTTGGATATATAGGTTGGTGGTAATATTATGCGTAGAGTAATCATTTTTCCTCTAGATTAATTTGCTCAGCTTCCATAAGATTGTCACGAGTCTTTTTATTCGGCTAAATTTTCGGCAAATTCGAGACTGCTGCAAATGGGTTGTCCGAAAAAAGGCAAATTACTATCACTGCGACTCACAACCAAAAACCGTTTCGTGCAAAAGAGTGCGGCTGAATTAGGCGTTTTTTTTGAGGGGCACTCTACTTCAAAAGATCTGATTAAATTGTGAGTAGAAGTTGCACTACATGAGGGAAATGACACTGGGCAATGGGTTCGAAATGGCATAACTCAGGCGAAGGTGATTACACTCGTTAGCCGAGTAAAGATTCTATAAAATCTCTCGTTAGCATAATCAGATAAGTCTTCTTCAATTGTCTGCTACATAGGTCGGGCTGTTCAACCTCTTTAGTAGTTCATTTTCGCTTCGTTTACACTGGTTTGTTTCTCTGATTCGCAGAACATCTTGCAATTTTTCATATATTTTTCTTTTGTCATTCGAACTTGCGAAACCTCTCCCAGTGGGACACTTGAGCAATGTCGAAATTCTTTGTTTATCATGGAGATGTTCCCATTCAAATCCTGTTTCTATCGTCAATTCCCACTTTACAAAATTAGCCTTAAAACTGGTCGGTTTTCAAAAGAGAAATCCGCTTATGAGCGTCCTTGAAGTATCTCTATTTATATTTGAAAAATTATTGAGGAAAGTATGCTGCTTTTTGCAGTTTTGATCTCAAATAGTTGAATACCGCAGTTATCAAAATGAGCTCATTCAATAATTTACATTCTCATAATACACATAGATATCATGCTCCAGTTGCATGCTCTCTTGATGCAATGCGTTACGTGCTAAGATAACGCAAATGAGTAGGGCATGTACTGACCTAATATATGATGAATAATCCGCCTTCAGCAACGTGCTAGAAAGAGTTTAACGGGAAAAACTTAGGCAGCAGATTCTATATACAGCTGGTTTGAGTTCAAATTTAACAAATGCCGTTCCTCTGGAGACATCTATCATGTTTGTTTTGACAGCTGCCTTGGAAGAAACCACTTTGCTGCTCCAAAAATCTTTGTTGCTATTTCAGATCCGAAGCGGCGGTGTTACTTTGGAAGAAAGAAAACTTCTGGCCTTGAAGGTTGGTTGATTAGAATTTCTCATAGTCTAAGTAAGCGACTATAATTTGGCAGATACACAAGGATGATGACCTATTAGCGAAAGTTGAAACTTCAGTTTGGGGAAGGACCGTGGGATTCCCCTTTCCGGTGCTCACGTGTTATTAGCTACGCAGAGACTTGTTTTGTCTTTCACTTAGCTGTCTATTAACCCTATCGATGCTATCAGCTATCACTCGTTAGCGAGAATGGTTCCAGGAACACAATTGGCATTTAACCATTTTAAGTCAAAGTTGCACTCGAGATAACAATCCAACTTTTTTTGTGGTTAAAGTATGGCTTAGAAAAACGCAAATCAAAGAGCTCGGCTGTGTATTGGATAGCAAGTGAACCCTTAGAAAGGGTAATCATGGGCCCAAATCCCAACTGAGGTTACAAGATTTGCCAACAATTCAGCATCCTTACATTAAAATTTGACATCGTATGGCATTGAATATTAGTTCTAAAACTATAAAGGTTCTTTGTACTTCCATCCTTTGCTTGATTTCAACTCAATCCATCGTTGCTCTTATAAAAAAAAATTATTGAGAAAGTGTATTGTTCATGCCATTCAACCTGGAATAATACGTCTCATCTTATAGCAATACCTTTTGGTCGAAATAATAACTTCAACAATCTCACTGAAATCCAACAACAAATGCAAGTTTTCTTCTTCCACTTCCAACAGACTCCGCTTTTCTGGAGCCCATAGAGGGTTCTTTCATTTTTTTTTTTCCATCTGGTCAATGTTGCACGATGGTTTTCTCCAAACATGGTTGATGATAACGAGTGCCTGGCTTGTGCAAAAAATTTTTGAAATTCAAATTCTTTTCGAAATTTCCAAACTTTGAGTGTGTTTGAAGTGAAGTTAGTGTTTCAAAAAAATTATATGTCCCTATGGGGAGATCAGGGGCATAGTCTCTTTCGAAGTTTTCTGTCATTTAAATACGTCCTAAGTAGTGCAGAAATTCCATTGTCACTTAAAGGAGAATTTCTGTTGTCGTTAACATTTTTTTATTTCATTTTGTCGATAATCTTCTAATATTCGGAATTAATTTCATACTCTAGGTTTCCAACCTTCATCTTCTTATAAATTAATGCATATCAGCCACAATATGCAGACAAATTCATTCAGTCATTTTTTGTTACTCAAAACGACAAAATGGATCTCATGGCAATCTCCTTTCCATTTGGCTAACTAGATGCGAGTTTAACCAATCCTCAAGAGCTTTCCAAAAGAATCTTTTGACTTACAAGTTTCACTAAGACGCTCTAAATTTAGTCTCTTACATATGACTAGTTTTTTTTCTCTTCTGTCGAATCACCTTCCTCATATCTGCTTCATCTAATGACTTCAAATGTTCATCGTCGATGGCAGCGGTTCCTCAACTCTCATCACCAAATCTGTCATCTCTGTCATAAGACCCTTTTAGGCGACGTTTGAACAAAGGATCGCTAGTTGCTTCGCTGTCCATCGTCCGAATATGACATTAAATATGGGACATTTTCATCACCTTTCCTCAATACTGTGCTTGCGAGATGATGCACAGCTTTGATATGAATCCACAATGCTTTGTGCTATCTAGAAATTCTATTGTAGGTTCGTTCATATAAATTATTGTTCTCGAGGCAATTAACGCACTCGGGATGGCGTGTACCTGTCCTGGTACGGGAGTTTTTTGTAAACCTTATTCACTGGGCAGAATTTTATCTCTATACCTTCAGTAGGCATTCGAAAGCTTAAATTTCGCAAACTCATCAGTACGCTAGTTTCCTGAAAACTTTTGTCGCTGGGGCAGCAAAAATTGACTTATGCTTTGCTTCTCAACGCTACATTTGCACGACTAGGATCCGTAGAAGACTTTTCAATGACTTTCTAGTACTCATTTAATAGCTCAGTTTTCGCTGATCCTAAAACTAATTCTGATTTCTGTACAAATCTCCACAGAGCGCTCTAAAATCAAAATGAAGATTACGTTTTGCACTCAGAGTTTTCTTTCCACAAAAGGATTATATAGGCACGAACAACACATTAAAGTGCAGATGAGATCATGGAGTATCAGAATGAAACAACAAGACTAGAATCTTTTTTTGAAACGATGGAAGAGTTTGAAATAAATAATCGGAAGTCAGACTCACCTCGTGAATCGCACTACACGATCGATCAACTGAAGTCCCCAACTTGTTAACTAAGATCCAGGATGATGAAGATTATATATCACTGACAGATAGTGAACCATATTTGGACGACGTAATCGAAAGGCGAAGATGATGAGTTTTTGGTCCACTTAATGAGCGACTAGTGGCTCAACTTTCAAGATTTGTGCTAAATCTCCAATAAATGTTATTAAAATCACATATAGTTTAAAAAGCTAATAATTAATTGACTCTCAACTTTGCCTCATGTGTGAGTTGGTACAATCGAAAAGGTTAATAAAGAGCGGCTGATTGCAAATGGTAGCAGCGATTATCGCGACTAGCTATTGCTCACTAACATACCAGAAAAGAATGGCATAGCCCTATGGAGACTGGGTAAAATTTAGATTCACAGTCGAGAGAAAATTTGAAGCCAACGATCAATGAACATCTCGGTGGTTGAATCAATAGATATGCCGAAGTCTGTATCTAAAGTCTGGAGCACTAATGTCACCAAGTAGTGGCTACAAAAATACTATGAAGAGAATAATCTGGGAATTTGACCCTATGGAGCACTTAGTTCCAATAAGATTTCGTGATGCTATCGTTTTTAATTGAGAGGAATGGGACGTTTTTAGACCATTCGGGTATTAAAGGATAAGAAAAGCTCTCGGCCTTGATTAATCCCTCAGGGGAGCGTCATGCATTCGTCTTCAATTTTTAACATCCTTTGAGGTGATTGAATGCATATCTGACCTTTACAATGACTCGCTGTGGCCTCCCGCTGAACCGAGTCAGTGCTGCTTATTCTCCCAGACAAGTCTGAGACCAGTCTGGTACCAGTTTACCGACCCCGAAGGGATGGATAGTTTAGTGAGCCGTGAGCGCGAGATCGAACCGTTGACCTCGTGTGCGACGCACAGCACCTCTAACCACTGCGCGCATACGCTTTATTCGGGCATAAAGTGTGAAAATAAAGAAGATCCTGCTATTCAAAAGATCTACAATCTATTTATTGAAATAAAACAAGAATAAGTCTTGTTAATTTGAGCAGCGGGCGAGATTTTGGAATAGGATTGGGTGTCTAAAGAATTCCTAGATTCACTGCCATATAAAAAAATGATTTTCGACATCTAGAAGCTCGAAAATCATTTAGAAGCATACTGCAAATTTTGGCTGTGCAATCGGAAACGTTTGAGATTCCTTTTTATTCAATATATTCTAGGTGACATGAGCATATGGGTGGTGTTATATTTAATGAAGTTTTATTCCCTCTATTTCCATCATTCAGTCATTCGTACGTGGCGAAGAATAATCTAGCTTCTCAATATTAAGAAGGCTTAGTTCAGCTCATAGTGAACTTTATTAATTTCAATAAAATCGTAAGAATCAATAGGTATTCATCAACAGAGCGCAAGTTTTCTCGTTCTATAGAAGAAAAGCTTCAATTTTCTAGTGCCCTCAAGCCATTCATTCGTTCTCTTTCGCTTTTGTTTCCAAGACCCTTATTTCGTTGAACAGGCAGTACTTATTCCCTGAGGACACAGTGGTGTACCAGGATGCTTCCCTAATATTGGCGGCTGTCTCGCTAGTGTTAAGGAAGTTTTTAACGCAAACTTTCAAAGTTTGCAACAAAATTGTTGTGAAGAATTTTGTGTCCGTGGTGGACTTCCAGCATATTATAGGCAACTGCCAGAAATCATTGTCTTCGCGATCACGATAAATTTCACAGCGCAATACTCACAGTCTGGCTCCTTCTTCCTTGGTTGATTTTTTAATATTCAAAGCCTAGTAGAATAAAGTTGGAAAATGTTGTTGAGCCTCCCTCACAAGCAGAGTCAATTGCTTAGGTCAGGCTATCTAGTCTTTGGAATGAAGAACCTTTTTTTTTTCGTTTAAGAGACCGATTTTCACTTTTTTGGCATGATATCGGGAATATTCTGCTAACTGTCCTTGATTTTCAGGAAAAAAATGCCTACAATGTCTCATGAACTTTCACAAGTACATCCCGCAAAGTATTATTATGTACACTTTTTCTTCAACTTTCGCTGAATTAGATTTTCGCGTTCTCTTGCCGTTTTCTGCATTTTCTTCCGTCGTTTCATCCCTAGAGAGCTTGGTAGAAGAGGTGTGTAAACCACTTATGATATGTGAAATTCTGCCAATGTTCTCTCATGGATTCATCATCATCAGCCGTGGGTTCAACACAAAGTAATTAATTGTTCCATCGTATTCGTCGACGAGGGTTGTGTTAGCCGATGAGACACAGCGCTCAAAATGAAGGGCTGTTTTTCGAGTGATGACATTGCGGTAGACGCGATTTTGCCCGACCGCTTCACTTTTTTTTTCATCTCACGAACGAAACTCGCAATTGTTCATCTTCCCTCGCCATATCCCCATAGGAAAGATTTCTAGAAAAACGTGTATTCTTTGCTATACCCACTTCTTCAAATTAAAGATGTCTCGCATCTCATCGATGGCTTATAAGCGACTCCAACAGTCCTATTCTGACGAGAAACCACGATCCCAATCAAGTTCACGTCTCTGTCATCGGATGTGTCCGAGAGGAAATTCGTGCAGTAAGGTTGGTCTCACGGCATTGTCGAGCTCCCAGATATTTGAATTCTAGGCGTGAACTGTAAGGTGATTTGAATGTGTGGCATGGTGAATTGATTATAATCCGACTTTTATCGTTTTTATGGAACTTTAGTATACATTACTATCTAAAATACCATCGGAATATGTGCGCTGCAATTATACTTACTCCTATAAGTATGGTTATTATTACTATTATTATGATATGTATATATATATATATATATATTATTCGGTTATCAAAATTATCAAGAATATTGATTAATCATGAATATTAACATTAAAAAAAGCGGATTAAATTATGCGCAGATTGTCCTGACTTCCTCACCTATCATAGGTACTATGCTTGAGTATAACGGAGAAGAAAGAAAAATATTCTATTGAAGAGTACGAGATGTATACTAATGCGTAAATACTCAGTTATTCTTCTAAAGACTTTGCCAACTATTTTGGAAGAAAAAACTGAGCTAGCCATTGGTATTTATTACTTCGTTACATTTGAATTCCCGTAAAGAATTAAAGAACAGAATTAGCATTTATTTCCGTTTATCTCTGTTCTTTTTCCGTTTTCAATTTTTGGATTAGATCCTATTGTTATAAGAAGACTTTATTGTTTTTCAATAACGAAGAAAACGCATCAATCATCACCGTCTTTTTTCTATTGAAAGAGTGAGGAGATTTTTCTAAACATTATCTTTTCACGTTCGGATCAAATTGTGCTGAAGAATAGTACAGACTTTTTAGTTTGTTGACTTGTTAGTCCACTGACCACTTAATTCACAAGCCGTTGATCACTGTTTGTTTCAAGTAAAGTTTAAACTCTAAGACTAATTTGTATAGATCGATAGTGTGAATTTGGAAACAACTCCTTGAGTAAGTCGGACATTCAGGTAAGAAAACTAATTGTACATTTTATCCATGACGATCCCGATAAAGTTTTTAGGAAGCGTTGATATCCACAGCTTTTTGGATGTTTCACGAGCATTTCCGGGTCCAACGAGACTTGTTTGCGGAGTTCTTCCGAGCGTACTGCGATATTGACGAGAATTTTATGGTTTATTACCTTGAAAGCCAATGAATAATTAAACGAAATAGAGAGCGAGATATGCTGAGCACATGGATGTTTGGCCCGTATTTTCAAAGTTTACTTGATTTATAAGCTGTCTAAAAGTATGAATTCTTTCAAGTATGGGAGAAACGCATCAAGCTGTGCAGTGCTACTAACTACTCGTGATAATACCTTTTATTTCAGCCCTTATTTAAACTCTTTACCATCGCTATTCTGTAAACTGACGGTATGAATATTATATTTGATTCAGGATAAATGATTCCAAACTTGGCTATTACTTTGAGGTTCAAAACTGGAGCAAAATATTCATCCGGCTGTCATTCCGAGTGTGTGAATTGATTTCACATCATGACTTCCTAGTGGTTTTTTGCGTGACTAATAAGGCTGAAACAGCTTATGAGTAGTTAGTAATGAAAAAGAATATGCATTGTATAGGAGCAGGAGCAAATATTTTTTACCCACAAATCTTCCATAACTAATTTTTGAGGTCATTTTTTGTCAGTTATCCACTAATGTTAAGGCCTTCGAACATACGGCATCATACGACGAGTCAATCAGTGGTTACATGCGAAGACAGTTTGACAGAAATGGGGAGCGTTCGTTTCCTCTCAGATACGGTGATTCAATTATTCATACTTTAGTATTGGGTGTAAATATATAGTACACTTTGTGTGGTGAAGTGAGAGATTCTCATATATTAATCCGTGAAATTTGAATGCCCTTTTGACAGCGTATTCGCCATAGTCGTGCAAGGTTGCAATATTATATGCCTTTAGGGTATGTCAGCTTATTAGTTCTTCTTCAAGCCATGAATATAACTATTTGTATGTTTAAACTTTTCTATTCCTTGTGTGAGATCTATTCGTGGCTGTGATAGAGGATAATCAAAAAGCGTGGTTTGATAGTGTCCCAAAAATTAGACGAGAATTTAACGCGGATTTGCTGTTTAACTTTATGGATCCAAAAACTGTAAGGGCTTGAAAGACAAGAAGTGATATATTAGGTGAAATTATTACTGGCGTTATTGGACAAGTAGGCAATTTTCTATTAATTAAAAAGGCAATATTTTATTAATTGCGCTGTCAGTTATCGGTGTTATAATACATAGAGCTTATTTATCGATTTATGCGATTGGTTTGTACATTATTCAATCCTTCGTTTTGTTGTCTTGCTTCTCTCATCCATCAACATCTTTGAAGTCTTTCACTATGGGTAGTTGTAGTCTTCATTGGTAGGACAGAGGTTCTCCTTGACAAGTGTAGGTTTTGCTGTTTCTGAAAGAATAGGGAAGATTTGTTTGATCCAGTGCGACATGAAACCAACGGCTTGATGCAAAATTATACGTTTGATCTACGCTTTCTGTACCCTGAAGAGTGGAATAATCGTGAAGGAAGAGCAGAAAATGAAGAAGTGCTCGTCAAATTGGCTATTTGTGTGGATTGTAATCAGTAGCTTACTCAAAACAACTAATGTCTATCTAGTGACAATATGGATTTTTTAGGCACAAATCCCCACCAGAAATCTCATGCTGAAGTTTATTCAGTCGAGGAAGAAATGCCCATCAAAGGTGAGCTCTCCATTCTCACGATTACTACTGTTCCAGACTTTCTGAACTCCAAAAAATCTTTATAGCGCATATATAAAATGGACCCATGTTTAGGGATGAATGCGGAGAACATCAAAATTTTTTTCCTGTCAAGCGTGAAATGATGCCAACATATGCATAGACTTATAGATGAATAACGTAATGAACATCGTCTTCCACAATTCTTGTTTTCTTCGAACTTTTAGTGGCTGTTTTGGGCTCCTTCTTGTTTTGAAAAAATGTTGGTTCGATGACATTGCGGTACTTTTCCTTTAGTAGCACTGATTTCTAAGCCTAAATCCTTTTCCTGGACGAGAACTTTTCATAAAGATAGAAGCAGTAATGTGAAAGCTTAGATCTCTGGCCAGCACGACACTTGGCCGGTTTTGAAAACGTCTTTATGACAGTGCTCTAATAAAAGGAAAAGATCTGTGTTTTACACACGCGTTTTTCTCGTAAGACAGAGCTCTTTCTTTAGACTATCCTTTAGACTCACAGTAATCATTCAGTAGCGTAAGATTCACTGATTCCAACGCTGTGCTTGTTTTCTGGAAAGGACTGTATCTTCGCAGTGCTGCAGGAAATATAAGATTGACTCGATTAGGTGAGCAAGTGTTCTTTGGCTAATTCACGCCTGCGAGCTGGGGTGAGGCGGGGAAGGAGAGAGGTTGACGCGATCGTTGATTGATGCTGCCTAAGTGAAGTGAGATTTTTGTTTTGATTAGAAATATCTTCCGCTTTGGAAGAAACTACAGCTCAAACACTCAACTTTGCTTCTGAAGAATATTTTCCACTCGTTCATGTGCTTTTCGTGCTTTCAGCAAAGATTCAAGCTTTCGATTGATAATTAACACTCCTTGTGAAAAGTTGTCCAGCGGAAAGGATAGGCATAATAATCTGTGCTACCGCACGGAAAACGGCCGATTTTTTTTTCGAATCTCTTAATGTTTATATATATATGATATATATATATATATATATATATATATATATGAAAGGGAACCCAACATAATTTTAGATAAAAGATTACTAATGATCTGCCACAGATTAAGTTTTCCTCCAAATAAACTTAGCAGTATTTTGTCAATAAGATCTAATTTACGACTTTGTGTACAATGTTGTTATAATTCCAAATTTTAGTGTATCATAAGTAATCAAAAAATAGCATGTGGACAGTTTTTTTTGCACTTCATGGAACAAAAAAATACATCTCACCTAATTTTACCTGCAGTACTTGAAACAACGCCAATGTTCTTGTACCTGTGAATGAGTTGGCAAAAGTGATCTCAACCTTTCACTGATTTTTCCTAGTGCTAAACGGCTCTCCTGGTTACATCAATATTCTCGACGCTCTCAATGGCTGGCAACTGGTCAAAGAGCTCACAGATGCCACTGGTCTGCCGGCAGCTGCATCATTCAAGCATGTCTCACCGGCAGGTTCGACAACTAACGTGGTCTGATTTGTAATTTAACATCAGCGATGAGTTATGGTTTAGGTGCTGCTGTCGGGCTTCCGCTCAACGATTCTGAAGCTCAATCGTGTATGGTGTCTGACTTGCAGCTGGACAACCGCCGGCCATCCCTCGCCGCCGCGTATGCTCGAGCGAGAGGTAGGAAAGACTTTTTGCTAGATTTTGTTATTTCTACAATGATTCGTTAGCCAGCTGAGTGAAAATCTGATTTTTGAAAAAAGTCTCCTGGGGAATAGTGATGTTTCCCTTCCCCAATCTGACAGTTATATTTCAAATAGTCGAACTGAGATGCGCCCGTATACAACATTATCAATATAGCAATATTTTCGCACTCTATTTGCTGTTTTTTCCTTACTGGAAAAACATTCAAAGTTCTGTTTGTGGGAGATTTTTCTCTCTTTTTTTTTTGCTTAGGACTTTTGTTTTGTTTTTTTTTCGCTCATTTTACCGTTTTCAATAGTTATATCTTCACTTTATGATCATTTATATTTGCTGGGTAATTGCTCCCTGTTTCACCGCGTTAATTTATTTTATCTATGTTTGAGTTGTACTATCCTTCTGTGGAAACAATCAAATTCAGCTTACTTTTTTGAATTGAGATATGCAAAAAATTCTATTATTTCGACGTTTGGCGCTAATCTCCATTACGTCAATATTGTAGTGATTGTGGTAATCATTGAATGTGTTCACTCCATAGATTTTTTCAGAATTCTATTTGCCGTACTGCCGCACTTTTTTTATTAGTTAGAGTCAAATACCCCCTCATAAGTAACGCATAGAAACTATGCGCAGTTTTTCGAAGAATTTTGTTTTTAGTATGTTTTTCAACTATTTCATCTCCCGTATGTTCATTTGTGAATTGGACACATTGTTGTGCCATCCATTCAGCCTAATCCGAGCCTCTCTTGGCCACCTCTCAGCTCATCCTTGTGATGCCCCTTAATTGAGTGAGGACGTATTCATCGAACGTCATCACTACTTTCTTCGGGTTCCGCAAATCTCAAGAGTGGTCATTTGGGATTTCTATGCACTGAGGTAATGAGTCGACGGTTTTATGCGTCGAATGCAATCTCATTTTTACCCACCACGGAAAGACATTATATGTAAGTGAACTGCATTTTTCCACAAATGGATTCGCATAGGTGTGGAACACATTTTAGGAAGCTGACAGTCAAGCAGCAGTTGTAGAGAGCGGATATGGACCAACATGTTGATGATATTCAAGATTAAAACCAACCTTAAAAACTTATGCTGTATAAGAAATGGAAATAAAGTTGTTAGAATGCACATAAAGTAGCTCATCGCCTGTGAGCTGGTCTGTTCTTGATGTTCTAAACCGTTTCTTGTCAGAAGTTTTCAGACGATTATGAGATTGCTTCGAAGATAAGCTCCATCTCTGACTTGAGGACAAAACAAAGAACGCGAGAAGGCGTGGCGTGCAAACTTGTGTCAACTGAACGAAGTGACCACGGAATGGGCACTTCTACAAGTTGCTTATCGAGTATCAGAGCCATAGTGTGTTGAATGAGTGGAATAAATGAACGGAAATTTGATTTAGAAGACCGTGGTGGAAATGAAAAGTGTCTTAGTGTGCTTTTACTTATTGAACACCTTTCCTCTGAGAAATCATCTTTCAAATGAAAGTAAATGAACGCTTTGCATGATTCACTTAATGGTACGACTCACACCGGGAATTCATTTTCAAAAACTAAGATCGCCGACGCCTCCATGTGTCCCCTGAGTATTGTTTTTAACCTAATCACCGTCTTCCCTGCGAAAATGCAATTTAAGTGCAAGTTGGGTGAAGGCTATTACGAGCAGAATGAAAAACGTAAGTTGTAATGACGAAAGTCTCTCAGTGGAGATTACTCCATACATGGCCAGTGAAACAAGCCGTGGTGAGGACTATGAGCCAAAGATTCGAAAGTACTAGTTAATGTGTTTCGATAACTTTGTGAAGAACATTCTATCGAAAATTCACCACCAAGTGCGGCACACAATGAGTGTAATCGGCTAAATATCGCGTATGATAGGGCTCAAATTGTGTATGTAAGAAAAGCCTAATCAAAAATTTAGTTTGATGTTATGAAATAACATTCTGAATTATTTGTCGCAAGCTGTATTTAAGTCTTAAGAATACCGTATAATTTGTTTGTTGCATGTATGCGTGATATTTTCGTTTTGTTTTCTGAAAATTAAACTTTTGTATGAAGCTCAACTATTTCGCGAAGCAGGTTCTAAGTACGAATTCTGTTACGAGAGTTGCAACTCGCGTTATTTTGCTTTGCTCGGATAACCCTTTTGTGTTGTGGCACGTTCTACACAAAAATCGGCAGCTATAGCAATTGTACCAGGCCAGTGCAGTTCTTTCTTATTTTCAAGAGCTCCAATGAATCAGAAGAGAAGTTGAAGCTGTGGATCAATTGTTCTGAGAACATCGTCCACTCATTTTCTTCACACTATCTCTTTTTCAATCTCCACTCCACTTAAGACTTCTTCACATATAATATTTGCAGCTTCAAGACTCGAGAGCATACATATTGAACACAAACAATGAATGATAAAAAAAACCCGTAAAGCAGACGATAAGAGGATCCGAACATTTTTTGGCGCGACCACTTACAATTTGGATAGACTTACCACTTTTTATTTCAGTCACTTTTACCCAGAGTTATAAACGACTTTTATTTATCGAAGTGCAGTACTCATGCATGTCACGATCTTTGATAAGGTGCCACAGTGAACCAAGATTGTTCGGAATGCAAACGGATGAGAAGTGCCCGCTGTGCTGCACAGTTCGGAAGTAGTACGATTCCAGTATAATAATTTTCAAACGTAGCGAAGTGGAATCTTGCTTACCTGTTTGTTCTCGCATAGTATGTATGCATGATTTTGTTAATTTCATGTGATTCTCTTCGGTTACCCGAGGACAATCAAAGAAACGACCCATTTCGCTGACTTGAAATCCTTATAAGAGCGTTAGTAATTACTCCAAAGCTTGAATCTCTGACTACTGCTCTACTGCTCCTTTTTTGACAAGACTTTCATGACGCTATAGCCTTGGAAATAAAGATATGTTCTACACCGGTCGCACGCTTATAATATTACTTTGCTAGAAGCACGAAAAGCTTATGAGCGTAAGGGGAAATCTTGCGGTATAAGAGCCATATGTTTTATGTGGAATTTCTGTGAGAAAAAATCCCAAATAAGTTAACATGACTAGCCCCCTTACTCCCCCGGACACGCACATTATCCGACAAACAAATACCCGCTTATGCGAATCTCAATCTTTTCTTTCCTGCTACAATACAGTGAAACGATCTTTCTAGAAAATAAGCGCGGCGTTGGAATCATAGCAACTTACACTATCGAATGGTTTTTTATAATCTGAGGAAAGAGCTCTGTCCTACGAGAATTACGCACGTGTTAAAGACAAATGTTTTTTTTCTTCCACAGCGTTATAAAAGGATTTTACAAAAAGAGGCTACTTAGCGCAGTCGCCAGAGATCTAAGCTAGCTTTCGAATGATTAGTAAAAGAGCGATGGAAAGTGTTTGTCCAGCGAAACGGGTCGTTTCTTCATTTGTCCGCGGAAAGCAAATAAAACCTTTAATCTGAATAATGAGCAGAAAAGCCAGATAATCACGCAATAGATAATTGAGAGTTCGAGAATTTACTTTATCTTGATAAAGCATTTTTCTGAGGACCTTCAGAAAGAAAGAAAAGGCCCTCTATTAGTTGTGTTCTTTCCTCTTCTTTTACAAGTCGAAAATCGATTGAGCGTCAGTTTCGTTGCCACCTTAAGACAATTTTAGCACAGCTTTTGTATAATGAGAGTGGGATTAATGCAGGTCATAGTGGAACGAACACAGGTTCGCTGCCTTGTGGGTAGGACTCTTCTAGAACTACAACTAATCCATTGCCTAAGTATGATAACCCTCGTCTACAGCAATAAATTTCCTTAGCTTTTGTATTATCTCATCATAATTCGAAAGTGTGGTTGAAAATTTCAATTTTTTATCCTTTGAATTTACATACTCCTATATTAGAAACTTGACGACTATTTATAAACAGAACCACTTTGTATTGCATGAAATGCTGAGTATTTTTCACATGAAATATTATAATCAATCAGCCTCAGAACATAATTGTTCTCATAAAATAGTGGTGGACGGATTTTCTCTCAACAGCAGGATCTTATAGAGTTGTGGGTGGTAAATGGGCGATTCCTGAGCACAAGGTCTCTAATTACTTGAAAGACTTTTTTTTTTCGAATATCACGATGGAAGAAGAGATTCTATATGTAAAAGGTGCGAGTTTTTGATACAAAACCGGCGAGGAGACGGAAAGTCTTTATGTCTAAATGCTATACCTTTTTTGTTCCAATTTACTTTTTCATTAGTATAGAAATATTGTTGTGCTTGAGATCAGGATTGGTCGTTGAATCGTGAAAAACGACCGCAAATTGATGACGATTATTGGTAGGCTGTTGATGTTTTCAAGTTTTTGTCGTTAAGTGTAACGGTGAACGCTGATGAGCTTTTCGTTTTGTATTGTCACTGCAGGTCCAAGCTTAGATCATATTTCGTTAGAGGCCTACAAGGCACTCATTTCCAAATTTCAGGAGCTGACCGAATGTCATCGTTCGGAGACTTTGTCGCTTTATCGGAAAAAATGTGATGAACTGACTGCGAAAGTTATCCACAGGTATATATGGAGCAATTTGCTTCAATACTCTCATGTGAAAAAAATCACTAAATCTAATGGCTTTTGCTTTTAAATTTACAACCAATCTTTGACAGCACCACATACGTTTACGATTGCTTTGCTCTATTTTTTCTCCATCGATCTTCCCTCATGTACACAAGATTTGTAAGAGTAAGGCAATATGTGGCTGAGTATTGTTTCCACTGCGAATGAATATTTACGATCTATCGAATTGCATTTTCAGTACTCTTGATTTTTTTGACCTGAATAAACATAATTTGACTTTCATAAGGGTTTTTTTGACACAAGCCATTTACGAGGTCTTAAAAATCGTGTGATTAGTTTCAGAGAGGTTGAAATGCTCATAATCGTTCTGTTAAGGGAAGTCTCCGATGGAGTTGTTGCTCCTGATTATGACGCTGCTGCTCTTTCTCTGTTGGCAAAGAAGAAAAATGGCAATTACTGCATTTTAAAGGTGTTGCACTTGACTTGTATGGCTTTTGAAAGCTTACTAACTAATTATTTAGTAGATTGACTACCTTTGTAGTTTACTGTCGCTCAGTTTTCATGTTTATGAGTAATTTGTACCTTAATCTCATAATTAAGTGAACACAACCTAGCATTCAGGTGAATCCAAGTTATGTCCCTACTGAAACCGAGGAGAGGACGGTGTTTGGTCTACGACTTCGGCAGAAGCGCAACAACGCCAAAATCGACGCCAACACGTTCAGTAATGTTGTCGGAAAGCACAACAATGTCAGTGAACGATTACTATAGGCAAGCATGGATAAGTAAACAATCATTCTAACCCTTGAATGGCTTCATTGATGCTGTGATGCTACTACATCTCGCTTAAATTACTGGTAGTCATTAAAGTAACGTATAAAGACAAAAAAACTTATGCGATAAGCTCCTTACCGTCAAAATTGAATATGATGACTGGAAAGAAATGATGTCTACTGTAAATTGCTTGAATCGTTGTATTTTGCATCAAGGTTTTGTTAATATTTCGATGCCGTTACCATGATATTTATTTGCCTACTGACGATCGCTTGGATTTCTGTGAGAAGTCACTAAAATAGCACTCAACTCAAGAAGATTAAGTACAGTGATTGTCTCGGTATAAAGAAAACAATAACTTAGAGAGCCTGAAAAATAGTTCAATAGGATCATGATTGTCGTGAACTGAAACTCTTCACTTTTCATTTATGAACAGTATTCATTACAGCTGAAGAAGCAGTCGAGGGACGATTTGATTGTATCGACAATCGCTCTCAAATATGCTCAATCAAATACGGTATGCTTCGCACATCGTGGACAGGTACATATAGTTATTTCAGCATTTGGTGAAGCAGGTATCTGTTGAACTAAAGCTCTTCTTACTGGGGAACACTTAACTAGACTGAATCAAATAATCAGTTACTGTCTGACTGCTACTACTTTAAGAAAATTTAACGTATCGTTATCCCATTTTTGATAACATGCTCGCATAACAAGCCGTGGATTTTGATTAATTTCTAGTAAAACTCATGCTAAAATTAATTTCGATACTAGTACTGCTAGTATTCTAAATGAAGAGGGGCCGTGATCGAGTGGTTGTAAAGCTTGTCACGGGGCCGATATCCATCCCACAACACTCTCCGACAGTCAGTTGCGATCCAGCCTGGCTATCCTTGATTTGCAAGGAGACGCGCTTAACCAGTATAGTACGACGATCAAGAAGAACAAGAACGGATTTAATGCTTGAAGTACTGGGATCCGTACGGTAAAAAGAACACATTGCAAGACATATCACATAGTATCAAATAAAGTAAAAAAAAGACCCTAAGATATTGAATGGTGGGCAAAAACACGGCCTCAGGCGGGAGTCGAACCCTCGTTTCAACTATCCGGGGACGCGTGCTGTACCACTACACCACCGAGGCACATTTGCCCCGCCACTCAATCTTCAACATCTTTATGCAACATAATAGCATTGTGAAAAAAACAGTTAAAAATACAAGGATTTCGAAGTATTAGATCTAACAGTGGCTGTCACCTCAATTGGGTCTACAAAGCGAAATCGCATACCCGACCAAACCTGTTAAAGGTTGGTGGCTGACAGCTAACATAGAGATGTTGAAAATTGAGTGATCGGGCAAATGTGCCTCGGTGGTGTAGTGGTAGAGCACGCGTCCCCGTATAGTTGAAACGAGGGTTCGACTCCCACCTGAGGCCGTGTTTTTGTCCACCACTCAGTGCTCTTAGGATTTTATGTAACATCATAACACTGCGAAAAAGCAGTAAAAATACTGGGATTTGGAATATTAGAAAAATATGCTAAATAAATCATAAAGAACAGCAGGAGTATTTAGGTGATTGGCATCGGAGCTGGACAACAGTCACGTATACACTGCACACGATTGGCTGGAGAGAAAGCATGCAATTGGTAAGTGGCCCACTATACACCCACCAACCATCGCTGCTGTCAAGTCATGTGGATGTAGGATTAGGACATGATACAAAAGCACTGTTATTGGAAACAGGGTTCATCACATATAGCGGGCTAACATGGCGCATGCTATGATTCGTCGTGATCCAGGGACCTTGAAGTTCTAAATGGTCCTTCACAGGTTTGGAATAGCCCTCAACTAAGCTTATCTACTTTGAAGAAGAAGTAAATTTATATTCACGAAGTATAACTAAGTTAGCTAGCAAGCTTTGAATTTTATGAGAAGTTCTTTGACATTTATATTATGAAAGAGACTCTATTTTCAAACTAAGATGTAAAGAGATCTTTTATTCACACTGTGACTGAAGAAACGATCAAAATTCATTCATTATGAAATTATTCATTGAATTCTGTTTCTTGTTAGCAATCCTTGGTTTTGTGCTTTTTCGACATAACAGCGAAATTAATTCCTCAGAAAGTAAACATCACTTGTGATTACTTATGCAAATGATACCGCCTTTTATCATGACAAACTTTTTCTTTCTTAAAAATGCACAGAAAGATTATAAGTTCACCATCACCTCATGGTCGCACAAAGATCGGTTTATTGCATCTTCCACCGCAAATGTCACCCACCTTCTTCCAGTAGTAAGCGGTGTTCCTGGAACATATTTTTGTCCTAATCTGAGTCAAATCCCGAAAAAATGTCCTGTTAGATATTCTCGTAAGTTTTGGCAGTAAAGCAGCGAAGACCAAATTTATTAAACAGAATTAAAATTGCTTAACAATGCTATTTGCAATGTGCACCATCAGCCAGACCACATTTCTGCCATATGTTAGGCAACAAATCAATACAGCGTTTATAGAACTCGTCGATCTTTGATCCAAAGAGAGTTGTCAATCCTCCATGCAAGTGATTATGTCTCGGAACTTCTTTTTGCTCAGAAAGTGCTTCAGCGTTCGGAGGAGATGATAGCCAGACTGCGAGAAGTCAGCACTGTCGACGGTGATCCAGCAACTCCCATAGACAAGGAGGAACTCGACCGAACTGGGCTGGAAGTTGTTGGATCGTACGCCTCCCAATCCTAACTTGTCGCAGTCTCACTATCACCTATCTTGGTCGTTGGAACACTTCCTGAGAAAGAAGAAGTTCCAAAACTTCAATCATTTGCGCTAAGGACTGACAACTTTCTTTGAATCGAAAGATGATAAGTTTCTGTGAGCGTCGCATTGATTTGTTGTTTGAGAAATGGCAGAACTGTGTTCAACCCAATGGCGCATACTTTGAATAATGTTGTTGAGCAAATATAACTGCTTTTGATTAATAAATTGGGTGTTTATTTCTTTAGTGCCCAAACTTATGAGAAGACCTAAATAAATAAAATTCAGGCTTTGAACTTTTCTCTGGCACTCCTGTTCAAGTTTGCTATTACTGCAATCAAACTATTGTCGACAAATTGAGATTACCTTGTTATCATTCGTTACTGCATTAACACCTTTACCAATATTGTCTTTTTTTGCGTTATTACTATTATCATTCTTCGGGACACGTGCGGCGCAATGGTTAGAAGTGCTCTGCAGCACGAATGTGCTAATCTTTCCAATTCCACATCTCACGCTCATTAGGCTTTCAATCCTTCGGAGTTCGTAGATACGTACCAAATTTTCCATGAAAATAGCAGCACTGCCTTAATACATTGACAGATTGCTATGAGTCATTGTAAGAGCTAGGTATACACTCATCACCTCTAAGAATGTTTTATGAAATCAAACACGAAGCGCATTGCTCAGGGACTAATTAACTCCAAGAGCTTGATTAATCTTCTTATGTCATCATATTACTATTTCCTTAATTATTGCCATCATCATTACTATCACTACTATTATTATTACTATACTTTAATTAGTTTGGAACCAGTGTAGCGCAGTGCTTAGTGATGCATTGTATCACAAAACGAGGTGATAAGCGATGCGCTAGTTCGATCTCATTCTTCAACACTCTCTTGCAAACTATCAACTTAGCGCCAGGAAACTCCTTAGCTCGACTACCTTCGTGATCATAAGAGGAAGTCTATACCAGCATTCTACGACATTCATAATGCGGATAAAATCCTCAAACAGCAGTCGAGGCAACATTTGAAATGTTTGATGACCTTTGTGAGAATTACTGCGAGGAAACGAATCCAATACAAGAAGTATTGGGATCCGAAAAGTATATTGTAATATATCTCATAATCACTAGATTGGAAAGAAAGTTTCCTTCATTTGATAAAACATTCAAAATTTATGCATATATCCAGACAACAAACAACATCAACTATTATTGAAAATAGCGGCCATCATTATCTACCACTTGCCATCAGTCCGCTAAATTTTGGATCTGATCGAAGTACCACTCCTTCGGCTTTGAATCAAAGAACTCTCGACATCCTTCTTCAACTTCATCAAAATATTCATATCCGCGACCTTCCAAAAAGTGTTGCAATGATCGGAAAAGGCCCTAATTAAATGGAGCAACGTCCGGACTATAGGGTGGATGTGGTAGAATCTCAACTCAGTCAAATTCCTCAAACTTCAGCATTCAAGCAGCATCAGCAGCATTTGAATCAGAGTTGTACCCGTAAAGCATCAACAAGCGCTTTTGTTCCTTGGACAGTTCTGTTCTGTAGCAGGTGCAGACCAATTACATATCAACAGATGCGCAAGAAGGAGACCTTTCAAAAGATGTGAAAATCACACACGATTCATGCGAAAAACGACATTCTTATCCAAAAGATGAAAATTTTCTTTCCAACCTAATATTACTTGACCCAAGATGTCATGTGGTCTGCTAATGGGCTCTTGTACACCCCGATACACTTGTTTCGACCTTACAGTCTCGTCAGTCGGGCAGAACCCGTCGTCTTTCAGTCTTCTTAGCCAATCCTCTCGAGAGTCGCTACTCTCCCTATATTGTGATAATGGACCATTCAAAAGTGATAATAATACTGACTATGATAGTAATAATAACAATAATAATACTAATAACAAAGAAGTATCATTATATTATTACTATATTCCTTCAAGGCGTTAAATGAGAAGTGTATAAGCTATTTGTCATCTACTCATAATAACTAATCAACGCTTCTCTTTCCCTTTGATGAACTAACATGAGCATGTTGTATAATCTTTATTTGGATAACATAAGACGTGTTAGCTTTAGCTGTTTGAAAGAGGGCGTAAATTGCTAGAAAGAGATTCCGATAGCAAGTATTTTTCATTACAACAACAAGACCAAATCTTATTATCTCATGTGTATGTCAAGTAAGAAAAAATAAGAAACTAGCCTACCTGTCGCGACATCCGTTGGCGCCTCCGTCGTGAATTCGCGCTAAAGTTTCGCAATCCGACTTACCGTAGCACTTCACTCGGAAGCGACTTCCAAGCACCTGAGTTGGTAGTTATGAGTCACTAAGCTAAGATTGCAGTGACTTGACTCTACGAGTCACCAAAGAAGATGATCTAGAGTTTTCACTCAATTTACTTTCTAATTCTCATTGATTCATATAAATTGGCGGACCTACTCGAATACACTCAGCAGAGCAGTTGTAGTTTTTCAGCACAGTTTATCCATGCCTCTTCTTCGTCTTCGTCTTCCTTTTTTCCTGGCTGATAGCACTGCTGCAAAGAAATAAAACGTGTCAAAGTACAGTTTTCAATTCTAATTCAACGATTACATCGAATTCGCAATCTACTTTATAGGTGAAAACTTCGGAAAACTTTTGGTTTTTATTTTCAATAGTTTCCGCCCGCCTAATCCAGCCGTGATATAGTTCCTACAACTTTCCGTGAAAAATTTCGCACCCAAAAATGTCAGATGTTTATCAGCGTGTGTTCGCCAAATCACCACTTCTCTAAGGGATTTTGGAAAAATCGATGAGTGTTCTCTCGTAATCATCATTTATGATATATTAAACTACCCTTTCCGTAATCTTTACTCTCTCAACTGCTTATCACTTGATCCTTATTTGTAATATCATCCATCTCGTAATAGCGAAACATAAGACAACATCGTTCCGTGAATTTCTGAGTGAGTGAAAAATCCCTTTCCCCTATCCACAGTGATTTCACAAAGACGTATTTTCCACTCTTTTTAGAGATTTTGATGGTTATTAGATAGCTTAAATCTGGAGGAATCGAACGGTGTATTTTATTTCTCGAATGGCCTTTATACAACGATGTAACACTGAAAATTCGCTGAGCAAGGCTTTTCCTTAGAAAATCCAGTAACACTTTGGTACTGTAAATTTCGACAAATATAATAGTGTGCTTGGTTTTTCGACAAAGTTTTTTATAATGCTGCAAGAGTGAAACTAAGATTACATTTCACATGCGCCGCGCATACTTTTCACTGATATGCGGATAGATTTCGCAACATTGGCATTAAAGCATCGCGTTTTTGATAACCATTCAATAGCTTGAATCTCAAGAAATTTTAGGAGCATAATTATTTATATTCACGAATTTTTGGCTGAACAAATCTTTTCTCTCAGACTTTTAGTAATCATTCGCTAGCTCAAGTCTCGACGATTTCAATGACTGACTAGGTTTTGAAAAAAATTTTTTAACACGTTGTAGCAGCCAGAAGAAGGCTGGATTTCGCAAATATGCGTTATTTTGCAAATTGCGTGGTGTATTGTGAAATCCCATCCACATACCGTAGCAAAAAGCACCGAGTGCGAAACCCAATTCTTATTTGGCTGCTATAGCGCATTTATAATTTTTCTCAAAAAAACGAAGTACACCACTGAAATTGTTGAAATTTGTGCTATTGAATAGTTACCGAATATTCGAAGAAAAGGCTTTATCCAGCGAAAAATACTTGACTGTGAAATAAAATCTTTTTAACCATTTCAGCGCAATTTGAACGCCATTAAGAAATCAACTATACCATTCAAATTTTGGGAATTCAAACTATAGAACAACTACTGAAACGTCGAAAATAAGTGAAAAAAATAGGTTTTTTTCTGAATATGGGAGCGGATAGGGGAAAAGTACTGAATCTTTTGAAGGAGAACTTTTGGAGACACCACTAGAATTGCCTATAGAGAGGGTGTTTAAAAATTCTGTAGAGTCACCAACAATTTGAAATTAAGTGTTATTTGGCACTTGCAAAAATTCACACTCCTTACTCTGAATTGATAAATATTCAGTCGAAAATATCCACAACCAATCCGATTATTCTGGTCTACAGAACACCCTTTTGGCACACAACCAGAGTCCGCGTCACACATAGCCAGAAGACAGGCATTTTCGGATGCGACTAAATCATAAAATTCTAACGCATTCTACTTCATTTATACAAATAAAGGTATATCTGAGGTATTCACGACTGAACTAAAATCAGAAGTAACTGTGTTGAACGAATTCGTAGTTTTCATGTTATAAATTTATTCTAAATGTCGTTTCGGAAATAATATTGGTGTTGGATCTCGATGAGTAGTTCGCGACTTAGTGAATGTCATGTTTTTTCACCATGTTTTTCAAAACGAGAAGAATTTTAATGAGACGATGTACTTCAAATTCAAACGACCACAATGTTTGTAAGTCACACGACCGTATTTGACTTCTTTGATCAATTTTTAGATAAAATATCCATATTCATAAATTACTGGTGGTCAATTAATCTTTTTGGCTTCTCTGATACCAATTAGCGGAAGAGGACGAACCTCTATCAAACATCAGGAGGCAGTCGCCAATGCCGAGCAACACAAACAAGACAAATTCTATAGGCATTCCCGAATCTACGAAGGAATCATATGCTGCACCGGCGATTTGTGTGGTCGTATAACAACTAGATGACTGGAAAGAAGAGTTAAAGAGAAGAAAAGTAAGAACACGCTGAGATGCAAACGATCTAACAATGTTGGAAGTCCGTAAAGAATTCTACACATTTATCATCTTCGGAAGTCCATTATGAGTGATTAATGCGAGAAGAATGTTTTTAGGCCATAAGAATATCCGATTCCGCCAATGTGGTCATTTCAATGCTCCGAACTCTTTGAGAATAAGAGAATTACTGAGAAGGGAAATAGATGTCCATGGCGATCGATGGTCGAAAGGACGTTGAAATTACAATGTGTGCAAAACACATTCCGTCTGTGTCAAACATATGAAGAGAGGAATGGAGAGTCGTATCGGACCTAATCATTCACTTATCTGAACATGGTGTAGTTTCTGTCAACACGCCACGCCTTGTCGAATCAGCTATTTCACCGGAAGTCGTCATTTCCGAACATTTTTTTACGGATTTTTCCAAGAAGGGCGGCACTCGTGAATGCCACTTGTCAGAAAACTGGCCATTCTTCTCATGCGTCAACTTCACAGAGCTAAGTGAGAACACTATCAACACATTACTGTGTTGTAAGTAGAGTTATTGATGGAGTATTCACATAGAACTGAAGTGAACTGAACTGATGAGAAAATGAAACACCGGCCGGTGATTTTTTGAATGTCCATTTTGCTTTTAGAATCATTTGGTGTTGAGAAAATTAAGCAGTACTACAAAATTCATTTTTTGAAATAGTGGTCTTTTTCTTCTGCTTCTTTCGTTGGAATCCAACTGTAGTTTTTGTGAAAGCATAAAATAATGCTATTTTCTTGGCAAAGGAAAACTGGTGATAAGTAGGCAGTATAGGTTCTTTGGTTGATTTGGGTTCTTTGGTTTTCTTTGAGGTGTAGAGTTAATAGAGTTAAAGTTAATGATTTCAAATATTTGGAAGTATTTCCTTTTCGCAGAGGTTTGCTTTTGCCATAGTGGACAGTAGATGATCGAGTATGGTAAATGACTATAGTAAACATTTATTGCGTTAACGTTCTGCTCTTATCTCTAAACGAGTAGTGACCTGTGCTCACTGAGCCATGACCTGTAGTAATCATAGGAGGCCTTGTGAATTGTGAATGTGACGAGGCTTTTGGCTGTGAATCACATGTGATCTTCCACATGAAAGAATGTTAATTAACATGCGTAGCAAGTTGAATGCTCTCATTACGTCTTAGCATAGAAATTGTACAAATCACTTTGTCCACGACGACTTACTTCAATATGCTAAATTACACCTACTGCTGAATAATCCATTAATGAACCCGTTTTATCAAAGGGTCAATAATATTTATTTCTTGTTAGAATAATGCTAATATGATAGTTGTCTGTTCCTGGTTCCTTTTATTGAAAAGCGCGGGTGTGCAAGTCCTATTTCCACAGTTATTATGGTTCATGCTTGTTCCAGTGCATTGTGACCCATGTTTCTGAAATGCATATGTGGAGTGAAGAAACGTTTATTCCTGTTTCTGTACCAGGTGGCTCAGACAACATCCTCGGGTACTAGCTCTTCCATGGAAGGCAACTGTTCGCAGAGCAGAAAAGTCTAATGCCATCGATGTGCTCTGTTCCGGCGTTCTTGGACGTGAGGTGAGTTTCTACAGGTTTTAGCTGAACTATTAGCGCGACACAAAGGTAGGAGGGATGGTCTGTAACCAAAAAAGTGATTGTAATTTCTTGTCGCAGTTTTTAACAAAGCCATTAGTGGAGGTTTTTCACACATAGCGAAAACCCCTACAAAAATTGTTCTAATTCAAATGTCTGTTAATCATCAGAGCCTAATCTTTTGACGGGAATTTCCCTCTATTCTACTAAAATTGACTAACGTTGATGAAAAACTAGCTTGCTATAAAAATTGACCAACACTGACAGAAATATAACTTGCTAAGCTTCATTTAATCTTACTCATCGACACTCGTCATATCATGCTGAGAAAGTTAAAAATAAGATTGATTCATTTGTAATCACCTTTCAATAAGTCTTCTTCTTTCAGATTTCCCTTGATCAATGGCAGCAATGTTTCACAGAACCAGTCAGTCCGCTCACTCCTGTACGTCGAAATGCTTTTTTACTTTTCACGTGACGCTGTTATATATTTGTAACGTGTAGCATCAGCACTTATGGAGAATTTCTCATTAAGGAAGATTCAATAGAAAATTGCGCAAGGATTGAAATTTTTGTCAGTAATACCCTAAACTAACATGGCTACTAGTGCTATGTGCACGATATGAATTGTCGAACAACTTGATCACCGACGACGCAGCATTGTTGCAAAAGGTTCCCTCCGCATTAATGATAAGAAAACCATGATGACCCATCTCCCAACCCTCAATTAGTACACGAAAACAGCTTCTGTACAAGACGATTCCAATGTATGCACCGGCCATACCTGTTTATATTTGGCGTCTACACAAGTTTGCATTTGTTTTCGTTTTTTATGTGTCTTGACAGCATTTTTTTAAATAATAAATCAAAGAACTAGCTCTCACTTATAGCTCGGCATGCGAAATGAAAACCATCTCACAATTCGTCCCTTTTTATTTTCAAAAAAGCTTGCGCGAGAGTGATATGTCTTCATCAAAATCGATAGCTGTTTCGACGATTTCGCCTTCTTCAGAGCCTAGACGTACTATATCATATCATATCTAATTATTATTCTTCTTCAAATACAATGGTACAAGATAAAACGAAACTTTTAAACCGACAATTTGGAGACCTCGATTAAAAACAATATAATCTGATAACATATTTTGTATATTCGAAAGATGAAACAATTCCCTAGTAGGCGATAATAGAAGAGGATTTTTCAGTCAAGTATAATCTAATGGAGATTTCCGCTCTATTAAAGAGCCTCGATCGTCGTTTTTACGTTATGATTCTTCCAGGATGAGCGGAGAGAGTGGATAGAGCAGCTTAATGACGTGGTGATGAGTTCGGACGCATTCTTGCCATTTAGAGACAACATTGACTGTGCTAAACAGGTATCTTTCTTCACTTATCGTTCTTTGATTTTCAAATTGAAAGTCGTCGGTATGATCATAGATGCGTGATTACGTAGTAAGTATCTCATCTTTATACCAGATTTTCTTCTGGAGCGTGTTTAGTGGTTAAAGATGCCCTGAAATATACGATTGATCGCTCTTTGGTTCGATCGTGTGCCTGAGATCCTTCTTCGTTGATATTCACATTTTTGATATACAAAGAATTGAACAAGTGGAGTTTTCCTCACAAGAACGTGGTGCTTCATTCCAGCATCTTTTGTTCAAGATCTTTGTTTCTAAGCGAATTCAGATTTAAAGGCTATTTCGTGGAAGTTATATACTCTTTTGAAGAGATGAGGCAAAATTGTTATATAGGTCTTTTATAAGCTCTTGTTAGAGCTTTATTTATAGTCGAGCTAACAAGCAGTTATTGAGAATAGCTTCTTCGTAAAAGTCTCAAGAAAACTATAATATTTAAGATTTTCGATATGAAATGGTCCCAAACATGGCGCCCTTGATTTCAGTTCGGCGTGCAGTTCGTCGCACATCCTGGAGGTTCGGTACGAGACGACGACATTATAGACGCGTGTAACGAGTACGGCATCACTTTGATCCACACTGGTCTTCGTCTATTCCATCACTAGTTTTAATTGACTTCTCATTATCCGCTTTTGCTACTGATACACTGCACAGATGTTTTTTGGGGTCAAGCTCTGGTACATGATTAATGAAACGTCTTTACGCCCGTAGTTCGGCAGCCTGTTGACTCAATCTTGTTATACGGCTTCACTTGCAGTTCCATAATCCCAATATCTTGCTCATTTTCAACCGAATTTTTTATCTGAAGCACAGCACTTGGGGAGCTCTCCATTCATTCCACAATATTATGATACAATTGCAAATTTGGACCTTTGAATCGCCAAGCATCTGGTACTGAATTGATTCATAGTACTGAGTGTTATTCTGTTCACTTTGTTTTATACGTAAAGGAATTACGAGTTATCCAGGTTTTTGAATAGATTTATTTCAAATTCACTTTCACATTCTTAGATTAGCCATTCTAATAATCACAAATGACTGAGAAAAGCGCAGAAAGAGTTTGAATGTTGAGGACAAAAGTTTTTCACGTTCGTCAAGGATTGAAGGAAATGGTGGATTCTTCCAGAAGAAAAAGTGCATAAGTAATCAATAACACATGTGATATGCTTGGAAAAACAAGCAACTCCTGTTATCTAGGTGGTCCTACCATATGTAGATGACTGTTAGGTGACAAGCGATTGCTGTGTTTCTTTCGGGGAAACTCGGCTCTCTTTGAAGTCTCGGGTTTTTTAATTTCTGACTTCTGAAATTTGCTAGTTACGGATGTGTGGTTTATACGCTTGACTGGCGATAGACTAACGTCGGATTTCATTCGAATAACAAACGCCCGACGAGCTTTGTCACTTCTGAGTGGTCGGGAGTAGCTATACATCACCATTAACCGTTCGGCATTTGTTAATGACTGCTCTAACATCAGAATCACCTGCGCCCACTGAAAGTCAGAATAGTAATGACATGGAACGAAGCTAGCTTACAGTCTCGAGAACCTTTTCTATAGCAAAAATCATGCTTTTGAGTTCAACTTTTGAGTTTCTAGACGTGAACTCACTTTTCGCGAGTGCTATTTTTTCTCTATTATGAAATGAAAGGAACGTGCTCAGTTCACCTCGGGTTATATACTTCTTAAGGGCCTTCTGTGTTTCCGAATCATGTCTCTACTGCTACTGGAGTGTTTTCCTTTTATGAATTATCAATCATCAGTTATAACTAGGCGTGCTAGGTAATCTTAATATAAACTACCACAGTTTTCACATATTCTATTCAAACAGACAAGAAGTTTCTTATGCACTACTGCTCCTTCAGTTGCAGGCACGGTGAAATTTTATCAAAATAAAGAGTCCTTCCAGTGACTACAGTTTTTTAGATATCGAAACAGACGACAAGTAAACAAAGTGGCTGGCATATTTTATCACGTAAAGGGCTGGCAGATATCATGGCTTACTGACGATTTACACCTTCGGATAGCACTTGGTACCTCGTCATAGTTGAAGTGCAACATTATAAGGTTTTGCAGCTAATAGTCAGATTGTGGCAGTTAAACGGAAACAGCCTATACATCACCACTAAGAGAATTGATTGGAATGGCAGTACACGTCCTTCTCGAAACGCAGTTTGCCTTCACTTACTACTACTGTATTTTATTTGACTTTTCCTGTGACGATCACCTGGCGTTTCCATTCTTTTTCCGTCTCAGCTATCTTCTCATAGGTTCGGGTCATCATAGCAATGAGCAAATTCAGTAGCATAAGAGTGACCAATAGCTCATAAATTGAGAAAAAAATCTGAATGAAAAAGTGATTATGAAGGAAGTGAAGACGAGAGGTAAAATAACTCACTTTGCCATGAAGAGCTACTCGACTTTTGCAATCGTTTGAGATTCCGGTATACAACACCGAATTCCCCAACGCTCATGATGATCATCCTCATCAGCGCCTCTCTAGGTGAGCCCATTATATTCTCAAACCTGCAAGAATATTCGGTACCTATGAGAGGAAAGATTTTTTGAAAACGTTGTCATCATACCTTCCTTTGTATACCTCGTCATCGCGCAGACCATGCGTTTTTCGATAGTCCCTTTTCAGCCATCTGGCATGAGTGAAAAATTACGTAAAAGGCTGCAAATGCAAGTTTAAACACTGCTCACACGAATTCGGAATTTTTCCTTCCAAAGTGTCCTCAGAACTTCTTCTATTAAGATCGAATAGAAATCTTTCTTAGCAATTGTGAAAGTTCTGTACATAAAAATCTATTTTTCTTTACTTGTCGACTTTGTGAAATTGCATGTCACAAAGGAGTGCCGTGAAATGAATTCGCCAATTGGCAGCTATATTGTGGAGTGAAAGTGGATTTGTCGCGCATTGCCTGTATTTCTTACAAACAATTCAGGGAGCGCAAGTGACGTTGAGGTTAGAGGTGCTCTACGTCGCACACGAAGCCAATGGTTCGATCTCGCACTCATAGCTCACCAAACCATCCATCCCTCCGGAGTCGGTGGTCGGTAGCAGACTGGTCACAGACCTGTTTGGGAGGATAAGCAGCAGTGATTCGATAGAGTGGGATTCCACCGCGAGTCATTGTGAAAACGAGATATGCATTCAATCACTTCAAGCGAAGCTAGAACTGAAGAAATTTCAGAAATTGGAATTGAAGAATTGAAGATGAATGTATGGCGCATCTCCTATGATTGATCAACGCCGAAAGCTCTACTCTTTTGAAGTTCGTATTGGCATTATCAGACGGATCTCATCAATGTAGGATAAAATCATGTGGCGATTATAGTAAAATTATGGTGTAAGCTTTCAGTATGTGAGGAAAACTAAATGGCATGCACACTGGAATTTTACAGAAAAGCATAGGATCGAGTAAAAAGGCGAAAACTCTGTGCTCGTGTTTTCGACTCGGCTCCCTTCCATGAGCACTACTATGAAGGTAAAACGGTGGTCGACATCTCAAGTTTTTCCATCGTAAAGTTCATGCAATATTTTGAGCACAGTCGTTCACTTTTGATAATGACTTTCAATCATGCATTTTGAACATGATAATGTTTAAAAGTAAACAAAAAACACTGAAAAGTAGTGCTTCTTAAATTCAGTGTAGACAAGAAATGCCAAGAAATATCTAATGTTAAAAAGTTTTTCATTTTCAAGGATATATTATCCACGTACCCTGCGCAAATCCCAACACAAACACGGAGTAAATCAGTAAAAAGCGTAGCATGTCACCAACGATGATCTTGTATACCATGAGCACAAAGGGACCAACAAATTTCAAGCCTCTAAAAGAAAAAGAACCTCTACAGGAATGAAGTGTGACGTCCAGATAATAACGTTGCACACCTGCAATAAAAAAGAAAATGCATCGTTGTCATCAGAACGACAGCAATTGTCATGACATTGTCGAGTAGCAGCATTATAGGATGAACAAAGCAGGCAGTACGAATTGGAACAATCATCAGTAAAGTCAACTGAGAGGCTTTGTGCAGGACTTTCTCAGGAAACGCACTCTGAAAACTTTTTTGTATTCAAGATTAGAACCAGCCAAGCACAAAAACCAGGGCCGTTTTATCAAAAGTTGTCGCCAATTTCAATCCAAAACCCACAATAGCCATCCACCAACGTTTCATTCCAATCTGCTGCATATCCACAAGATCCTTCGAAGTTCTAATCAAAACAGCTAAGAGCGTCAGGACCTCACAACAAAACGCAACTAAAGTAATTTAGATATCACATGGAAGATTCTATGAAACTAAGTACTTCTTGGGTGTTCGTAGCATTAAGATACTTCCGAATAATTTGATTTCAATTTTCACAGTAATTTATAACAAACAGAACGACTCAGAAGTTGAAATGTGCTTAGATCGCCCTACAAAAGAGAGTTTGCTCTGTGAGTAAGCATGGTTTCGTGAGGCTGTTGTGGTATTTGAAACCGTTTAGAACTAGAATTTCTAGAAGAAACGACATTTAAATGTGAATTTTGAAAAATGCAAAATACACCACGTCATTGAAAAACAGCAATAACAACATGTTGCAAGACATTATCGTATTCTAACAGATGAAAATCCGCTTGTATTCAGCTGATTTCACTTACGTAGCGAAAGCCTGGACGAAAAAAGTGTACCACACGTTTCTAATGGGATCTATAATTTACAATTTCATCAGAATAAAACGAAAGAAATTTTATCCTGTAGGCAAAGTTTTGCGGATTGCAAAATATTCGCTCCGGTATGAGATCCATTGGTTTAAAGTTGAAAACAGCCATTATTTTTACGTGTGAAAAAAAAAAGATTTGGAGTCTATCTGCATATGTTAAAGTTGCCACTGCAACAAACATCTAACAAGCTGGACAGTGTAAATACATCTAGTGCAGATTTTGTTCATTGTTAGCGTAGATGATACGTATACCCAATGATGTGGAGTACTGTGCAAAAACGTTTGCGCGAGTTGGGATTCGAACCCACAATTCAGTTTATCCGGAGCGCATGCTGAATCGTTGCACTATCCACTCCCGTTTTGACACCACTCTTTCTACGCTACAACATGTTATCTGTCAACGTTAATAAGAGTAAAAATTAACCCATTGGAGTCAATGCGCCTTGAAGACACTGTTTCTGCGCAATCGCAAGCAGAAAAGTACACTTCTAATTATGCTGCACTTTGCATTGTTTTTTTGTCCATCGCGTTGCATTAAACTCTTTTATGTCTGGTAACTCATTCCAGGTAGCCCTTTTTTCTGTGCATTACCCAACTGAATAGGAGCAGTTTTTGCAACACTGCCGCAAAATTGCTGTTTTTTTGATTAATAATGATTTATCAGTTTTCGATAAGCAGAAAATTTTAGGAATCGTGAGCAGAAGAGAATTCTAGAAGAGACTTTGTTCTATCATTATGTGAATGTGAGTGGTAGATATGTTTTTATTTATTATGTGTGATTGAGGTCCGTTTACAAACACAATGACGTCAGCATCTAGAAAGCTTTTGCAGCTTATGTTGAATTTTGACAACATTTGGAATGGTTTTGCAGCTTTTGACAAGTCTGCTTCGGTCTTTTACATATCCGCTCTTTTCTTACAATAAGCACAACTCATTATAGCAGTTGAAATATGTAAATAGTCTCATAATATTATTTGAGCCAACATGTCATGTGGTCTGTTAAATGGGCTTTTATATACAAATAGTTATAAATCCAAAATTTCTTTGGTTTTACTGCTTTTTTCGCAATGTTATGATGTTTAAAATATATCTAGGAGAATTGAGTGGTAAGAGAAAGTGCGACTCCAGACAGGAGTTGAACCCGCGTTTCACTCACACCGAAGGATGGGCTCCTATATCATATATCGCACATATCAATACTTAAACACTGATCAATTTATTAGTTAATGAGTTTTTCCTAAAAGTGATTCTTAAATTACTTGGTGTACAGAACGACTAATTTGCTCTCATCTCTCATATTTCGATTTGCTCTCGATTAGCTATCGAACGAATAATATCAATGGAAAAATTACATCATTGCAAGATAGACTGATTGTTAGAAAACGCGAGCCAGCATGAGGGGAGCAAGGTTACGATAAGAGAAATATGCGTGTTCTATCATGACTATCATGATTATCGTTCAAGATCGCCCACCATGTTCAAAGTGGGCTGATTGCCAGATTATAGCAATTGTTCAAAAATATCAGAGCATTTTTACTTGGAACATTGTGCAAAAACTGGCCACTGAACTTGCTAGCAGAGCAAAGCTATTCTAAGTGTAATCCCACAATTTTCCTCTTATCGGAAGCCCAAAAAGTTAGCTGTTCTAGCCTCTAGTTAAATGTTAGCACCTAACGATCACGCTCATCCATAAACATTTCTGAAAGGTTTGAGATCACTGTTTTGATTAAAAAAGGACAATATTCTGAATTTCGGAATTACTTACCTTTCGCCTGTATTTATACTTCAACTGACGGTTTGGTAAACTAGCAATTTTATGCAATTTACATTGCAAAAAGAATGTATATTTGGAATTCTTCAGAGTGGTCATTCATTTCAAATTGGTGAGTTATGAAGAATACGCTACCATTTGTTTGTAACTTCCGGTGTACTTCCACAGATGACATTGCTGCTGCATAGGCTCATTACGACCGCTTTCGAATTGTGCCAGCTTGTGAACGGTGATGATAACGTCTTCAATGGACGACACATTTGAGAACGCGTCGTATTCCTCGCTTACGTCGTACTGTAATTAGCTTGAGCGTGCTTTATGCAATGTAACGCAAAAGCATGAAAAATTGGCTTGGATATTAGGGACACTGAAAAGAGTGAGCGGTGGCAGCTGGCGAATAAGTCGACGCTTTTGTGATAGTAATTTGGCGTCATAATATTCGCAATAAGTGTGGCAATTTGTATCAGATTGTAATTTTTTTTTGTTCTACTGTTTTAATCTTCATTCCTATTTTAAATCGTGTAATTGCCAAAAGGCTGTGGTATGCAGGAAAATGTTTTAGTAGCTTAATCCAGACACTTGGTACAACCGTAATCCCATGTAGCCACCTAAATGAAATGGACCAACGCAAAATGATGTCCCGATGGAGACCTCGTGCGTTGACCGAAAACGACCGCGCTACACGCATGACCATTTGTGAAAATCTTCTGTAGCAATCGCACAAGCAAGACTTTCCCAAGTGGATCGTCAGTAGAAATGAGTTCTAGGTACGTTTTATGAACTAATCGAAAACAAGCAGACAATCAACGCCGAAATCTACAGGAAACAGCTAAAGGACGCTGGACCTTGCACATTGCAAAATCATAACACCACATTTTGAGTAAACTAGGCTGGACTAGACCTCACATCCACCGTATAACCCTGATGTTGGTCCATCGGGTAATCAGCTCTTCCGCGCCCTTAAGATGCAGCTGCGAGAGAGAAAATCCAAAGACTATAGACTAGCCAGCTCTAAAATGAGCTCATCAACTTCTTCAACCGCCAGCTTCATTCTTTCTCGGAGGAAGGCATCCAATCTTTGTCCAGCAAATGAACGCATATCATTCATCACAATGGCAAATATATGAATGTTTGATTCCTTCAAATAGATAACAATCGAATTAAAAAAAAATGCTGAAATGCGAAAGAAATCACAATGACGGATTTCCACCGGTGTGTAACACATCGGTGAAGTCGTAAAGTACCTCCTTTGGCCAAGCTTTTCGACATTTTCAAAAGATCCAGGAGTTGAGTATTACTTTGTACGCTAATTAACGACAGTCCTCAACAATTCCATGATTTCCATACAAGCCATATTTTTCTTTTCAATATGATCTATTTCCGTTTAGAGGCAAAACTGTCAAGAGCGCGCTGTTCTATGGAAGTTTAAGCGAAAACATACTCCTACGGAACATTTGGGAGTTCGAGGGTGGTTCATAAAAGGAACGGACCGACTCAGTGACGTCGCGAGTCATGAGCGCGATGTAGAAGACGAGAATAAACAATAAGTAGCCAAACAATGATCGAATTAATCTGAAACAAAATCATATGAAAACTTAATTTATACGAGTGCAATAAGATAGAAATGCATCAGTTTTTCTGAGGAAAATTGTTGTTCCATTTATTGACGATCTTCAATTGTATAGATCTATTTACAGAATGAGAGCAAAAAGTGTCTGGCATATCAATAGATTCTATTGATCTTACTCAAATTAGTTAATAAACTCCGATTTCCTAAAGAATACGGACAGTATCACAGTAAGTTACGATAACTTTCTTATCCTTTTTCAAAGATTACACAGCTACGAGCAGTTGCCTACTAGCTGGGTCTGTAGATTGAAATGTTGGGCTTCTCAACTTTGACAACACTGCCGGGTGGATGAACCACCATTGTAGATTGCTATTCAGTACACCGAAACATACGTCAGCCACAACGAGCTTATCGAGGAACGGGCGGAAAAGTGTATACAGTAATTTCTTATACATAAAATAATAGCTTCAACTCTAAAATTTAGCTTCATATTCAATCAGAGAGCTCAGTACAGAGAGACAAATTGGCTTTTGTTCCCAGTTGCTCTTATTCTACACAGTTCTCATGACTATTGTGCTATCACCTTTCTTGCAACACAAGATATCAGTCTGTCAGCAGCCAACCGTCAACTATTTGGCCTAGTAAGCACATGTTGGCACTTAACCCACTTACGCTGACAGATATTAAGTACATTACTCGATAAAATTCTTTCCTCATTCAATTGCTTGAGTGGCGTTACGATGGATGTTGCAAAAATATATGCGATAATGTCAAACAATCAGCAAAACTTTAAACCTCAGAAGGAAATCGCACCCGCATACGGCGCCTTAACCTATCGCAGTACCGTGGGTGTTGTTCCTCACCGGAAAGCGTAAATGTAATTTCGGTTCGCGCCTGGGGTTCAAAGTTTCACATATCACTCAACATTAACGGACATATATTCGTGATATCATATCACCACTATAAAGGTTGAATAAAAAAAAAAGAATTCTTATGAGTGTGATCCGATAAAGCATACTCCCTATGAAATAGGGCATATTCTGTGTCTACCAATGCGCTCTCCGCGCACCATCTGCAGATTGCTCTCCATCACTCGGCTTACGTATTTGGCTAGCAGCTGACAGGATAGAGGTATTTGATAACCTTCCGTACTAGGCGCACACTTTAACAAATCAGTGGTTGGCTATGAGATCTCTAATCTCTTTGTCTGTTGATATCTGTATGTCTACAAAATAATGCCTGCAAATGAGTCACGACCCACTTACGACCTGCCTTCATTCCGCACTTAAAAGTAGCCGCCAGACATGCCTGCTCATCTCTTTATGTCATACCTCTTATCCATTAATTATAGGTGACTTGTATTTCATTATGTTACTTGCTCCTCACAATTATTCATGCTAGCTGCTCCTCATAGGTATTTTATAACTGAAGCTACTCTTTTATTGTCACAACAAGTTCGTGCCATCATATGTTTACCTAAGAATCATTGAAATCTGTTGTAACAGGCCGACATTATAGCTCGATTTCAGGAGTCTCCGCCAAAGCACATCGAACCTTCATTAGGATTACATACGTATCATCTCAGACACTCAGATAACCGACGTAGGAACATACCAAGCCAATCACAGACCAGTACTGCCTCACAGATACAAAGTCGGTTTTTTCGCAAACACTTATCAGTTCGCGTAAGCCCTCCGTTGAAATTTACTATGAAAGCGAATATCGTTGCCTAAATTCCCGTAAACTATTTTTCCCACTACCTCACCAATCGATGAAAAGTGCAATCACCTGAGTACTTACTACAAATTTGATGCATCAATCGATTCCAAAATATAATACTAATGACCGATTTCTACAGTTCATGATTCATCTCATAAGAGGATTAGATAATCACATTAGTCTGTGAAGTGATATGTAATCGTCAATCAAAATCTTGTCCTCATTTATAGGTGCATAAGAGAAGTTCGCCAAGAACGCACAGAAAGCGAACTTGGTAGTAAAAAATCAACCCTTGGAGATGGAGGGAGGGGAAGGCACGTTGCAATGTGGAGTAAAGCTTAACCCCAAACCTCAACCGACAGTCAACATCAACGTTTTATGGGACGCCACAGTCAGGTTATCCTCGAAATTGCAAAGAGATTCGCTCAACTAGTACTCAGCGACGTTCAAGAAGAAGACAAAAAAAATTGAATGTCACGATCACTGGGATCCGCACAGCGAAAAGTACTGCGAAGAAGGGTCAATAAAGTGTAAAATCAACCCTTTATTACAGTTAAGTCTCGAAATAATGAAGGCTATTTAACTATAAAATTTTCCCACCGCTTTTTTTGCAAAAGCTTCCCACTTCCGGCCAAGAAGCTCTTCTATCAATCCGTCAAAGAAATCGAGATGGCTTCTCTTATCCTTCAATAATTTTCTATGCATTTGTATTTGCTTATTGTTCAAGAGAACAAAAAAATACCCATAGACGACGTTAGCTAGAACGGAGCAGGGGTTCAAATGTCCATCTTCCTCGCGAATGCTGTCCACCTCCACAAGCGGATATGCTTTACACACAATGTCCCCATATCGCCATACGATGTCCACTTCACACTCCATTATCAGAGAAAACATCTGACAAAACAGCAGATTTTTTCTGATAGAAGCTCTCATCAAAAGGATTTGCTGTGCAGAAGGAACTAAAGCAAAAAGTGGCAAAACATAGAAAAAGTAAAATATTCATTTAAATCGTAAGCGGCATAGTATACTATACCATCGGGTTAAGACACCTAGGTCTTGAGAATAAAGGCACTTTTAATTGTGGTAAATTAGTTTTGGCAAAAAACTTTTGCTATAAAGTCATTCTTTGACCTTCGAGTAACTCCAGCAGTAACTTTACATTTTCACTGTCGCGTACAGGAGTAGAACAGTTGGTTCGCCTCGTTCTAAAGACTCGTTAGACATTATATGTTTTTGGAAAACAATTTATGCAGAGTCCTGCCCACTGAGTCGATGATTATTGGCAGGCGTCTGACATCCCGAGTAATCCTGCCAACGGTGGGTCATTTTATAGGTTGTCGTTACCACTAAATGTCCGGCCCACCTTCTCGACATTTTGGCGAGAAGAACGACGTCTATGATGTATGATCGTTGATGTAGGGCAGGATTTCAGATCCTTTCTTTGACTTACAAGACACGGGATTCTCCCAGCGTCGCCCTTACGAGTGCACCTTTGATGACGCTGAGCGAAATTAAGCTTAGCGACCGTAAAAGATGAAAAGAATAAAGCTCTCGGCGCTGATTAATCCTAAAAAATACGCAGTGCATTCGTCTTTGTTTGAGGTGAATAGATGCATATCTAGCCTCTACAATGACTCGCGGTGGCCTAGGGATGTACCAAATTAAGGTCCCCAGACCTTCTAGGATATCCTCCCAGCCAAGTTTGGTACCAATTCGACAATCTTAGGGGAATGAAAGGCTTGATGAGCCTTGAGCACAGGATCGAACTCCACCGTCGATTGATCGACCACTTGTGTGTCGCAGTCACTTCTAACACGTAGCGACCATGTTTCTGATGAATATGTTAGCATAGAAAGTTCGTTGAATTGAATGGAAAGCACGGATAAGGGGTTTTTGTTCTTACCACTAGGTTATCCATGCTCTCAAAAGCTCTCTATACCGCTCGCTTCCTCCTGCTCAACTACAGAGCTCTTCTACCTTGCTCGTTCATTCTAATCCGTAAGTCCCAACGAAATCTTCTCAAAATATTCGTCTGAGTCCAATCTTTCTATCAAAATCTCTAATGATGATCTAAGAGAATGTATAGTTACTTGTAAAACTTTTCTAAGTTCATATAAAACGCTTTTAGTTCGTCTTCGAAAAAGATGGTCAAGCTATGACATACCTCTTCTATCGACCGTTTTTTTCATTGCCCCGCTCGAAATGATGTAATCTGATAAGGATATAACATGTTTTAAGCTGGCTAGATCTAGCGGTATACAGTCGCCTGTTTCGTCCTATTGAGACTCTTCAGTAGCACCCTATCTCGATCCAGCCGATCCTCTGAGCTTAAATATTCCTTTATAAAGGAATCGACGCCGAGTAATAATCACTCCAAGTCAGATGATGTTCACCACAATGTCAGGTAACTGCATCATCTGACCTGCGGTGATTTATTACTAGGCGTCGATACCCTAAAGAGGGTGGTAGTGAAGAGTCCCAATAGGACGAAACAGGCGCCTGTATACCATTAGACCTAACAACTCAAAACATGTTATATCCTAATCAAAGCTATAACAGATCCCTCTCACTTATAAAGCCCTTTGAAAAAACTTGACGAGAAGCTCATGAACTTCGTGATGCTCCGCTATTCTCATTTCTGATGTATTTCTCGATTTTATTTATGTTCTTGTACACTCTTTTATCATTGATGTTTCATTTGCTTATCTTCGAAGAGATAATCGGAATACCATTTTATTCCCATCAAAATCAATTTATATCTCCAACCGCAATCCATCGAATGAAAATGGGGATGGCACAATGTCACTGTACGTTGTGCTACTACCACATACGTCTCCTCTCTCTGCTACAAAGTAGAGATCAGTGTAGGGCGTGGGCCACTGATGAAGAGGGCGATAACTTCGAAACACGTGTATGGCAGTGACGTAACTAGTAACTACCTCGGCAAGGCTTTAAACATTCTCACAGACTACATTGAATGTTTATAGGGAGATTATAAAACACTCGATAAGGCGGATCATTTTATTCCTCCCAATTTCTGCTGTGACATCCAATAAGCTGCATCAATGCGCGGTGATACAATGCACACAACTAGATAAACCCTTTGATAGTGAGATTAGAAAATGGTGAAAATGCTACATGGCCCAGTTAACACGTCGTTCCGTCCTCTCGAGAAAGAACTCTTTTTCACCAAAATGTTCAATTTGCTTTATTTGAATATGTTCAAATTGAAATCACAACAGTTTGCTGTTGATGCATCTAAGGAGAATGCTCAAGTAAGTCTCGGATAGGTAAATGCATCCAAACCTACAGCTAAACCCTTTGTGTACGACAGGCCCACGGCGGTAACCCGCATCCCGCGAGCAGTTCCTGGTGCCCAGTGGTTAGTGATGCTGGCTGATGAGAACGTTGCTGGTTCGATCTCCTTTCATAATGCTTTATAAGGCTTTTTGGTGTCGTTTAGTATAGAATATTCTTCTAGAGGCGTGATTATAGCACAAAAAACGCGCAGATGTCTCACAAGTCACCACTTTTTAGTACGAAACGTCGATCCATGGGATGACACCGGAACAAACGAAGTGATTTTGCAGAATTGACTGCATCGACCTTTATATATGTTTATTTTGAAAACCGAATATGTCAACATCATTGCAAAAAATGTGAAAAGCTCGGTCATGCGTTGTTACCCAATTCATCTATGTTTCGAATCAGGTACTAATGCAATGTTAGACAACCAAGCGCTCTGGCTGCCATAATCACAGGAGGGAAGGCCTTTAAAACTGATTGACAGCAAAGGTCTGCCGTAAGTCGCCGTGATATGGGACCGAACCAAAAAACCATCGCTCGATGGCCGGCATCATTCACCACTCGGCACTACGAACTGCTCGCCGCACGACGAGGAGGGGCCTGTCGTACCCACAACTTCAAGTGTGAGTGTATGAATATTTAATTTATTTGCGTTAGAAACGAAGTATCCAAATTAATGTTTACGTATTTTCCTAGACGTTACAGGTGCCTCGAGTGATATAATTGGACTGATAATATTTACGATCATCCTCACCCGTTTATTCGCCAATCTGGCTGCAAGCGCTAAAGGAGTTAATTTCAAATTGTTTCTCACACTCAGCGAAGCTCCACTGTTGTAAGCCAAGAAGAACATTTCCTGCAAAAATGAGGCGATCAACATCTAACAAACCATAAAAATACAGAGAATATCAGTGGGTAATTTCAATGAGTCAGTACTGTTTGTGCAGCTAAAGCACATCCGTTTAATTAAGTAACAACTGCATTTCCTTTAACTTTCTATGCAGTCAAAAAAAAAAACTGCAGACACCGTGATCAGTAGAACATTTTGCCTTGTATTTACATTACCTCACTATGTTGAACTCATCTATAAGTGTATTTCAATCAAAACACTCATACCGACGTTTGACGTTGCGAACATCATAATTTTTCAAAAGTAGACGAATTATATTTGCACGATAGTCTTGTTGAATAGATCTTCCTCTATGGTTTCAAATGAATGCGTGATGTGTATAGTACTAATTTCAAAAATTACTATGATGACAGTAAAATTTACCACTAAATGGATTCCATCATAGACTGATGAGGGCTCTGTGTGTACACATCTACCTCCTCTACACAGTCTGAATGCGTTTGTAGAAGTCTCCCCAATAATTCGCCACACATTTCATAGAGTGTTTTAATTTGTGAATCCGGTGTGGAAGTAGAGAGGACATGTTAAAACCGCAGCGGGAATCAAACCGGAGGAATAAACTGGTCTGACACAGGATGTTGTAAAACATATTAACACTTAGTGTACGACAGGTCACAGCGCTAGTCCCGCCTCGCGAGCAATCCATAGTGCCGAGTGATTAGTGATGCTGATTATCGGGAAAAAGGTTGCTGATATAATCTCCTACTAACGCTCTACAGAGGATCTTTTCTTTGTTATTTTTTTGGTGTTCATTAGCATTTACGGTTCTTCTATAAGGTAATTATCATAGCAAAAAAAGTTCAACTATCTAATATTCCACTGCTATTCAAAGCGAAACGCAGATCCATGAGGTGACAACGCATATCCAACTTTTTTTTTTCGCATTTCTTTCGATGATGTTGTAAAAGTCGGATTCGGAAACTTATTTTCAACAGTGTTCGACTTTCTAGAATAACTCATATAGAAATGGATGCAGTCACTTCTGCAGAACCGGTGAGTTGCTTCCGTTGTTACCCTATGAATCTGCGTATCGTTTCATAAGGAGTTATTTGTAAGACAACTGAACATTCTTTGTTATAATCACATTCATAGAAGAATCTTCAATAGGTACTAATTGATGAATAACATCGAAAATCTCCTGTGGTAGCGTCATGGGAGGATCCAGCACTCTTTTTACTGATGGCCGTCACCACTAACCAATCGGCACTACGGGCTGCTCGTTGCCGCGTGCGGAGGCGAGGCGGGGCTAGCGCCGTGGGCCTGTAGTATCGTGGCAAGAGGTAGAAGCAGTAGAATAAAGAATCACGCAGAA